>JAJSOF020000039.1:692205-1192275 GCA_025594305.2 Periplaneta americana | reverse complement strand
ACCTGACAAAATGCAATAATACTAAATTACGTCCGAGAAAGAGATTAATGTACAGTTACGCTGTCATCCTGATGGCCATCAGGACATTCACGATTGCTCTGATAAACAAACAGAATGACGGAATAGTAATATGCGTTACAAGAGCGGTATGTTGAAGTTTTCATGTTCGAGGAAAAGTTTGAAAAAGCGAAACGCAGTTGAGCTTTTTTATTTTCCGAGATACACCGCTCGTGTATCGTACATTATTTTGTGCGAAGATCGTTTATTACATACCTGAAAGAGGAATTTCTAATTAGTTGCAATGAAATCTCCACCTTGGTTTCTGTTCAATGACGGCAAATTTGCAAAACAAAAATATCTATCTTCAACATTGTTGCTTTAAAATGTTTTCTGTGTTTACTATACTCCAGCAGGCCGTGATATAAGTCTGTCTTTTTTTCCCCCCAGTCTATGATGAGTCTGGAATCTTGTTGATTTTTTCACGACTTCCTTAATGTTACTTGTAGCACGAATGCAGTAACTTTAGTGGAGTTGTAGAGTTTACTTAATTTTTTAAAATATTTAGAAACAATAATTAACAGTGCAATTTAGGTGAAATTGCAGTGGTAAGTTTCCAATTTATAATTATTACTATATTGAACGTCTCTAAAAATAATATGTTAAAAGCCTAAAGCAGTAAAATCAATATGTCACTTAAACGGTAAGAAGGGGAAAATTGTTATGTGTGTTAGGTTGGGAATACTGAATGTGGAATTTTAGACTTTCCGCGGATTGGTTTTGTGTGGAAACCAAGCAAATACGCACGATCTCGGAAAAAAGCTCTTAAGAAATTCCTGAGTAATTTGTTTCTTTAAAGAAAATGCGACACATGAGATAGTAATGTTACTAGAAAAGTAATTTCTAGATATGCAGAAATAAGTTAACATTTATATCATAAATAATGTGTAGGCCTACTAGTTACAAAATGAACTGTACAAGTAGGACTATATTCAATAATTCTTCCCTCTTAACTATACAACATTATCACGAATGGTTATGTATGAATTGCCATATGATTATGAAAATAAATCATGTTAATGTGTGACTCTAAAGTTTCCTATCATCAGATTAACAACATATTTTTATCATCTTCCCATTGTTGGCTTGTCATAGATATTGTAATGCATACATTGTTTTTTTTTTTTTCAGAAATGTATATTTTACTCACCTCGTTGCTCCTTATGCCATACTGTCCTCCATCATTTGTCTGAAAATAAAAAGGAATAATATTAATAACATTATTTATTTTTATACTAAAACCACTAGGCCTCTCAACATAAAAAAAAAAGGACAGCAGCAGATTTGTAAATGAGCCTTCTTGCACCAGCGAAAGATCTTGCACTTGTTTACATTGTTTTGGTAAAATTCCTCTTACGCAAAAAAAAAAAAAAGAAATTTTTCGAAATAATTCAGCCAAACATAATATAAGCACCAGTAGAAAGAATGATTTATATCACCAAATTTATGAAGCTACCACAAGGAAGCACGTAACATGACAATAAAATATTCAATAGTCTTCCGGAGGAAATTAAATTATAATCTAAAGCCTTCATTACTTAAGGAATAACTAAAGAAATCACTTAATTTTCCACATCTTCTATTCTGTAGGTGAATTCTTGACATATATTGCAAGTTAAAAGATTATTGAGTGAATATGAATGTAACAATCCTCTGTGTCTATTTTCATATATTTAAAGAGTAGCTAATGCATTTTATATGTTAAACATACATATTCATTAATATAATAATACTCTGTATATATTTCATACATTATTAAATATTAACCAGCATAATGCATTCTGTGTGTAAACATAAATATTTATGTAACAATCCTGTATATATTTCATACATAATAAAATATTAATCATCATAATGCATTCTGTACGATAAACATGAATATTAATGCAATAACCCAATAACCTCTGCATATATTTAATACATTATTACATAGTCATGAAGTAAAATCACTCTTCCTATCCAAGGCCTGGGCGACTATTACTTTTGCGTTTTGTCTAAGATCCTCGTAGCGGTGGGAACTGATATGCCAATACAGAAAAAGGATTAGATGAATTTCCCAGAATTTCCTTGCAAATTGAGCTCTTCAGTATGAGAACATTCAATGTGTTTGTATTGAATGTAGGAGAATCAGTGTGCTTTTGTACTGATTGTACGGATTCAGTATGTTTGCACTGAATGTACGGATTCAGTATGTTTGCACTGAATGTACGGATTCAGTATGTTTGTACTGAATGTACGGATTCAGTGTGTTTGTGTTGAATGTACGGATTCAGTATATTTGTGTTGAATGTACGGATTCAGTATGTTTGTGTTGAATGTACGGATTCAGTATGTTTGTACTGAATGTACGGATTCAGTATGTTTGTACTGATTGTACGGATTCAGTATGTTTGTACTGAATGTACGGATTCAGTATGTTTGTACTGAATGTACGGATTCAGTATGTTTGTACTGAATGTACGGATTCAGTATGTTTGTACTGAATGTACGGATTCAGTATGTTTGTACTTAATGTACGGATTCAGTATGTCTGTACTGAATGTACGGATTCAGTATGTTTGTACTGAATGTACGGATTCAGTATGTCTGTACTTAATGTACGGATTCAGTATGTCTGTACTGAATGTACGGATTCAGTATGTTTGTACTGAATGTACGGATTCAGTGTGTTTGTACTGAATGTACGGATTCAGTATGTTTGTACTGAATGTACGGATTCAGTATGTTTGTACTGAATGTACGGATTCAGTATGTTTGTACTTAATGTACGGATTCAGTATGTCTGTACTGAATGTACGGATTCAGTGTGTTTGTACTGAATGTACGGATTCAGTGTGTTTGTACTGAATGTACGGATTCAGTGTGTTTGTACTGAATGTACGGATTCAGTGTGTTTGTACTGAATGTACGGATTCAGTATGTCTGTACTTAATGTACGGATTCAGTATGTCTGTACTGAATGTACGGATTCAGCATGTTTGTACTGAATGTACGGATTCAGTATGTTTGTACTGAATGTACGGATTCAGTGTGTTTGTACTGATTGTACGGATTCAGTATGTTTGTACTGAATGTACGGATTCAGTATGTTTGTACTTAATGTACGGATTCAGTATGTCTGTACTGAATGTACGGATTCAGTATGTTTGTACTGAATGTACGGATTCAGTGTGTTTGTACTGAATGTACGGATTCAGTATGTTTGTACTGAATGTACGGATTCAGTATGTCTGTACTGAATGTACGGATTCAGTATGTTTGTACTGAATGTACGGATTCAGTATGTCTGTACTGAATGTACGGATTCAGTATGTTTGTACTGATTGTACGGATTCAGTATGTTTGTACTGAATGTACGGATTCAGTATGTTTGTACTGAATGTACGGATTCAGTATGTTTGTACTGAATGTACGGATTCAGTGTGTTTGTACTGAATGTACGGATTCAGTATGTTTGTACTGAATGTACGGATTCAGTATGTCTGTACTGAATGTACGGATTCAGTATGTTTGTACTGAATGTACGGATTCAGTATGTCTGTACTGAATGTACGGATTCAGTATGTTTGTACTGATTGTACGGATTCAGTATGTTTGTACTGAATGTACGGATTCAGTATGTTTGTACTGAATGTACGGATTCAGTATGTTTGTACTGAATGTACGGATTCAGTATGTCTGTACTGAATGTACGGATTCAGTATGTTTGTACTGAATGTACGGATTCAGTGTGTTTGTGTTGAATGTACGGATTCAGTATGTTTGTACTGAATGTACGGATTCAGTATGTCTGTACTGATTGTACGGATTCAGTATGTTTGTACTGAATGTACGGATTCAGTATGTTTGTACTGAATGTACGGATTCAGTATGTTTGTACTGAATGTACGGATTCAGTATGTTTGTACTGAATGTACGGATTCAGTATATTTGTACTGAATGTACGGATTCAGTGTGTTTGTACCGAATGTACGGATTCAGTGTGTTTGTACTGAATGTAAGGATTCAGTATATTTGTACTGAATGTACGGATTCAGTGTGTTTGTACCGAATGTACGGATTCAGTGTGTTTGTACTGAATGTACGGATTCAGTATGTTTGTACTGAATGTACGGATTCAGTATATTTGTACTGAATGTACGGATTCAGTGTGTTTGTACCGAATGTACGGATTCAGTATGTTTGTATTGAATGTAGGAGATTCAGTGTCTGTATTGAATCTAGACCGACGGAAATGTAATTCAAAATGATGCACTAGGACTATTCACCTGTTATAATGCAACGAATGAACTAATCACTTTTCCCCTGATATAGTGTAAGATTCTGCTGGCAAACAGCGGGTAAACTTTGCATTATTGCATTGTTCGTGGAGAACTTTATGTGCACTTCGCTGTCTAACTTTCAGCAATAAACTAATTCTGCTTATTGTTATTCTCCTATTCTCTCGGACAAGAGCATCAACATGTAACAATTAAATTTGGCATGATATGCTTGAGCGCTTACACTTATCGGGGATTGTCCTGTAGAGATGTTCAGCCGGAACGATATAGAACACACCAATTTTAAAGTTTATTTCCCTTACATCTTTGTATATATTGCAACCATTTGACGATGGATTTCAGCAGCTGTACGCCCTTCTCCAGTCAAATACGAATTATAGTGCGCCTATCTTGCACCATTCGCTTTTGTTTGTTTTTTTTTTTTGTTTTATTTATTCAGAGCAACGATGGAAAGTATACCAACAACACCTACCAAAAGAAAGTATATAATAATTGTTGCCAATACTCCTAAAGCTGCAATTAAGCCTCATTTGACTTTCATTTGAGTTAACCAAATATAAAAACGTCAAACACTGAAAACAGAATTTCTTTGCATCATTCTTCTATAATCACTGTGTGTAGGAGCACGTCGTTTTTTGTATCGCCTTCAACCGTGATGTCCACGCCTGTGGAGTAACGGTCAGCGCGTCTGGCCGCGAAACCAGGTGGCCCGGGTTCGAATCCCGGTCGGGGCAAGTTACCTGGTTGAGGATTTTTCCGGGGTTTTCCCTGAACTCAATACGAGCAAATGCTGGGTAACTTTCGGTGGTGAACCCCGGACTCATTTCACTGGCATTATCATCTTCATTTCATTCAGACTCTAAATAACCTAGATGTTGAAAAAGCATCCTAAAGTAACCCATTAAAATAAATCAACCGTGATCCTGAGAAATGATTACTACAAAATGGAGTCCGGCTATGTGTAAAGTGAACAATGTTAACTTAAAATTCTGAGTAGAGACAAGAGACTGAGTCTCAAGATACAGTGCTTGACAATGGTGACGATGATTACGACGAAATGGAGATGAAGGTGACGACTATGTAAACCAGGCATGTCAACTGATGCCCACAGGAGCAAGCGCGCGCTTTAGAGCCCAGGAGAGCCTGAGCGCTTTACACCGGAAAGGAAGAGACAGACGAATGAGGTGGTATATGCCGCTTGGTCGAGCTATATACAGGGATGGCCAGCACTGATTCAATAGATAAAGGAAGAGAACTTACTAAAACTGTATCCATGGTAATTTTTAGATTTGCCTGAGAAGTATAAGTGCATTATAAGAATGTAAGTTTTAATTTTAATGCTCATTTTTCACAAGTTTGATTTTTTTTGTTCAAACGAAATATTTTCTCAACTTTTCGTATAGAAAAGTTGAATATTCAGGTATAGGCCTATTTATTTAGTAGACTTACACAATGTATATACGTATTACTGAAGATAGTGTATTGAAAATTTTGAAAATATTCGCATGGAAATTGTTTGTAAGGAAATGAATTAACAAAGCAACTACTGTTACATCATAAGCAAAAGATACGTGCCCATGTGTTGTAAAAATGTCAGCTCTATAGGTTCAGCAGATTTCGAGAAAATAATTTAATATTCTGATGATAGGAAGTTGCTCACAAATATCACCTTAAAAGCATAATGTGATAAGAGTTTTGTTATGTAATATTAGTTACACTTAAAACAGATACAGCACCTAGGTAACTTTGCTTTGTACTGTAATATTGTTTTGATTAGTTTATTGATTACTTTTGTAAGGCTAAAGATACCATCAATATAAATTCCAACTTATCATGTCATACTCAATCTCTTTCTTTGGAATAACACTTTCTTTATGAATGATGTGTTTCATGCATTTAGTACAGTATAGTTGTACTACTATGGAATTTAAGTGAATATTCCTTCTTAACTCTCTATTATGTTATTAAGATTTAAAACACAAGTGCAATATTAAGAAATCAGTGTTAGTACTTTTGTTTTACAGACAATACAGATAATATTAAACAGAAAGAAGCCATATAAAAATAACGACATAAAATTTCACGTTCCGTTTTAAGTTTGTGCACCACTGTTTTCTTAATCCAACAGGCTGCTTATTCATATACACAACCCTTCCTCTTTCCATACTTAGCGCTTGCTGCCCGCGCACGACGTCAAGGTCAGAAAAATGCGCTTGCTTTGACATCACTGATGTAAATGATGACGATCACGGTTATACTGATGAGAGTGCTAACAATTATGATCATGATCATGACTATAAAGATGGTGGCGAGGTCGACAGCGGTAATTATGAGATACAGAACTCCACTCTGCTGTCCGTAGAGCAGACGACGCCGCAAGGAGTTCCGTCGCATGACAGCACTGACTGTACTAATGTCGCTGTGATATTAATTTATCTGGAGCAATTACAGCTGCGATCCAGTCAGCAGCTGAGTCATATGTTGGCGCCGTGCGTGGCTTGCGGTCCTTATATTGCACACCCATATAACAAGGCTCACTTTTTAAAAGTCGCATGGAGAAAAAGAGGAGGAAGGGGGGAAAAATGTGACAGCAATTTTATTAAAGGGACGTTTAATTAAAGCACGGGAATATTAAACGGAAATAAGCCCCTATAATGTATCGCAGAGGAGCAGAATAAAAAATGGACTTTTACTTTCGTAATTAGGTTTACAAAATGTGAATACCTAAATGAAGGAATAGCGGGCGACGACTGAAACGAAGTTAATACTTCAGAATACAAGTCAACTAGTTTTGTGTTGAGCTTACAATTGATAGTTGTGATATGGTGACGACAGAAGTCAACGACGTACTGAAGCTACTGTAATACGTCTCCCTTCACGAAAAAAGGAGAAAACAATTTGAATACAAGCTGGACACGTAATCATCTTAACGCTTGCTTACTTACTTACTGGCTTTTAAGGAACCCGGAGGTTCATTGTCGCCCTCACATAAGCCCGCCATCGGTCCCTATCCTGAGCAAGATTAATCCAGTCTCCATCATCATATCCCACCTCCCTCAAATCCACTTTAATATTATCTTTCCATCTTCATCTCGGCCTCCCTAAAGGTCTTTTTCCATCCGGCCTCCCAACTAACATTCTATATGCATTTCTGGATTCGCCCTTACGTGCTACATGCCCTGCCCATCTCAAACGTCTGGATTTAATGTTCCTAATTATGTCAGGTGAAGAATACAATGCGTGCAGTTCTGTGTTGTGTAACTTTCTCCATTCTCCCGTAACTTCATCCCTCTTAGCCCCAAATATTTTCCTAAGAATCTTATTCTCAAACATCCTTAACCTATGTTCCTCTCTCAAAGTGAGAGTCCAAGTTTCACAACTATAAAGAACAACCGGTAATATAACTGTTTTATAAATTCTAACTTTCAGATTTTTTGAGAGCAGACTGGATGATAAAAGCTTCTCAACCGAATAATAGCAGGCATTTCCCATATGATGACAATAATAATAGTATAATAATAATAATAATAATAATAATATTATTATTATTATTATTATTATTATTATTATTACATTCCTACAGATAAACACTTCACTGAAAGTGAATGCATCTTTTTTAAATGTTATAATGAACGAAACATTTTTGTTCATTCAATTTGGAGTCTCCTGTATACAGACGGTCACTAAATTATGCATGACTTTTCTCACTGTTTTACAACGACTCGTAGGGAAACAAAAGACACACAGTACATATGTACAGAAGAAATTAATATTCATTCATTTATTGAAATAAAAAGAATCTTGTGAATTGCGTTGCTTTTATAGTCTAATACCGGCTTACACGTCCATTCATAGTGCTCAGGCCAATGGCAGGTCTTTGAATGCAAACTCAGCAATCTCCAGTCTTTCCTATTTTCTGCCTTCCTCTTAGTCTCCGCATATGATCCATATATCTTAATGTTGTCTATGATCTAATATTTTCTTCTGTCCCAAACTTTTCTCCCGCTCATTATTCCTTCCAGTGCATCCTTCAGTAGGCAGTTTCTTCTCAGTCAATTCCTCTCCTCTTCCTGAACAGTTTCAGCATCATTCTTTCTTCATCCACTCTTTCCAGCATAGATTCGTTTCTTATTCTCTCTGTCAATTTTACCCGTTCCATTCTTCTCCATATCCACATTTTAAAGTCTTCTAGTTGCTTCCCTTCACTCCGCCGTAATGTTCATGTTTTTGTCCCATACAATGCCACACTCCATATAAAGCACTTCACTAGTCTCTTCCTAACAAGGTACATTTCCGAAGTGCCTCAATGATAATGGTATAAAATCAAATATGATGAAAAGTTCAACTGTAATCAATATTTATGGTACCAATTGTAGGTGCCCATAGTGGTAATTATACAAAGTTTATGAGTCTAGATATTGGTATAACAATGAATAAGGAAGAAATCTCATTTATAAATAATGACTATTCTACTAATTTTAGTTGTCCTTCCATATACTTAAACATGTCCGTGGGTGTTCATGTAAAAATCCGTTAAGCACAAATGTAAACGACAATAAGCACATTGGATGAGAGATGCATTTCTGCAGTTAGGAGTTAAGGAACTCGAATCTTCAGTGTTGCAGATAACATTGGCAGGAGCTTCAAAGGCATCACATTCAACTGGAAAAGTAGCTTTCTTCCAGGCATGCTTAATGTTAGTGAATATAGATGCTATACTCATGAACGGATGTAACAGAGCGGTGGTAAGGTGAGATGCTATAGTCATGAACGGATGTAACAGAGCGGTGGTAAGGTGAGATGCTATAGTCATGAACGGATGTAACAGAGCGGTGGTAAGGTGAGATGCTATAGTCATGAACGGATGTAACAGAGCGGTGGTAAGGTGAGATGCTATAGTCATGAACGGATGTAACAGAGCGGTGGTAAGGTGAGATGCTATAGTCATCAACGGATGTAACAGAGCGGTGGTAAGGTGAGATGCTATAGTCATGAACGGATGTAACAGAGCGGTGGTAAGGTGAGATGCTATAGTCATGAACGGATGTAACAGAGCGGTGGTAAGGTGAGATGCTATAGTCATGAACGGATGTAACAGAGCGGTGGTAAGGTGAGATGCTATAGTCATGAACGGATGTAACAGAGCGGTGGTAAGGTGAGATGCTATAGTCATGAACGGATGTAACAGAGCGGTGGTAAGGTGAGATGCTATAGTCATGAACGGATGTAACAGAGCGGTGGTAAGGTGAGATGCTATAGTCATGAACGGATGTAACAAGCGGTGGTAAGGTGAGATGCTATAGTCATGAACGGATGTAACAAGCGGTGGTAAGGTGAGATGCTATAGTCATGAACGGATGTAACAGAGCGGTGGTAAGGTGAGATGCTATAGTCATGAACGGATGTAACAGAGCGGTGGTAAGGTGAGATGCTATAGTCATGAACGGATGTAACAGAGCGGTGTTAAGGTGAGATGCTATAGTCATGAACGGATGTAACAAGCGGTGGTAAGGTGAGATGCTATAGTCATGAACGGATGTAACAGAGCGGTGGTAAGGTGAGATGCTATACTCATGAACGGATGTAACAGAGCGGTGGTAAGATGAGATGCTATATTCATGAACGGATGTAACAAGCGGTGGTAAGGTGAGATGCTATAGTCATGAACGGATGTAACAGAGCGGTGGTAAGGTGAGATGCTATAGTCATGAACGGATGTAACAGAGCGGTGGTAAGGTGAGATGCTATAGTCATGAACGGATGTTAACAGAGCGGTGGTAAGATGCTATACTCATGAACGGATAACAGAGCGGTGGTATGAGATGCTATACTCATGAACGGATGTAACAAGCGGTGGTAAGGTGAGATGCTATACTCATGAACGGATGTAACAGAGCGGTGGTAAGATGAGATGCTATACTCATGAACGGATGTAACAGAGCGGTGGTAAGGTGAGATGCTATACTCATGAACGGATGTAACAGAGCGGTGGTAAGGTGAGATGCTATACTCATGAACGGATGTAACAGAGCGGTGGTAAGGTGAGATGAACGGATGCGGTGGTAAGATGAGATGCTATAGTCATGAACGGATGTAACAGAGCGGTGGTAAGGTGAGATGCTATACTCATGAACGGATGTAACAGAGCGGTGGTAAGTGAGATGCTATACTCATGAACGGATGTAACAGAGCGGTGGTAAGTAAGGTGAGATGCTATAGTCGGATGAACGGATGTAACAGAGCGGTGGTAAGATGAGATGCTATATTCATGAACGGATGTAACAAGCGGTGGTAAGGTGAGATGCTATAGTCATGAACGGATGTAACAGAGCGGTGGTAAGGTGAGATGCTATAGTCATGAACGGATGTAACAGAGCGGTGGTAAGGTGAGATGTGAAGATGCTAGGTGAGAGTCATGAACGGATGTAACAGAGCGGTGGTAAGATGAGATGCTATACTCATGAACGGATGTAACAAGCGGTGGTAAGATGAGATGCTATAGTCATGAACGGATGTAACAAGCGGTGGTAAGGTGAGATGGAGTCATGAACGGATGTAACAGAGCGGTGGAAGATGAGATGCTATGTCATGAGATGTAACAAGCGGTGGTAAGGTGAGATGCTATACTCATGAACGGATGTAACAGAGCGGTGGTAAGATGAGATGCTATACTCATGAACGGATGTAACAGAGCGGTGGTAAGATGAGATGCTATAGTGAACGGATGAAAGGTGAGATGCTATATTCATGAAATGTAACAGAGCGGTGGTAAGATGGATGAGCGGTGGTAAGGTGAGATGCTGAATAGTCATGAACGGATGTAACATGTAAGCGGTGGTAAGGTGAGATGCTATAGTCATGAACGGATGTAACAGAGCGGTGGTAAGGTGAGATGCTATAGTCATGAACGGATGTAACAAGCGGTGGTAAGGTGAGATGCTATAGTCATGAACGGATGTAACAAGCGGTGGTAAGGTGAGATGCTATAGTCATGAACGGATAGTGAACGGATGAGCGGTGGTAAGGTGAGATGCTATAGTCATGAACGGATGTAATAGAGCGGTGGTAAGGTGAGATGCTATAGTCATGAACGGATGTAACAAGCGGTGGTAAGGTGAGATGCTATAGTCATGAACGGATGTAACAAGCGGTGGTAAGGTGAGATGCTATAGTCATGAACGGATGTAATAGAGCGGGTGGTAAGGTGAGATGCTATAGTCATGAACGGATGTAACAAGCGGTGGTAAGTCATGAACGGATGTAATAGAGCGGTGGTAAGGTGAGATCATGAACGGATGTAACAAGCGGTGGTAAGGTGAGATGCTATAGTCATGAACGGATGTAACAAGCGGTGGTAAGGTGAGATGCTATAGTCATGAACGGATGTAACAGAGCGGTGGTAAGGTGAGATGCTATAGTCATGAACGGATGTAACAGAGCGGTGGTAAGGTGAGATGAACGGATATAGTCATGAACGGATGTAACAAGCGGTGGTAAGATGAGATGCTATACTCATGAACGGATGTAACAAGCGGTGGTAAGGTGAGATGCTATATTCATGAACGGATGTAACAAGCGGTGGTAAGGTGAGATGCTATAGTCATGAACGGATGTAACAAGCGGTGGTAAGGTGAGATGCTATAGTCATGAACGGATGTAATAGAGCGGTGGTAAGGTGAGATGCTATAGTCATGAACGGATGTAACAAGCGGTGGTAAGGTGAGATGCTATAGTCATGAACGGATGTAACAAGCGGTGGTAAGGTGAGATGCTATAGTCATGAACGGATGTAATAGAGCGGTGGTAAGGTGAGATGCTATAGTCATGAACGGATGTAATAGAGCGGTGGTAAGGTGAGATGCTATAGTCATGAACGGATGTAACAAGCGGTGGTAAGGTGAGATGCTATAGTCTTGAACGGATGTAACAAGCGGTGGTAAGGTGAGATGCTATAGTCATGAACGGATGTAATAGAGCGGTGGTAAGGTGAGATGCTATAGTCATGAACGGATGTAATAGAGCGGTGGTAAGGTGAGATGCTATAGTCATGAACGGATGTAACAAGCGGTGGTAAGGTGAGATGCTATAGTCATGAACGGATGTAACAAGCTATAGTCATGAACGGATGTAACAAGCGGTAAGGTGAGATGTAGTCATGAACGGATGCTATAGTCATGAACGGATGTAACAGAGCGGTGGTAAGGTGAGATGCTGTAGTCATGAACGGATGTAACAGAGCGGTGGTAAGGTGAGATGCTATAGTCATGAACGGATGTAACAAGCGGTGGTAAGGTGAGATGCCATAGTCATGAACGGATGTAACAGAGCGGTGGTAAGGTGAGATGCTATAGTCATGAACGGATGTAACAGAGCGGTGGTAAGGTGAGATGCTATAGTCATGAACGGATGTAACAGAGCGGTGGTAAGGTGAGATGCTATAGTCATGAACGGATGTAACAAGCGGTGGTAAGATGAGATGCTATAGTCATGAACGGATGTAACAGAGCGGTGGTAAGTTGAGATGCTATATTCATGAACGGATGTAACAAGCGGTGGTAAGGTGAGATGCTATAGTCATGAACGGATGTAACAAGCGGTGGTAAGGTGAGATGCTATGGTCATGAACGGATGTAATAGAGCGGTGGTAAGGTGAGATGCTATAGTCATGAACGGATGTAACAAGCGGTGGTAAGGTGAGATGCTATAGTCATGAACGGATGTAACAAGCGGTGGTAAGGTGAGATGCTATAGTCATGAACGGATGTAATAGAGCGGTGGTAAGGTGAGATGCTATAGTCATGAACGGATGTAATGAGAGAGCGGTGGTAAGGTGGAGATGCTATAGTCATGAACGGATGTAACAAGCGGTGGTAAGGTGAGATGCTATAGTCATGAACGGATGTAACAGAGCGGTGGTAAGGTGAGATGCTATAGTCATGAACGGAGCGGTGGTAATGAGAGCATGAACGGATGTAAGGTAAGAGATGCTATAGTCATGAACGGATGTAACAAGCGGTGGTAAGGTGAGATGCTATAGTCATGAACGGATGTAACAAGCGGTGGTAAGGTGAGATGCTATAGTCATGAACGGATGTAACAGAGCGGTGGTAAGGTGAGATGCTATAGTCATGAACGGATGTAACAGAGCGGTGGTAAGGTGAGATGCTATAGTCATGAACGGATGTAACAGAGCGGTGGTAAGGTGAACGGATGTAACAAGCGGTGGTATGAGAGTCATGAACGGATGTAACAAGCGGTAAGGTGAGATGCTATATTGAACGGATGTAACAAGCGGTGGTAAGGTGAGATGCTATAGTCATGAACGGATGTAACAAGCGGTGGTAAGGTGAGATGCTATAGTCATGAACGGATGTAACAAGCGGTGGTAAGGTGAGATGCTATAGTCATGAACGGATGTAACAGAGCGGTGGTAAGGTGAGATGCTATAGTCATGAACGGATGTAACAAGCGGTGGTAAGGTGAGATGCTATACTCATGAACGGATGTAACAAGCGGTGGTAAGGTGAGATGCTATAGTCATGAACGGATGTAACAGAGCGGTGGTAAGGTGAGATGCTATACTCATGAACGGATGTAACAGAGCGGTGGTAAGGTGAGATGCTATATCATGAACGGATGTAACAAGCGGTGGTAAGGTGAGATGCTATAGTCATGAACGGATGTAACAGAGCGGTAAGATGAGATGCTATATCATGAACGGATGTAACAGAGCGGTGGTAAGGTGAGATGCTATAGTCATGAACGGATGTAACAAGCGGTGGTAAGATGAGATGCTATAGTCATGAACGGATGTAACAAGCGGTGGTAAGTGAGATGAGATGCTATAGTCATGAACGGACGGTGGTAAGATGAGGATGTCATGAACGGATGTAACAGAGCGGTGGTAAGATGAGATGCTATACTCATGAACGGATGTAACAAGCGGTGGTATGAGATGCTATACTCATGAACGGATAACAAGCGGTGGTAAGGTACTCATGAACGGATGTAACAGAGCGGTGGTGAGATGAGATGCTATACTCATGAACGGATGTAACAAGCGGTGGTAAGATGAGATGCTATACTCATGAACGGATGTAACAGAGCGGTGGTAAGATGAGATGCTATAGTCATGAACGGATGTAACAGATCGGTGGTAAGATGAGATGCTATACTCATGAACGGATGTAACAAGCGGTGGTAAGATGAGATGCTATACTCATGAACGGATGTAACAAGCGGTGGTAAGGTGAGATGCTATAGTCATGAACGGATGTAACAAGCGGTGGTAATATGAGGTGCTATAGTCATGAACGACAGACAGTGTCCAACTCTGTCACATTCACATTTCCCAACATAAATCTCACCAGGACAGCATTAATTAAATAATACAGCGTGTTTGATCTTCCTGTAGTCCCCAGTGTCACATTCACATTTCCCAACATAAATCTCACCGGGGAACTCTTCAAGCTCAAGATCACGTCAAGAACCTTTTTTTTTTTTCATCGAAAACTCCTCCGCTCTCTGTTACAAGTGTCCATATGCAGTTAGGTTAAAAATATAATTTTGAGTCTGTATTATCGATTACATTTAATGTATTGTTGTTTACTGGTGTGTCAGTTTCATTAACTGCAATGTGATACTTAAGTACAGTATATTGTAGTTGATATAGCCTGTAAGATCCGTAGATGTGGAGATGCATTTAAATTGGTCTTCAGAACTCACAGTTCAAAACGTGGCATGTGTCACCCTTGCAAGAAGAGAACGCTGCTAATATTTATTTTATAACGAGGATTTACCGCCAATTTCGGAGCATATTCCCGAAGACATGGATTTCATTCAGGACTTCTTCGGAGTGCTCATCCTACTTTTATTCACGTTTCACGATCATTATTATCAGCAACATAGTAGAAGTGGGAAACTACTGCATCATACTATTTTCCCCATACACCAAGTCCATGGAATTCTTATGGTTGACGTTCTTCGGAGTAAATAACAGCAAATTCCGGTATTGTGACATATTAGGCCAACATAATTTAATACTGGTCAGCACGGTGAACTAATGAATTAACCAAGTACAGATACGGAAATAAAATGTGGGCCGAGTCCTGGTGGCAGTCCTCCTGAATGTAGGCAACGGGCTTCGAAATACTGTCCAAAATTAGCTTACATTTAGACGCTCTTCTTTGCTGCACATGCGCAATGAGTTGTATCTGGAACTTAGTAAAATTAGGTGGCCCATTTTTTTTTCTGAGTCTGTACAATAATTCGGGACAAACAATTTGTGTTCAAATGAAAAACCAACAACTTAAATTCATCACCAATTTTCCGCAATCGTTCAAATTTTCTTTTCCTTACATTATTTTAAAATTTAAAATGTAAGTTATTCATTAAACGGAAATTTATTGAAAAAATTACACATACACACACACTCTCGCTCTCTCTCTCTTTCTCCCGCAGGAGTTCTTTTCATGCGAGTAAATCTACTGACATGAGCCTGTCGTCTTTAAGCACACTTAAATGCCGTCGACCTGGACCGGGATCGAACCCGCAACCTCGAGCATAGAATACCACGCTATACCGACTGTGCTACCCAGGCCGACTGTAGGTATGTATGCATTTATTATTTAGTTATATATTCATTCATCTATTTATTCATTTCTTTATTTATTATTCTGGCGGAGTTAAGATCATCAGCCGATGAAGTTAAGGCCATCAGCAGGTCTTACATCGCATAGGCAGGACCTATTATTATTATTATTATTATTATTATTATTATTATTATTATTCATAATATTATCTTTCGAGATCCTCTTATGCCACTTTCGGATTTAGGAAAACAAAAAATTGGAATGTTGCGAAATAAATAGGGTTACGATTGTGTGGCAGACTGTACCGGAGCTACACGTCATATGGGAGCATCACATCTCATTCCTTATGCAACAGTCGCTGCAATATTCTGGACGAAAACTCCATTACTGCAGACAGATCGGCCGGCAGGACAAGAGATACAATGTCCACTGTCCATCCATCCACTGTCACAACACGAGTCCAGGTCGCTGCGTGCAACACGGGCATCTGGCAACTACAGGCGTGCAGGAGTTCAGGTGCTGCTTGTGACGTCAGGACTATCACAGTTATTATCTGTACCTGTCTTCACATATTATATATACAGGGACATCATTTTATTGTTACTTAAATTTTTATTGCACCTGAGTTTTTAAATGTACTTCACTCCCACTCCTTCTACTAATGAAGTTCAACCGTCCTCCACACAGATCCAAGACCGCATATACAGTCATAGTAGCCTTACGGTCATAATAAACAGTACGTTCCAAAAATATGTTCGCGTTTTCCAGTGACGAAAGAGCTTTCAATATTGAATCATTTTCGCACAGGTAATGTCGTCCATTTGCCTACGTCGCATCCCGGTTTCCCCCACCAGCTTCTATTCGCCTGTCTGTAAATGCTAGTGGCTGGGCTGTCTTAGATCTTTTCTGGGAACATTAATTTCTGTTAGAATTGGACGTCTACGTAATATTATACCCATACAATTGTTTAAAATAACTTAAATAAAAGGGCCTCGTTAAGTAATTAATTGTCACGTGATTTCCTCCTTTCTACGACCCTGCAATATTTCCACTTGGACGGACAATAGATAGCATGTCTGAGTAATTTTATCTTTTCAGATCGGGCAGAAATGAAGATTGAATTTACAGTACGTAAGGTAATCTTTTATAGAGTAGGTACAGAATTATTTCAACGTGAGTTACCGATACGAAGTACGAAACTGGTAATTGGAATTAGGTACAATAGTCTATAGTGCGATAATATGTACATTAGAAATGAAGCGTGTATCGAAATGAACGGCCACCATTTAAAAAAATTGTATAAATATCGATATTATGATTATTTTTAATTTAACTTCATTCTCCATAGTGTACGCTAATATGCTGTAGACAGTATAATATACACTGTATAATGAATACGTCCACATGGACAGCTCAGTTCGTGAGTAAAAACACTCATTGTTAATACTGTACTGTATTTTGATTAAACAAAAATCTAATGAAAATCATCAAAGTCAAAAGCGTATATTTCCTACTTTACGTAAATGGATGAACTACTTTTCTTCCCTCCTATACCTAGAAAAGGAATATGTTTGTATTTTACGCCAGTATCATCGAACTCCAGTCGTGGAAGGGGGTAGCAAACTGTGTTTGCGGTTCTCAATCTTGATCCAAAGCTATACCCAGGTTAATATTAAAAATGTTAGTAAAAATAAAATGATGATGCTCTTGTTATTACAATATTCTTCAGGGATCGAATTCAATCTACAGCGCCAATAAAATGAATAACTTACCTACTTATTGTAATCTCACAGTGTGAGAAATATCCTACCATGAAACCAACTATGGTAACGCCAACCGACCGACCCTACCAACTAACCAACCTGTCAACAGACTAACCGAACCAATTATCCGACCAATCGATCAATCAACCAACTAAACAATCGATCAATAGATCAACCGACCTACTGAACCGATTTATTCAACCAATCGATCAACCTACCAACGTAACATCAGACTAATCGATCAATAGATCAACCGATCGATCCACTTACCTACCATCCGACCAATCGCTCGACCCATTTACTTATCATCCGACGAATCGATCACGGATCAAGCGATCGACCCACCTACCAACTGACTAACCGGCCGACGAAGTGATCACAACTGACTGTGGAAAAATCGACCAATTTACAAGCAAACCAACCAGTTGACTAAATATAAAATAATGAATTAGCCTAATAAATAGATCAATCGACCAAATCGTTTATCAATCTACTAAATTATTAGTGAATGGAGGAATAATACAATTAAGTGAATAAATCAATGTTTAAGCAGAAATAAATGAGTACTTGAATATACAAACAAGTATATATATATATATATATATATACATATATATATATATATATATAAATCAAACTTGTGAAAAATGAGCATTAAAATTAAAACTTACATTCTTATAATGCAATTATACTTATATATATATATATATATATATATATATATATATATATATATATTCAACAATTAATTACCTGAATAAATGAATGTTTAAGCAGAAATAAGTAAGTGAATATATAAATACACTTGGAAATAAATTATATATAGCCAATAATATCACTTAACTGAATAAAAAATGTAGCCTATAACCAGAAATAAATACTACATCAATATTTAAACATACAAATAAAAACAAATATATCCAACAAATTAAATTAAATAAATCAATATTTAAGGAACAGTAAATGAGTAAATATTAAATAAAAAATAGAATAAATGCAGTTGGTGATCATGTGAATGATTACCAATAAAAAATAGTACACAGAACACAAAAATGAATTAAGCTACTCGCTTAGAGTTGGCTAAATTAATAAACGAATTAATCAATATAAATAATTAAAATCAATTAATTAAATAATAAAGTATCGATTAAGTGACTCACAGAGTATAGCAGGCATGTCAATTGATGCCCACAGGAGCAAGCGCGCGCTTTAGAGCCCAGGAGAGCCTGAGCGCTTTACAGCGGAAAGGAAAGCGACAGACGGCAGAGGTGGTATATGCCGCTTGGTCGAGCTATATTCAGGGATGGCCAGCACTGATTCAATAGATAAAGGGAAGAGAACTTATTAAAACGGTATCCATGGTAATTTTAGATTTGTCTGAGAAGTATAAGTGCATTATAAGAATGTAAGTTTTAATTTTAATGCTCATTTTCACAAGTTTGATTTTTTTATTCAAAAGAAATATTTTCTCAACTTTTCGTATAGAAAAGTGAAATTTTCAGGTATAGGCCTATTTATTTAGTAGCCTTACAGAATGTTTTCGTAAATCTAATATATCGTGTATACGTATTACCGAAGATAGTGTCTTGAAAATATTCGCATGGAAATTGTTTGTAAGGAAATGAATTAACAAAGCAACTACTGTTACATCATAAGCAAAAGATACGTGCCCATGTGTTGTAAAAATGTCAGCTCTATAGCTTCAGCAGATTTCAGAAAATAATTTAATATTCTGATGATAGGAAGTTACTCACAAATATCACCTTAAAAGCATAATGCGATAAGAGTTTTGTTATGGAATATTAGTTACACTTAAAACATATACTGTACCTAGGTAACTTTGCTTTGTACTGTAATATTGTTTTGATTAGTTTATTGATTAC
The DNA here is from genome assembly GCA_025594305.2 of Periplaneta americana. Lineage (NCBI taxonomy): Eukaryota > Metazoa > Arthropoda > Insecta > Blattodea > Blattidae > Periplaneta > Periplaneta americana. The sequence goes on along the minus strand of JAJSOF020000039.1, from coordinate 1,172,701 downwards.
TTTTGTAAGGCTAAAGGTACCATCAATATCAATTCCAACTTATCATATCATACTCAATCTCTTTCTTTGGAATATCACTTTCTTTATGAATGATGTGTTTCATCCACTTAATACAGTATAATATTATACTACTATGGAATTTAAGTGAATACTCCTTCTTAACTCTCTATTATGTTATTAAGATGTAGAACACAAGTGCGATATTAAGAAATCAGTGTTAGTACTTTTGTTTTACAGACAATATAGATAATATTAAACAGAAAGAAGCCATATAAAAATAACGACATAAAATTTCACGTTCCGTTTGAAGTTTGTGCACCACTGTTTTCTTAATCCAACAGGCTGCTTATTCATATACACAACCCTTCCTCTTTCCATACTTAGCGCTTGATGCCCGCGCACGACGTCAAGGTCAGAAAAATGCGCTTGCTTTGACTATAGGTATGTAATTGTTTCATTCTATTGGTGTTATACAAATTTGTCATTCATTGTCATGTCACGGTCATCATTAGAGACGAGAATTTCATGCATTTCCCAAAATATGCATGCATTCATGCACTATCAAATTATGAAACAAGCACGATCTACCGAAAAATACATTAAAACATGCACTTATATTTTTGTTCCAAATGTCTTACTTCACTTCACTTTTTTGCACAGTTAACAGCCTAACAAGATTTCTAAATTGGTTTCCGTGAGGTTCCTACGCTTGTCAGTCAGTATGTTTTTGTAGACAGAGAATGATCTCTCTACATCGCAAGAAGTTATGGGTGTAAACTTGAATGAAAATATTTGTGACAATGTCAGGTCAAATTTCGCCACAAATAACCTTTTTCATTGAACAAAGAATCTGTACTTCGGGTTCGCATTTATGACCCTGTCCAGTTTGTTTTTCGCCGCTACACCCACATTTCCACGTGTGTAACTGAGGGATCTGTGGAATTCTTAGCAGATTCTTTCCTTTTTGCATTCTTGCAAATTTGTGAAGCAGATGCGACATGCTGGTTGACTTAAAATTTTTAGTATATTTTATCTGAAATGATAATAGACCTTAAGGTTACCTAGATACGATTTAAAAACAGAGATCGTAACTTAATTCATTATTATTTTAAAGAAGTTTTGTAATTTTTACAAAGAACAACTGCCATAGAAAATATTCAGAAACAGAATAGCAGTGCTTACCTCTTTACCGCTACAATCGCAGAATAGGCCTACGACATCCCCATCTGATCTAATAAAATCCTTTCCTTTAATCCACTGTGCGAAGAGTACACTTTTGGAACCTTTAATTGGAGGCATATTAGAACGATATTAACACACGCAAACAGAATAAACAAACACATTAACCACTTATGAGGTTCATAGTTTAGCGAATGATTCCAATTTTAGAAGAGTCTACTAGCAGGCCTACTGGAAAAGAGAAAGAATTTACAACTTTCTTGAAAGAGGGTGCTTTTGACCTGAATTATTTGTCGGCAGTTTCCTTGAACCCTTTATATTTGCTCTCTACTATTGTCAAAAAATAATAATAATAATAATAATAATAATAATAATAATAATAATAATAATAATAATAATAATAACAATAATAATAATAAGAAGAAGTTCACAATGTGCATAGTTAGTATTCTATACTTGTTCTTTTTTTTTGGGGGCATGACTGTTAACGGCCTAGCTTGGAACTACAGCGCTATATGGACTACCACACTGTCAGCTGATGGGAGCTAGCAATTGACTTCAGATGGCTGACTTTAAAACATTTATTGACAATTAACGCGAAGGTAAAAAAATAATACAAAATAGTGGGAGTCTGGTCGTTCAGGGCTTTCAATAGGAGCGCAGAGGTTCAAACTGCAAGAACCCAAACTATTCTCAAAATATCCAAAGTAATAAATCCATTTGATGTTAAAGCGAGGATGGATGGATGGAGGGAGGAGGATGGATCGATTGATCGATGGATCGATAGATAGATAGATAGATAGATAGATAGATAGATAGATAGATAGATAGATAGATAGATAGATAGATAGATAGATAGATAGATAGATAGATAGATAGATAGATAGATAGATAGATAGATAGATAGATAGATAGATAGATAGATAGATAGATAGATAGATAGATAGATACATAGATACATAGATACATAGATACATAGATAGATAGATAGATAGATAGATAGATAGATAGATAGATAGATAGATAGATAGATAGATAGATAGATAGATAGATAGATAGATAGATAGATAGATACATAGATAGATAGATAGATAGATAGATAGATAGATAGATAGATAGATAGATAGATAGATAGATAGATAGATAGATAGATAGATAGATAGATAGATAGATAGATAGATAGATAGATAGATAGATAGATAGATAGATAGATAGATAGATACATAGATACATAGATACATAGATACATAGATACATAGATACATAGATAGATAGATAGATAGATAGATAGATAGATAGATAGATAGATAGATAGATAGATAGATAGATAGATAGATAGATAGATAGATAGATAGATACATAGATAGATAGATAGATAGATAGATAGATAGATAGATAGATAGATAGATAGATAGATAGATAGATAGATAGATAGATAGATAGATAGATAGATAGATAGATAGATAGATAGATAGATAGATAGATAGATAGATAGATAGATAGATAGATAGATAGATAGATAGATAGATAGATAGATAGATAGATAGATAGATAGATAGATAGATACATAGATAGATAGATAGATAGATAGATAGATAGATAGATAGATAGATAGATAGATAGATAGATAGATAGATAGATAGATAGATAGATAGACAGATAGATAGACAGACAGATAGATAGATAAATTAATTAATTAATTAACATTATTTATTATTATTATTATTATTATTGCTATTATTATTATTATTATTATTATTATTATTATTATTATTATTATTATTATTATTACTGCTACTAGTATGATTGTTCATCAAGTGCATTTTAATTAGTATACAACATTGCAACCTGACATGAAATGTTTTTGTTTCTTGTACCATGATAACTTCTTCTAGTCTACCACATGACTTAATAGGTAATAGAATATTCACAAATCAAGATTACGAAATCGTATTATGAAAGCAATGATATCATCAAACGTTGTAACGCATCCCCTCTTCAATTCTAAACTGGTTGAGTACCACTAAAGTCTATCAAGAAATTTGCATGGCAAGGAAAGTTAGATGACAGTCTTAAATTACATAAAATACATAAATAAGGGGTCTGATTGCAGGTAAGATTCTCATGGACGGACAAAGTACAATTTCAGAATGTGTAATTCCATACACACTGGGTCAAAACAACCAGTCCTTATGAAGAGTAGAGACGAGAATTCCATGCTAATGCATGTTTCTATAGGAACACAGGACATAGCTCTAACTTAGTACTTATCCATTTCATTACTTTCCGGTTCAAAATATGTGTACTTTTCCCGTGCATATTTGCATGTTTTGGCCTTTTTGTAGCTTAATAATGCATAGGTCTAAATACATTATATTCAGTTTAAAATGCTTTTCTTTGTAATGGTTTTCAGTGGTTCTCGATTTTTATGTCCTTTATTTTAACTTCAGAAATCAGGATTGAAGAAGGAAAAGGAAAAAACTAAATAACAGAAATATTAAATAAAATGTTAAGATTTTCACAATAAGATGTTACAAGACCTTTTCCTGGGCGGAAGTTCACTTTTACAACATTTTACCGACGATCCACTACAGACTGCGTGTCATAAATGGGTTTGTTTGTTTGTTAGACTCTTGGACCAATGATTACAATTTGTCCGTCGCTGGATAAAGAAAATAGTCTTTAGATATATAACAATGAAATTAATGTAATGATCTAAATCTAAGGGATCGTCGTCGTCATCATCATCATCATCCACTGCTAAGGTTCATACTAGCTGGCCTCTTGCTATCCCCATTTCCCATACAGACATCACTTTGTATCCTCTGTGTTTGTAACTAGTGTGCTAGAAAATCTCTTCGTACGAATTCATCAAATGCATTTGTGTCAGTTATATTTCAGTATTTATAATCTATCCACAGAGTTGAATACATCAGTAATATTCCACATCGCAACTTATTTCTGAACTAAAAGTTCGTATGTGTACAATAGACTGCATTACGTGCACGCACGCACGCACAGCTACTTTAACTTTTCGTGTCAGAATGATCGCCAGGCTGCCCCGTGTGTCTGTCTGGCTAAAGAAGGACAAAAAATGTAGACGAGGGCTCTTCAAGGACTGCGGTGACATGGAGTTAGTTAATTAGTTACTTCGTCCACTAGCTGATTTTATAGTGGCGGTTTTTTTATGAATATATGGCAGCAGGCAACAGTAACACTGAAGCTATACAGTTACATCGTACGTTACTCTATGCAGCGAAGTATCTGAGTCCGTAAAATTATAGTTATGCACATTTCAAACTTCCTGCTTCTAATCGTATTATACCTCTGTGTGAAAATAAATGCCTTTCCGAGTACAATATATGAAAGCAGAACCTAATGCAATCACACATTTCAGTGCCGGTACCTACCAGCCTAATATACCTACTCCTCAATTGAAATGTCACAACATTAAAGCATCATGAGTGAGGTTAGAACTTGAGATGAAGTGGGACAGCAGCTGCGTACCTCACAGAGTTGCCAACTGTCCGGAATTTCCTCTATGCAGAATAAAAAATTAAATTGTTTTCAGGACGCTTAATGTCCGGAATTTTGTTCATTGCAATATTATATTCTGAAATTTCATATTGATATTTCATTATTAGAGATCCGACGTAGATGCAATGGCTACCAAAGACATTTTGCAATATACTTACTTACTGGCTTTTAAGGAACCCGGAGGTTCATTGCCGCCCTCACATAAGCCCGCCATTGGTCCCTATTCTGTGCAAGATTAATCCAGTCTCTATCATCATATCCAACCTCCCTCAAATCCATTTTAATACTATATTCCCATCTACGTCTCGGCCTCCCTAAAGGTCTTTTTCCTCCAGCCTGCCAATTAACACTCTATCTAACACTCTACATTTACTTACTTACTTACAAATGGCTTTTAAGGAACCCGAAGGTTCATTGCCGCCCTCACATAAGCCCGCCAGCGGTCCTATCCTGTGCAAGATTAATCCAGTCTCTATCATCATATCCCACCTCCCTCAAATCCATTTTAATATTATCCTCCCATCTACGTCTCGGCCTCCCTAAAGGTCTTTTTCCTCCGGTGTCCCAACTAACACTCTATATGCATTTCTGGATTCGCCCATACGTGCTACATGCCCTGCCCATCTCAAACGTCTGGATTTAATGTTCCCTAATTATGTCAGGTGAAGAATACAATGCGTGCAGTTCTGTGTTGTGTTACTTTCTCCTTTCTCCTGTAACTTCATCCCTTAGCCCCAAATATTTTCCTTAGCACCTTATTCTCAAAGACCCTTAACCTATGTTCCTCTCTCAGAGTGAGAGTCCAAGTTTCACAACCATACAGAAGAACCGGTAATATAACTGTTTTATAAATTCTAACTTTAAGATTTTTCGACAGCAGACTGGATGATAAAAGCTTCTCAACCGAATAATAACAGGCATTTCCCATATTTATTCTGCGTTTAATTTCCTCCCGAGTATCATTTATATTTGACTCTACATTTTATAATATATAATATATAAATTTACGATAAATTTTTTTTATGAATAGAAGCAAAGAGTTTATAAGTATTATAAGCTCTTTGGATAGAATTCTAGAAGCGAGTTCATTGCGCTCATCGGTGACATGGCTTGGTAGTACATCAGCATTTGAATAACTTGAGTGATTCTGATGTGCATCCTTTAAGAAGGAAGGAGGCACCGAATGTGTATCAGAGAGCCACTATTTACAAAAGTGATGTAAGGTTCCTCACTTCTTAAGAAAATCACTTTTCCGAGTCTTAATGATACTTTCACATTCAGTGTCCTTACTGAAATTGTGATTACATTGCATATTAATACAGAACTGGACTTTGAAAGTGTGATGCATTGTACTAGGAGTATTGCCTATTCAAAGAGATGATGCTGATACTGGAAGATCTACCAGCTCCTCAAGAACGCTGGGACACTGTTTTGAAGACATGTAATGTCAAACTCAAAGAAAATTGCTGAACACATACATGCTATTCTAATTAACAGTGATCATGTGGAGCGAGTTTAAAAAATGAAGAATCTCTGAACTGACGAGATGCCAGAAGTTATAAAATCAGAACTCTTAGTAAAGACAAACTTTAATTGGACACAAAATGGTGGACATATAATGTACAGTTATTACCAAGTGGACATCGTGCCTGCGTAAGTGATGAGGAAAAGGTTGTAAGAGAAAGTCAACTGGGGCAAGCGGCGGCACGGATGTGTGATGGATTCAATGCAAATGTTAGCGCTTTCATTCCTATCGACTAAAATTTTGCTGCAAGACCTCAGCGAACGACAATGTCCTCCGACGTTCTTTGTGAGTGAGTAGGTAAACTCTAATAGAAGCCGATGGTTTTTCGAAATCTTTCGTGTTCAGTGACAAAGCCACCTTTGGGGTAAGTTAGGCTCGTAACACACTTGCAGAGTTTTCGCTAGTGAAATGTGTTGCGATAAAATAAAAAAATGATAGCATGGATTCAAATGGACGTCCACACACTGGAAGAGGTTCTCGCTCGAGGCGAAAACCTCGCGCGAGTTTCTCGCTGGAATCGGTAGCTCAGCGAATTTTCTTGACACATTTATAAAAAATCTTAGACATTTATTCTCTTTATGACGATTGAATGTAGAAAAAGATATCACAGGTGGCGATGAATTGTATTGTTTTATTTGAAAATGAGGAAAGATGGCTGATAATTGCAGTAAGAAACTTACCGAACTTGTACGATGTCACCCGTAGGCCTATTTATATGATACACGGGATGAAGACTATAAAAACACGAAACTTAAAGAAGAAATCTGGAGACAAATGTCAGATTATCTAAAAATAAATAGGGCTATATTTTATTTTGATGAGATTTAATAGTATTGATTAAACATTTGAAATAATGTATCTATATGTCTTAACAGTTTACGTAATTTGAATCAGAATATAGCAAAGAATTCTCTATCATATCATGAATGGCAAAAAAATTGAGGTCCATTCAACCTAAAATAACGCCTAAACGTACCATCATTCAAATCGAAACCAGTGTCCAAAACTCGCCCTTATTTTCATAAGATACAATGTGATTTTCAGGTATTTCTGGCTTTAATTTTAGGCCTACTTCTTCTTTCATTAACAAAATATATTCATGTAATTCCATGTCCTCATCATCTGAATACTCAGATTCAACATAGCGTTCGTGCGTAATTTGTAAAGTACGACAATATACTTACAGGTTATATATTTAAGTACGACAATATACGTAAATACATAACCTATAATATTTCCCCCAACGAGTGATTACTATAACGAGAAAAATGCTTTCTGCATGAAGGCAGTGCATAGATTATCATAGCGAGGTGTGATCTGTGATAGCGAAAACTCTTCAAGTGTGTTACGGGCCTTATTCATGCATAACGCCAACATCACCGTGCAGGGTACGCGTGATTCCTGTAAAGTATAACCCATGAGGAGTGTACGGCCCCTCCTTCTCAATATTATAACGATCACAAGATTTCCGTAATAAATATGGCACATAAATGTTTTCTACAGTTGCTCGAAGAGACAAGTACCGGTTTCGTCTTCCAACAGAACGGTGCACTTCCACATTTTTATACAAAGTAAGATGCCACCTCAATGACCGACTACGAAAAACAGACCATTTAGTCGTGCTAGTTCTGACGATGAAGTTATGCGCTAGTCTCCACGTTCACCGGACTTCACACCGTGCTGACTTTTTCTGTGAAGGTTCATCAAAGATGGGGTTTACATACTACCATTACCACAAACCATGCTTGATCTGCGAGCTCGTATCATAGCAAACGATCATGCTACGCTGCAAGAGCTGGAATACAAGCTGGATATGGGCAGAGTTATATCCGGGTACAGACACCAGGGCGATATTTCGTTTTGTGTCACATGAAATTAATGAGAATAAAAAGAAGTAATCATTCCGAAATATGCCGCTGGGCTACATGTAATTGAAAATGAAACTACAGATGAAATAAGTAACCAGAAAGGATTGCGGAATTAAATGTATGAAGTTTGGCACTTTAATCTTAATATTAATAAACACAGACATAGAGTTAGATCCTAGACATATTCAAGAAAATCACGGAAATGGGCAGTTTTAAATGTTTCAATACTTACGGAGAACATTGAATCAGGGTGGAAAGTATACGTGGAATTGAATAACTGGCAAAATTTGAAAGATTTAGGCAACAATTTCACTTGTATACGGAACATTTGAAAATATAAATATAGTAATTCGGTACGAGAAAATATGGTTTAAATGTAGTCCATCTTGAAGAATTGCTATGAAGAAAAAAAAACTGTTTATACAGGGTGTTAAAAATAACGTTTACAACGTTTCAGGGATGATAAAAGAGGTAAAAACAAACATCTTTTGAAAGTGACAAAACTTTGGCAGATGCGTAGTTTATTGTGTACGTAAGTGCTAGTATACTCCATAAAGAACAAGACCAATTGTCGTTTTAGAGGTGGTGTTCAAACTGCCGTCCATTGAAGGCATTGCACAACTGGTACCTTCGTACTGTGGAGTGTCTGCAACGCTCAAAAAGCCCAACATTGTCTCTAATAACATGCAGCTTCAACAACGCGAGCAACTAAGTCTTCTGCCGTATCAATCGGTGTCTCATACACAAAACGTTTCACGTCTCCCCACAAAAAGAAATCCAGTGGGTTAAGTCCGGTGATCGTGGTGGCCACGGTACCGGCCCAACCCTTCAATCCAAGGATCGGGAATGTAGCATTTATGTGGTTCCTGACACGAAGATCAAAGTGTGGAGGGTCACCGTCATGCTGAAACCATATTCTTTCTCTGATGTTCGATGAGATATTTTCTAAAAGTTCTGGTAGGATGTCGCGTAGAAAAACAAAATAATTACCACCACGGAGACTGTTAGGCAGCAGAGAAGGCCCTACAAGATGGTCGTGCACAAACAGAACTAACCAGTGTGTGTTGTGACGGAAGTCAAGCCATCTGCCCTTCAGCCAATCTTGCGGCAAAACGGCGCATCTGTTAAAGTGTTGTCACTTAAAAAAGATGTTTTTTTTTGCCTCCTCTATCATCCCTGAAGCATTGTAAACGTTATTTTTAACACCCTGTAGATGCTGTTTATACCATCACATTAAGAATTACATGAAAAATTAAATTGTTTGTGAAAATAGCTGTACTTGTTAAACGCACAGCGTGCTATACAGTGTGTTCGGGTGCGTTTGTTACAAATGTCGTGCATGTCGCAAGAAAAAAAACTTACGTTTGAACCCATGCTGGGGCCGCCCTATTGCTATTGGTCTCATCGTGTCTTAAGGTGCCTGCTATTTTAGAAAGCTCTTTTCATATGTCTCCATGATTCATGTCATAAAGAATCGTTCCACTAGTGCAAGAAAGCTGCACTTTTAAAACAATTTGCATAAATAGCTATTACATTGTAACCGGTTCAGTTGTAGCTACCAATAAATGACGTGTATGTATGTATGTATGTATGTATGTATGTATGTATGTATGTATGTATGTATGTATGTATGTATGTATGTATGTATGTATGTATGTATGTATGTATGTATGTATTTTTAGTAAGTTATTTTACGACGCTTTATACACATCTCAGGTTATTTAGCGTCTGAATGAGCTGAAGGTGATAATGCCGGTGAAATGAGTCCGGGGTCCAGCACCGAAAGTTACCCAGCATTTGCTCATATTGGGTTGAGGAAAACTCCGGAAAAAACCACAATTAGGCAACTTGCCCCGACCGGGAATCGAACTCGGGGCACCTGATTTTCACGGCCAGACGCGCTAGCCGTTACTCCACAGGTGTGGACTGTATGTATGTATTTTTTTATTGGGTTATTTTACGACGCTGTATCAACATCTAGGTTATTTAGCGTCTGAATGATATGAAGGTGATAATGCCGGTGAAATGAGTCCGGGGTCCAGCACCGAAAGTTACCCAGCATTTGCTCGTATTGGGTTGAGGGAAAACCCCGGAAAAAACCTCAACCAGGTAACTTGCCCTGACCGGGATTCGAACCCGGGCCACCTGGTTTCGCGGCCAGACGCGCTGACCGTTACTCCACAGGTGGGGACTGTATGTATGTATGTATGTATGTATGTAACTTATTAACACTGCAATTGGGTATACATCCGGTAATCGTGATATATAACATGCAATAATATTACAATAATTACAGAAATAAAATAACACACTGTAGATAAAATAAACGTAAAATTAATTCTAACTAAAAATAAATGCAATAAACCTAAGACAATAAATAAAGATTACGGTATAAATAATGCCTAGTGCGAGCCAAAGTAAACGTAACTTACAAGTATTTATATTAAACCCAACTATTATCAACTTAATTATAAGTCACCTTAATTAATTATATATCAACTTAATTAATCATATGACAACTTAATTACATAACACAACTTAGATATAATTACACTGCACCTACAATTACATTTTCAGTCTAATCTTCTCAACCTTTCCTTAAATGTATTGATTTTGAGAGGACCACCCTGAAAGATTGTCGCAAGTAAGCTGTTCCAATCTATTGGTGGTGGTGGTGGTGGTGGTGGTGGTGGTGGTGGTGGTGAAGAAGAAGAAGGCAATGACGACGAAGACAACCGCTACCAGTACTACTAAAATCCAAGACCCAGGACTCTGTTTTGTTTACAAGTACACCACTGCACTGATTTACACTTCATTATTTCAATTGAATGTAGCGTCATTAGATACGCTTGTGAGATCGCTTGTTCCGTCAGATGAATCAGAAATTGATCAGATATTTAGAAGTAGGCGCGATGATGTTTCACTCATGTCATTACCACTACAGAGCAATAAAGGGTGCGTCAGAAAGAACGGATGGATTTCAAACTATCGATACGCAACGAGGAGAGAGATATAGTGAGGGGGACCACGACTGTTGGGGCAGCCATAGAATGCAGTTTCAGTTGAGAATATGGTGTTGGTCTGGTGTACAACGTGCTTTCATCGTAGAGACATTTTTGAAAAATGAAGAGTCTGTGATCGCCACTCAGGACTCATTTCGATATCGGATGTCACGCTAGGATTCCAACTCGGAATACAATTTTGCGGTGGGTGGCTTCATTTCGTATCACAGGTTCAACATTAAAGAAGAAATCACCTGGACGAAATTCTATTGCACTGAGATTGTCCGAGGCTACGGTAAGATCTCGCGCCCTGCGACTTCTTTCTTTGGGACCATTTGAAGGCGTAAGTTTGTAAACATCGATCACATACACTGGACGAACTGAAGACAGCGATTCGTGAAGAAATCGTGGCAATTGCACCAGCTATGACTGTGAAAGTGATGGCGAACATCAGAAAACGCCTCGATGCCTGTATCGAAAGCCAAGGACATCATATGGATAATGTTGTTTTCCATAAATAAACTGCATGTATTGGTGAATATGTTGATAACAATAAATTTTTGATTTGATGAATGTTTACAATTTTCTTGCCATGTGAAATCCATCCGTTCTTTCTGACGCACCCTGTACAAAATAAAATTTCGAACAACAGCAGAGTAGGTTTACTTGCGGGAGAATAAAATCTCCTATCTCCACTTATATGTGTATGTTCAGAATATGTTGTTCAAAATTGTCAATTTCCATATAGTTTGACTCCCGACAGCGACAAACGGTTTCAAAAGATTTTATTATTCTTATGCAGGCACAAGTAACTAAACCTGGAAAAAGCAGAGGCGTGTGCTTAACACATATCTGCATAGCAGTGTCGTGTGTGGCACAAATTTTGTATTGTGGCTTCTGCTGTCATATCAATTGAAAATTTTCGGCTCAAAGTGATTTGGAAAGCAGGTCTAAGCTTCGTCTAAGGAAAATCCCTAGATTAGTGTCTGAAGGTCGTTCTTGATTTAGATAACGTTCAACCATGGATTCATGACTGGAGGATGAAGGTTAATGTTGAAAACTGTCGGATTCACATTTTTATTAACATCTAGACTTGTAGATAGGCCACCATTACCATCCCCTATTTTTCGACAACAGATGTAGTGAATGGATCACATTAAGTATGTAAAGACAGACATGTTCTGCGACAACGGGATGTTTAATAGTTACACTTCATTCTATTGTCATGAGCATCACATCCGATAATTTGGAGCTGCCATGTAAAAGGCTCTCGTACTATCATAACATAAGCTGTACTTGCATCCATATTTCCATAATCAGAGGATCGTACTTAGTGCTTTTATTTTAGAGGAAAAGATGGTGAAAGTCTGTGCAAAATTTATTGCAACGGACGAGGAGATGATTACTGCCCAATGCACCGGAGTTCACAGCCAAATGGAGTTAACAAAATATCACGTTAAAATTCTATTTTTTTGCACAATCGTGTTTTTGTTGTATTTACAGTTATTGTTAGACCTTGAAAGTTAGAATTCCCACATAGAAATTTATTGCTATGGGAACCATTCTTCATAACAAACATAGCGAAATAGGCCCTTTACAGTGTACTTACTGTTGCTTAGTTACCATTACAGTGTAGTTTTCCGAAGGCTTTGGAATACTATTGCTCTAAATTTTCAATGCAAATATACTGTAATTTCAATTTTAAATATATGATCGTGTAAAAATTCTACAATACACGTTTGTGAAGTGCATTATGAAATCTCGGAAATTCAAAACACACTCTGCTCGTTTTTGAAACTTTTCCTCCATTTTGTAAAAAGCACTTTCCAACCTTGTATCGTAATATAGGCTATTATAACACTTTTATTTTCAAATCTTAATGCATATTTAACAAGAAATAATTTAAACTGACTCAATTTGAGTTAACAAAATAATAAATTGATTTGCAGGAATGGCATTTACTAAACTACATACAAGTACCCGAAGTACCTAGTAGAAGATTTTCCACATCTTACAAGCAAACATTCTGATTGGGCAGACAAAAAAACTTAAAAATTTTTTTCTTCCATCATGTTAATAACGTCAAAAGAAGTGCTTATACAAATTTTTGCCACTCGATGGGTGAGTGGGTGAGTGAGTGAGTGAGTGAGTGAGCGAGCGAGTGAGTGAGTGAGTGAGTGAACGAATGAGCGCTGGCCTTAGATTTGGGGAAAACAGCTAAGTCACTCATTAGGGGTTCAGGCATGCAATTTGCTCGATTGGTGTACTAGAAAACAAAGCAAGTAAATAAAACTACTGAAATGAAAATATTACGAAGAATAGTATAAAACTCGCAGAGATGTTATCAGGAATGGTACAATAAGGGATCGGTGGATGATTGCATAATTAATATTATGTAGGCTAGGAATAAATGCAACACCCACACAACTAGAACGAATGAGAAAAGATTAGTGAAAACAGCAACCAAGGGGATATAGAAGCATTGGCCGGCCAAGAAAGAGATGGATGGTCCGACAGTGGTTTCAACGATTATTATTTATGATGTAATTAATTATTTACTCTATTTTCCAATGCACAAAAAGGAAAAGATATCTTATCTACATAATTATTGTATATAAGTGTATTAAGTATGGAGGTTTAGTTCGTGTAAAAACAGAGTTATGGTCTAGTTTTAAAATTTTAACACTAGTTCAATTTTAAAGTTAATAATAAGAAGAAACTGTACTGGAATTGTTTGTCCTCCATTATTCAAAGAATAAAAAGGAAAATCCATACGGAATACAACAAATGCTTCTATATATTTTTTTCTATATCATAGACATCAGCTCAAAGAATTTGAGTGACCACAAGGGTCCTGAATACAATAAACATGTACAATATAATGTGATGTGATAACATTAGAGAAAAAAGAAAGTTAATTGTTGAAGGCAAATATAAGTGGATTAATTGAAATAGAGATGATGATGTAATATTTGAAGAGAATCCTTGATAATATTTGTAAGGACAGACACTACATAATGTCAATGGTCTGATGGAGGATAAATTTTATTAAGAATCCCTTCTAACATTGGTAGGCCTACATTAGTTCGTCAAAGTTCTTCTTCAATCCGCTCACTACGTGTAAACGAAGAGTATGATGTTGTGTTCACCAATTAATTATAACATTCTTGGCAAATAAGTTCATCTGAAACCTGTTGGACTACTTTGAGATTTGGAGGAAGTTGTTCCGTTAAATATTGTCTCTTCTATATCATTGAAAAGAGACACATCATAGTACAGAACATGAGAAATGAGAATGGAATGAATCCCTAACGAAAGTAAAAATGTACTCTACTAGTAGATCCCCGATGGATCTCGTGCCCTACTGCACATAAACTAAGGCTAATTAATGCAAAACATTAGATGAACAGGGAAATGACTTGAGCTGTTTGAAAGTTGCGTTTCTTATTTTTCACATACTATACTAAGTCAAAAGAAGGTATTTTCTTGGATCTCATATCACAAAAATATATAAATTTTTAAACAAATTAATCTAAATACCTTAGGCTAATAATTTGCCTGTTTTTTTTTAAACTAATCTGAGTGGGGTTGAACTAGAAGCCTGAAAGTTTCAAGGCAATTGTGACAGGAGTAACAAGGAAGACTGAACTATGAATCACTATTTGACACTTTACTTCAGAATAATTGTAAATTATCCACATTTCTTGATCTAGAACAGTGATGAACTCAGCTACTCTTCCGAAGCACATTGGCTTTGCAAGCATTGAATGATCTGTTCGTGCACAGTGCTCGTGTGCACGAAAAGTGCTCTAAAATCTTTAATTTTGAGACAGACTCATATTATTCATAATAACGGTACATTCATTTAAATTTCATCCTTCTAACTAAAATAGTTCTTGAGTTATTAATTTTACTTTCTTAATTTTTTTTTCAAAATACTCCAAACGAAAATGTGCACTAATATGCCTGAAAAAATCTATACGAACTATCGCTTATGTATACAAAAAGGGTCATCATTTCAACTTTTCTAAATGGGGGTCAATACAGAGTATCCACCAGCCATTGAACGAATATTGCACCACCTTTATCACTGCCAATGTGGCGCTATAAACCAATTTTCAATACTTTTATCACAACCACAACTAACTTACTGGCTTTTAAGGAACCCGGAGGTTCATTGCCGCCCTCACATAAGCCCGCCATCGGTCCCTATCCTGAGCAAGATTAATCCAGTCTCTACCATCATATCCCACCTCCTCAAATCCATTTTAATATTATCTTCCCATCTACGTCTCGACCTCCCCATAGGTCTTTTTCCTTCCGGCCTCCCAACTAACACTCTATATGCATTTCTGGATTCGCCCATACGTGCTACATGCCCTGTCCATCTCAAACGTCTGGATTTAATGTTCCTAATTATGTCAGGTGAGGAATACAATGCATGCATTTCTGTGTTGTGTAACTTTCTCCATTGTCCTGTAACTTCATCCCTCTTAGCCCCAAATATTTTCCTAAGAACCTTATTCTCAAACACCTTCAATCTATGTTCCTCTCTCAAAGTGAGAGTCCAAGTTTCACAGCCATACACAACAACCGGTAATATAACTGTTTTATAAATTCTAACTTTCAGATTTTTTGACAGCAGACTAGATGACAAAAGCTTCTCAACCGAATAATAACAGGTATTTCCCATATTTATTCTGCGTTTAATTCCCCCGAGTGCCATTTATATTTGTTACTGTTGCTCCAAGATATTTGAATTTTTCCACCTCTTCGAAGCATAAATCTCCAACTTTTATAGTTCTATTTCGTACAATATTCTGATCACGAGACATAATCATATACTCAATCTTTTCGGGATTTACTTCACAACCACAACACATATTACATATATATATATATATATATATATATATATATATACACTGTATATTAACACATTTAATATATCACAAGACATAGACTGAACGAACTAAATTTAATTACTATGAAAGTCGCCATATTTTCTTCATAGAATTACAATCCACTTTCACTAGATGGCTACGACACCAACAACAGGGCCGGAAATATATGCAAACAAAATTATTATGTGAGGGATGTTACTACAGATGTATAGTATTATGCAACAGGTTAGGTTAGGTTAGGTTTATATTGTGTGCTAGGTTAGGTTTGATTTGGTGTGTAGTATTATCAGAGGGGTTAGTGTAGTATTATTACTATGTTGGCGACACTGGAACCCACTGTTACTTACTTACAAATTGCTTTTAAGGAACCCGAAGGTTCATTGCCGCCCTCACATAAGCCCGCCAGCGGTCCCTATCCTGTGCAAGATTAATCCAGTCTCTATCATCATACCCCACCTCCCTCAAATCCATTTTAATATTATCCTCCCATCTACGTCTCGGCCTCCCTAAAGGTCTTTTTCCCTCCGGTCTCCCAACTAACACTCTATATGCATTTCTGGATTCGCCCATACGTGCTACATGCCCTGCCCATCACTGTTACATTAAAGAAATATGGCCGTATTCATCATTCACTCGCGACGACTTTGGTATATAAGTAGGGTACGTATATAAGTAGGGTACGTATTTAGGGCGGGTTGGGTGGGCTTACAGCTCTCCCAGTGATCACATCAATTTCTACTAATCAATATTATAAATCAAAGTCATTTTATCAAGTTCCTATACTGGCTGGGACATAAGTAATATTTACCAAAAATGAATTTAAAGTTTCATCATAATTTAGAGATATGTCCAGCATTTCAGGTAATTTACCCTCAAAATCAGATCATAAGAGCCTTCCTTACCTCATTCCTTGCACCATCCAAAATACTATTCACAGTACATTATGCTGCCACTTCTATGGTTTCGCGTGCTCAAAGGAGGCATAGCGCCACCATGGTAACCATTGCAAACTGAAGGAGTCCAGCTGAACCTTTCCCTGTTTGTATGAATGCCCGTGTCAGTCTCAGATTCACAACAAACGACAGTCGATGGGTATCACGCCTACAATCATCACAATGTTTCGAAGTGTGTGAAGTTGACTTTACAAACACTGCACTTCAATTCTAGTTTAAAATCATGTCCTTGCTTATAACCCATTTCTATGCTAGTGAAGTTCCACCACAGTCATTACACTTCAAATCCTTCACTAAGCTAGAAACTAAAGAAATATCTGTAACATATCTACACTGTACACTATTCACACTATAACGTTTGCTCTTTTCACTCTTACTATCCATGTTTAGAGATTATATTCAAACTACATACACTAACACTAGTTTCAAAGTAATAATACATATAACGAGATTTATACAGAAGTGAAAATATCACGTCAATACTTCAAAACTTCTAATTTTCTAAATACAGCCAAGTTAATCACATACACAAACAGAGCTGTGTTTAATTAGTTACAAATTCTTGACTCCTGTGTATATAGGAGTTACGAATTACAAAGATATCTATATCAGATAATCTTAGGAAGAAGGTAATCTTTGACAGACGATAGTTTTGTTCTGTTTTCATGTTTTCTATGGTTTTTATACTGCCACCTATCGAAACATATTAGAATGTTCTGCCGGTCTCCTTTGCTCAGTACATTAGGATTCATACTAAAAATTCCCTTGAAAATACTCAAATTACTGCAATTTATAAAGCATACAGAAAGTAGAGGCACGGCCACGTAGAAAGGATTTAACTAGCGCAGCATTGAAAGTACTTCCAAGCGCCCCCACAGTGGTCCAAAATGCAAATTTAGCAGGAAAAACTAATAACTTTTCAGCTATCTAATAAGATTTTTATGAAATTTTACACCGTAGTTACAGGTTTATGTCGTGTAAAAATTCTGATTACGTTTGTATAAGGAGAACTACCCCTTATAGGGAATGCAATTAGACAAAATTAGTAGCTTTTCTCATATCTAATAGATTTTCATGGAACTTTGTACAGTAGCTCTAGGTCAGACCTGCACAAGGTTTGCGCTCTCCGAGCCGGCTCACAGCTCATGAGCGGAATGCAGATATTAGCTGCGCTCTGTATAAGGGTGGACTGGAAGAAGGGGAGATCTCGTACAAAATATACACAAAAGGAAGTACTATTACGAGTGTTTATGAAGTGAATTCCCGTTCATTGTTTGCAAAACTATCTTGGACTATTATTAATTAATAAAGAAATATTTATTTTACAGAAATTCTATAGCTACTTAAATGTACATTATCATTGTTATATTTTTATTTGAGGTTTTATGCTGTTGGCAGCTGAAAGGAACAGTAGCCTACTGATCGTAATGAAACATCAGTTACAGATGTTCGATATCTGCCATTATTAAAGTTGATTATACAGGGACATCATTTTATTTTTACTAACATTTTTAATATTAACCTGTCTATACCTTTAGAGAACCGGAAACACCGCTTGCTCCCCCTCCAAGACTGGAGTTCGATGATACTGGTGTAAAACACAAATCACTCTACTAGGTATAGGATGGAAGAAAAGTAGTTCATCCATTTACGTAAACTAGGAAATATCGCGATTTTGAGTTTTATAGTTTTCATTAGGTTTTTCTTTAATCAAAGTACAGTACTGTATTAAGAATAAGTGTTTTTACTCACGAAGTGAGTTATCCATGCGAACGTATTCATTATGCAGGGTATATTATACTGTCTACAGACATTAGCGTACAATATAGAGAAAGAAGTTAAATTGAAAAATAATCATAATATGAATATTTAAACACAATTTTGAAAATGGTGGCCGTTCATTTCGATACAGGCTTCAGTTCTTTTGTGCCTATTATCGCACTATAGACTATTGCATCTAATTCCAATTGCCAGTTTCGTCCTTCGTACTAGTAACTCATGTTGAAATAATTCTGTACCTACTCTACGTACTGTGAATTCAATCTTCACTTCTGCCCGACCCGAAAATATAAAATTACTCAGACATGCTATCTACTGTCCGTCCAAGTGGTTATGCCGCAGGATTGTAGAAAGGAGGAAATCACGTGACAGTTAATTACTTAACGAGGCCTTTTTATTTAAGTTAAATTAAACAGCTGTATAATATTACGTAAACGTCCAATTCCTAAGAGAAATTAATGTTTTCAGAAAAGAGCTAAGACAGCCCAGCTATTACAGAGGGGCGAGCAGAAGCAGGTGGGGAAATCGGGATGCGACGTAGGCAAACGGACAGTACCTGTGCGAAAATATGATTCAATATTGAAAGCTCTTTCGTCACTGGAAAACGCGAACATATTTCTGGAACGTACTATACTCAGTAACTCAGTACTGCTTACTATCTGCGATCTTGGTTCTGTGTGGAGTTGGAACTTCCTTAGTAGAAGGGGTGGGAGTGAAGTACATTCAAAACCTCAGGTACAATAAAAATTGAAGTAAAAATAAAATGATGTCCCTGTAGAAAACAGTTGCTCACAAATATAAATGTTGAGACAAACATAGCAATCATTTTCACAGTCAGCCTGTGTAGTCGTGGATATTATTGCTAATGTTTAGTCTCGTAGAACTCAACCAGGCTAGTAGTATTATTCAAACGATCTTTAGCCCTTAGGTCACATTGAAGATCAATAAGTTAGAGGTGTAAATCGTTAAATGTTATGTTTTATTTAAAGTATCAGTAATACTAATTCAAAAACGCAGATTTGCAAAGACCTTTCTTTGTTAATGAAAACAATGTTAATTTTACTTACTGCCAAAAACCCACATCTTACACACACCTTGTTATTGCAGAGCACCTCTCAATTGTTGAACGGTTTGTGTACTGGGTGCTTAACAACAGTGACAACAGAAAGCACAATATGCAGTCCTTTACGGATATTTCTGTTGTTGCTGACAAATAACACGAGAGAGTGAATGTAATATTTACACTTAAAAATTTAACGAAGAATTCACCGCAAAAAGAATATCTTGAAATTCGTAGGTTTTACTCAAGAACATTTTGAAGTGGTGGATTCAAAACTGACCTAAGTCCAAATGACAAGTTATGAAAAATGATAAAACTGATAAAATAAATCTGACACACTTAGATCAGTTTGAAAAACGTATGTTGACACTAAGTCAACACTTAGAATCTGTTAAATAAATTTACATAGTTCTATACAGGCTCGAAAAGGATAAATTAAAACGTGAATAAAGCGACTTAAAAAGAGACTTATGGCCATTTTGTCCAAGTAAAGTCCATAATTGTACCTATTTTTAAAAGGGGGACAAAACCAACTGTGGTAACTTTCGAGGAATATCACTTTTGTTGACGTCGTACAAAATTTTGTCCAATATTCTTTTGAGAAGAATAACTCCATTCGTAGATGAAATTATTGGGGATCATCAGTGCGGTTTTCGGCGTAATAGATCGACTATTGATCAGATTTTTGTATTCGACAGATAATGGAGAAAGAATGGGAGTATAAGGGTACAGTACATCAGTTATTCATAGATTTCAAAAAGGCATATGACTCGGTTAAGAGGGAAGTATTATATGATATTCTTATTGAATTTGGTATTCCCAAGAAACTAGTTCGATTAATTAAAATGTGTCTCAGTGAAACATACAGCAGAGTCCGTATAGGTCAGTTTCTGTCAGATGCTTTTCCAATTCACTGCGGGCTAAAGCAGGGAGATGCACTATCACCTTTACTTTTTAACTTCGCTCTAGAATATGCCATTAGGAAAGTTCAGGATAACAGAGAGGGTTTCGAATTGAACGGGTTACATCAGCTTCTTATCTATGCGGATGACGTGAATATGTTAGGAGAAAATACACAAACGGTTAGGGAAAACACGGAAATTTTACTTGAAGCATGTAAAGCGATCGGTTTGGAAGTAAATCCCGAAAAGACAAAGTATATGATTATGTCTCGTGACGGGAATATTGTACGAAATGAAAATATAAATATTGGAGATTTATCCTTCGAAGAGGTGGAAAAATTCAAATATCTTGGAGCAACAGTAACAAATATAAATGACACTCGGGAGGAAATTAAACGCAGAATAAATATGGGAAATGCGTGTTATTATTCGGTTGAGAAGCTCTTATCATCCAGTCTGCTGTCCAAAAATCTGAAACTTAGAATTTATAAAACAGTTATATTACCGGTTGTTCTGTATGGTTGTGAAATTTGGACTCTCACTCTGAGAGAGGAACATAGGTTAAGGGTGTTTGAGAATAAGGTGCTTAGGAAAATATTTGGGGCTAAGCGGGATGAAGTTATAGGAGAATGGAGAAAGTTACACAACACAGAACTGCACGCATTGTATTCTTCACCTGACATAATTAGGAACTTGAAATCCAGACGTTTGAGATGGGCAGGGCATGTAGCACGTATGGGCGAATCCAGAAATGCATATAGAGTGTTAGTTGGGAGACCGGAGGAAAAAGACCTTTAGGGAGGCCGAGACGTAGATGGGAGGATAATATTAAAATGGATTTGAGGGAGGTGGGATATGATGATAGAGACTGGCTTAATCTTGCACAGGATAGGGACCGATGGCGGGCTTATGTGAGGGCGGCAATGAACCTCCGGGTTCCTTAAAAGCCATTTGTAAGTAAGTAAGTAAGTAAGTAATGTTTAATTTTGCTTAACGAATGTTAAATTAACACTCTGTTTATTTTTAACGCTTTGTTAATGTATTTTCCATTTGTTCAACATAATTTTGTTTAAGATAACCAACACTTAACTATAACGTCTGTTATCACTATTTTACTACTCAACAGCAGTTGGTAATGATTCTACACATGTAAGACAATTTTTGATTGTCTAAAATTAATCTTCAAATTCTATATTATAGAGTGAGTCATGAAACTTGCATAAAATGACAATCTGTTTTAGTAGGCCACGCTCCATAAACAAACAGTTGACAAATGAAAGTTGTAGGTGACGTGCTGAATAATAATTACAAAGTAAGGTTATATTTCCTCATTGCTATTATGGATACGAAATACGAAAGAAATAAAATAACACTGATGGATTTAAACAGTCCAAAGTATTTTTAAATGCTATATTACCAGTCATATGCTAAACATTCCCTACAGAGAGACACAAAATATTAATTTCGCAAGTTCTGTTCGAACAGCTGTGGAGACATCGGCCATATTTAACTAACTGTTAAACGAGTTAACTGCCCGAAATCCTACATTTAAAATTAACAAACTGTTAACAATCTGTTAAACCAAACTGGTGTTGAAAACATACAATTTTATTAATTAACAAACTGTTTAGAGTTTAACAGTCGTTAAATTTTCTAACAATACTTGGAAAAACCGGCCATTAGGGTACTTTTGAATCCACCTCTTCAATATTGTTGTTCAAAATTATTTTTATATTTTCTCAAAATAACAACGGTAGCATGCGACAACTAAAAGGCGCAGCTGTAACTTCGTGACGTCATGGATTGATCAGTAGATATATTCACTGTCAGTATGATGATGTTGGTGCTTTGCTGAAGTCGGACTCACCACATTATGCTTAAATTACGTAACATGAATAAAGTCATTTCCTGACAAGGATAGAGTGCTCATGAAAGCACTGATGCAGAAACAGTAGTGAATTTCATATGTGACGTAACTCCATGAAATACAAAACTTCAGAAATCACAATCTTTTTATTTCAATGTAACTAAATTCAGATATTACTATTAATATAATGTAGTTTCATTCATTACACAGCATGACACTATGTTTTAACAATGTCGCGTCTTGGAAATGGTGCTAATTACCCCATGTAACCTGAAGTTACGACGTTTTGGAACTGAATATTTATTTATATAAGCTTTGAGTGCCAATTATTAACATTTAAAAGGTCTAAACACAACAGTGTATACCAACATTTCAAAACATTGAATATGCAGGGACATCATTTTATTTTTACTAACGTTTCTAATATTAACCTGGTTATACCTTTGGATTAACGGTTGAGAACCGGAAACACCATTTTTTACCCCCTTCCACGACCGGAGTTCGATGATACTGACGTAAAATACAAACAAATCACTTTACTAGGTACAGAAGGGAAGAAATGTAGTTCATCCATTTACGTAAACTAGGAAATATGGCGATTTTGAGTTTGATAATTTCCATTAGGTTTTTGTTTAATCTAAATACAGTACAGTATTAACAATGAGTGTTTTTACTCAAGAACTGAGCTGTCCATGCGGACGTATTCATTATGCAGTGTACCTATATTATACTGTCTACAGCACATTAGCGTACAATATAGAGAATGAAGTTAAATTAAAAAATAATCATAATATGGATATTTAAACACACATTTGAAAATGTTGACCGTTCATTTCGATACAGGCTTCAGTTCTTTTGTACATATTATTGCACTATAGACTATTGTACCTAATTCCAATTACCAGTTTCGTCCATCGTACTATAAATTCAATCTTCGCTTCTGCCCGATAAAATTACTCAGACATGCTATCTATTGTCCGTCCAAGTGGTTTTGTCGCAGGGTCGTAGAAAGAGAGGAAATCACGTGACAGTTAATTACTTAACGAGGCCCTTTTATTTAAGTTATTTTAAGCAGTTGTATATTATTACGTAGACGTCCAATTCCTAAGAGAAATTAATGTTTCCAGAAAAAAAGCTGAGACGGCCCACTCACTAATCTTTACAGAGGGGCGAGCAGAAGCAGGTGGCGGAAACCGGGATGCGACGTAGGCAAACGGACGACAATACCTGTGCGAAAATATGAGCCAATATTGTAAGCTCTTTCTTCACTGGAAAACGCGAACATATTTCTGGAACGTACTATACTCACTACTCTCTACTATGACTGAAAGACGACTTTGACTGCTTACGCGGTCTTGGTTCTGTGTGGAGGACGGTTGGAAGTTCACTAATAGAGGGGGTGGGAGTGAAGTACATACAAAAACTCAGGTACAATAAAAATAGAAGTAAAAATAAAATGATGTCCCTGTGTATGTTATGTTACTATTATTGACTAAGACCACACCGTACACGAGCCTGGCTCTTACGGTAGTGGCTAGAAACATTTTTGTTTTATAAATGTAATTTATACTCACTAGCTAGCTAGGTAATAAATAAATAAAATAAAAAATGAAATCCAACAGTTATTACAGGACTTACATGAGCAAAATACATTTTAAAATAAATGTTCAAAACATGAAGTACATTACAACGTCTTCAATCATCGCCATCATTATGAATATTGAGAAAACACTCGTTGATAAAACGGCATTGCAGGATGGTTTTCAGTTATGCCGAGTTTATGTAGAAGCATCTTTATGTCTTTCACTTTCATCTGCATCATTGGATGGCCTAACAGTTCTTGTCGGGGCTTGAGAGACGAACATTTTTACCCCTCTTCGACAGTGTATGAAAACGTGCTGATATCCCTGAGTACGTAAGTCTGCAGAACATTTCGTTTGCACTTATCTCAATAGATATTAAAAACCAGCTCGCATTCAATAAGTTCCCTAGCTGAGGATTTCTATGCGTAGAGATGCCAGTCCTTGCCAAGAACGTGTACAGCTGTCAAAAGAAAAAGTGGCCGCTCTCCTGAAACAAAGTTCCCTTCGGGTATCTTCGCTACAATTCGGATACAGGCGATGTTACATGTTGTTGGACCACGTTGCCTGATATCTACAGTTAAAATTAAAGTATTCTGTGTGTTACTTGATAGCGCAATGGTAGCGTTCCGGCCTCTTATTCGTGAGGTCTTGCGTTCGAATACAACCTCGTGCTTTTTATGTTCTTTTTGGTTTGTTTTTAAGAGAGAGAGACAAAATATACATAATTGATCCTTTCTCTTTTACGATTGTTTAGCTCACAAAATATTTCCTCCTGAAAACGTTCACTAATTGAACCTTGTATATCTGAGCAGTGACGTTAGTTCTGTTTCCATTTTCATCCCCAATGATGCCTTGGCAAGTTACAGCGGCCCACACTGTTAACTTTCTCCGAATATAATGGACTGTGCATACTAATCCGTTTCTTTCCCAATCAAGGAAACGACAATTCTGCTTATCGACACGTTCACTGAATATCACGTGACATTCGCCAGACCAACACCAATTTCGGGGATAATCAAAATTTTCATAACATTGCCCAGAACGCGTGCACAATAACGCAGGCGTGCTTGGAAGTCAGCTTCCTTCAGTTCGAGAAGTACTGTGAGTTACAATACCCACAATCATACGTTTAATCAGGCATGTCAATTGATGCCCATAGGAGCAAACAGCGCGCTTCAGAGCCCAGGAGAGCCTGAGCGCTTTACAGCGGAAAGGAGAGAGACAGACGAAAGAGGTGGTATATGCCGCTTGGTCGAGCTATATTCAGGGATGGCCAGCACTGATTCAATAGATAAAGGGAAGAGAACTTATTAAAACTGTATCCATGATAATTTTTGGATTAGTCTGAGAAGTATAAGTGCATTATAAGAATGTAAGTTTTAATTTTAATGCTCATTTTTCACAAATTTGATTTTTTTTATACAAAATAAATATTTTCTCAACTTTTCGTATAGAAAAGTGAAATTTCAGGTTCAGGCCTATTTATTTAGTAGCCTTATACAATGTTTTCGTAAATCTAATATACCGTATATACGTATTACTGAAGATAGTGTATTGAAAATTTTGAAAATATTCGCATGGAAATTGTTTGTAAGGAAATGAATTAACAAAGCAACCACTGTACATCATAAGCAAAAGATACGTACCCATGTGTTGTAAAAATGTCAGCTCTATAGCTTCAGCAGATTTCGAGAAAATAATTTAATATTCTGATGATAGGAAGTTGCTCACAAATATCACCTTAAAAGCATAATGCGATAAGAGTTTTGTTATGTAATATTAGTTACACTTAAAACAGATACAGTACCTAGGTAACTTTGCTTTGCACTGTAATATTGTTTTGATTAGTTTATTGATTACTTTTGTAAGTCTAAAGATACCATCAATATAAATTCCAACTTATCATGTCATACTCAATCTCTTTCTTTGGAATATCACTTTCTTTATGAATGATGTGTTTCATCCACTTAATACAGTATAATATTATACTACTATGGAATTTAAGTGAATATTCCTTCTTAACTCTCTATTATGTTATTAAGATTTTAAACGCAAGTGCAATTATTCATATACACAACCCTTCCTCTTTCCATACTTTGCGCTTGATGCCTGCGCACGATGTCAAGGTCAGAAAAATGCGCTTGCTTTGAAATCACTGCGTTTAATACTTGAATAATTTCGGTTGAATTTTCTTGATCACCCTGTATTATTGTCAATAAGATCTCATCTACGCAATAAGTGCAGCGTTTACCAACATTAACAGGTCACTTCAAAGTGCCGACTGGCACGTGTGACTTGATCCACTGCTGTACGTAGAATAAGCCATTTCTTGAGACATGACATAACACTCCCCATCTCACACTGCCGTGATGTATTTCTATGAACATCTCTTGAGCCACTACCGGCCCCATCCCTCACAAGTCCCTGTTCCAATCACAACTGGAAATCTCCCTGAAGGCACCCGAGATGGACAAACTACATTATACGAGAGAAGGTCCAGCTATTTCCATCTCGGAGAGGGGAAAAGCACACACGGAGAAAAAAATTGCAGTGTGCCTAGTTTCGGGTGGCACACTAGCCTGCCTAATCTCTTTAATTCGAACGTTTTCTAATTCAGTGCGCCTCGATCAAATTACTATTCTGTCCGAGGCATTTTATCCTCATCACGGTTGTTTTCTCTTGCCGCTTGTAATCCTTATACAACAACTTTCGGCACGTATAGACAGAAAACATCGCACTGAAGACGGACTAACAAGAAATAATCAAACACACAAACTTAACCAAGCCGGTACGTAAATCAAGGGCTGCCCTTTTAGAATCACGAACGAATTTGCTCTCTTGTACGATGAAATCTGTACTACATGTCGTCCTTATTTATTTATTTACTTATTTACTTACTTATTTATTTACTTACTTATTTACTTACTTACTTATTTACTTACTCATTCATTTACTTATTTACTTATTTACTTACTCATTTATTTACTTACTTATTTACTTATTTATTATTTTACTTACTTGTTTATTTATTTATTTATTTATTTTGTTAATAATTGTAACATAAAATATAATGACATGAGAGTAAAGTGAAAGACTATTGAAACTTATGTAGGACCTATGGATAATTATGTAGGTTGTATTGTAAAATTAGGTATTTTATTTTATGTTTTATTATTATTGTGTTAAATTGTATTGTGTATTATTATTGTATTGTGTGTAAAATTGTATATGTGTTGTAAAATTGTATTGTGTATTGTAAATTTTATTGTGTATTGGTTATCATTTTATTGTGTATTGTTAATATTGTATATACCACTGCCATCGGGTGCTTGCCCACTTGCAGTGTAAATAAAATAAATATATATAATATATACAGAAAAACTTTAGCTCGCTCGTGAAAGAGTAGAACTCGTGCTCAGGGGCGGATTCCTGAATTGAAATTAATAAGTATACAATACAATTTGTCTTATGTCTACTGTGCAATTATAGTATATAAATTTAAATTTACGATTCTTCAATTTTTATAAAAGCCATACCTAACTTTTTAAATTTAATACTAGAACTATTAGAATTGACAAGATTAGGATATTCAAATATAAATTTGTTATATATATTCATGGGCCTAAATTACTACTATGATTAAATACTGTAGCAGTGTTGCATTTTGGTTCAAACATTCTTAAAGAATTCATACGTTTTGTTTCATAACTATGAGAATACAATTGAAAATTATTTCGATTTTTATGTATGAATTTTATTAATACAATATAATATATCTGTCTTATTTTAAGAACATTAAAGTCTAAAAACAATTTTTGAGATGGAAAATCAATAGGTTTATGAAGACATATTTTAATTATTTTCTTCTATAATAAATAAAGTTGATTAAAATTGGATTTAAATAAGCTACCCCATCCTACAATTCCATACACAATTATCAATTGAAATAAAGTTAAATAAATTGTGCGTAATAAACTTATTGACAAGTAATTCGTCAATACAACAAAATAATATATTATTTTACGTAATTTATTACAAAGGTAATTAATGTGTTGGTTCCATTTTATAATAAGCATGTTCAGATAACTTCATTACATTGAATGGTCAAAACAGCAGCGTCGTGGAAAATTCACTACTTGCAGTCATTACACCCAATATTTCTCCAAAGATTTAGGCCTACATAACTTGCATCCAGTCCAGTCTAGACCGCTCCATGTTGCTTGTCTCTACAATCATGTCGTTACGTTACCCTGACGATATGAAGCGAAGGCTTGGTGTTATTTCATTTGTAGTAATTCGAGAGGTCTGAGATTTATCTGGGAAATCTCAGACCTCGAGTGTCATTTGTTAGGGCTATTTCGTGAATAAAATAAAAATGTAAATAATATATCCCTAAAATTCGATCACAAAATGTTAACAATTGTATATTTACGAATACTTAACCTATTCAGGCATTGTGAAGTTGAAATAGATGAATATCGATCACTGCAATAAAGAAATTCGATGTTATTATTCAGTAATGCCAATCGTGAAAAGCGAAATACAGGTTTAACAACGTTAATTACATGTACTGCACTGTTCTCTTATTATTATAACATAAATACATTTGCATTATCTGCTGAAATAGTTTAATTTACAATTTTATAATATAATTACAGTAACATAATAATACTTACTTACTTACTGGCTTTTAAGGAACCCGAAGGTTCATTGCCGCCCTCACATAGGCCCGCCATTGGTCCCTATCCTGAACAAGATTAATCCAGTCTCTATCATCATATCCCACCTCCCTCAAATCCATTTTAATATTATCTTCCCATCTACGTCTCGGCCTCCCCAAAGGTCTTTTTCCCGCCGGCCTCCCAACCAACACTCTATATGCATTTCTGGATTCGCCCATACGTGCTACATGGCCTGCCCATCTCAAGCGTCTGGATTTAATATTCCTAATTATGTTAGGTGAAGAATACAATGCGTGCAGCTCTGCGTTGTGTAACTTCCTCCATTCTCCTGTAACTTCATCCTTCTTAGCTCCAAATATTTTCCTAAGAACCTTATTCCAAATACCCTTAATCTCTGTTCCTCTCTCAATGCGAGAGTCCAAGTTTCACAACCATATAGAACAACCGGTAATATAAGTGTTTTATAAATTCTAACTTTCAGATTTTTTGACAGCAGACTAGATGATAAAAGCTTCTCAACCGAATAATAACAGGCATTTCCCATATTTATTCTGCGTTTTAATTTCCTCCTGAGTGTCTTTTATATTTGTTATTGTTGCTCCAAGATATTTCAATTTTCCACCTCTTCGAAGGATAAATCTCCAATTTTTATATTTCCATTTCGTACAATATTCTGGTCATGAGACATAATCATATACTTAGTAGTAACATGATTAATACATTAATTAAATGAAGAATTGTATAGCAATGCTTACGTATTCACAGCGAGACATGTTGCTACACAGTGAAGCCATCTCTGTATCGATAATTAAAACACGAATTGTATTACGCCATACGGAAGGCAGTTTGATCAAAGACCTTGTATATAATACTATACAAGGTCTTCGGGTTTGATTTGCGATGATGTTACATAAATTTGAGTATCTGACTTTCTATTAACTGTTTAATTTCATTCACAAAATACAAATTTTATAGGCTACAATTATAGGTTAAGTTACCTGTGGAGCAGGACCAATGTCAGCTGTGCCTTATTTCGACCGTTACTGGTGCTACAGGAAAGCATTTTTATAGCTCGACAAACGCATTCTCGCTGTAGTGTGTAACGGAACTAAAGCTGCATCTACACAGTTCAATATTCCAATCGCGTATGCGTGCAATCTGGGAAGAATATTGAAAGAATCAAGTTTAAAAGGTACGTTCAATTAAGATCGTGAAGATTTTGTGTCTACATGGTGCGCCGTTTTGAACGTCGTCTTCACTGAGTAAATTAATATTAAATATCAATCTTGCATTCATTGCTTTAAAGTTGAAAGAAAAGTTTAACCGTGTAGCTGCATCTTAATGTATTCATGATCATCAATTTACGGGGAAACAGTTGGCGACAACGACTAAACAAAAGAACAACCATGCGATAAATTGATAGCGATAAATCTAGCTGCAAACATTATCGCAAAGTGTGATTGTGATGGGTTGGAATTCAGAATTTCATTACACTTCATTGGTCGAAAATGGAATGACGTCATATAAATGAAATAGTCAAAAAATTTGACTATGAAAAATTTCTGTTTTATGAAACTTCTACTATAAAAGAAAATGTGCTTTTTCCTATTTACAATTTGAGTCGATATGGCGTGCAAAATTTGAGCAGGGCATGTAGCACTTATCGGCGAATCCAGAAATGCATATATAGTGTTTGTTGGGAGGCCGGAGGAAAAAGACCTTTAGGGAGGCCGAGACGTAGATGGGAAGGTAATATTACAATGGATTTGAGGGAGGTGGGATATGATGATGGAGAATGGATTAATTTTGCTCAGGATAGGGACCAATGGCGGGCTTATGTGAGGGCGGCAATGAACCTGCGGGTTCCTTAAAAGCCAGTAAGCAAGTAAGTAAGTATGGCGTGCAAAATTAAAAGAATAACCGTTAGGCGTCTATATTGCATGAGTTGCCTCCCTAACGTACACATTTCAATAGTAATCACTGAACATCCTCTTTCAGCTACAGACGATATTCAGAAAAATGAGTCAGTGTTACGTTGACAATGAAACGAGGACAGGTGGAAGCGAGTCGGCCTACTCTAAGAAAACCTACCCCGCAATCGTTTTGCCTGTTACGAATCTTAATGTTTTTCGAAGTTGGCTGAGCTAGGTCAAGGTAGACATTATCAGCCTGGTCATGGGTGGCGGACAGATCGAGGTTAGGTTTCAGAGACAGCCACGTGATTCATTTCGTTATCTTGAGGTAGATGTCTGCAAGCTGAATGGTACAATGTTAATTTTATTAAAATCAGAACTGTGACTGGCTAAAGTAAGAAGCTATGCAATTAAGGTATACTTTATAGGGAAAGGTCGAGAATTCATCGACACACAGAATATAGTTTAAAGAAAACGTAATTCAGAATGTGGTTGTTATTAATATGCAAGAACTCCTTAACATTACTTAAACACATAAAATAAAAAAAAATGGAGTTGAAAATGGTCAATATAGTACGTAATTTCTTTAGGTAATATATATATTTTTTAACACAATGTGTTACTGAATTCGCTGTTGTCAAAAAATCTGAAAATTAGAATTTATAAAACAGTTATATTACCGGTTGTTCTTTATGGTTGTGAAACTTGGACTCTTACTTTGAGAGAGGAACATAGGTTAAGGGTGTTTGAGAATAAGGTGCTTAGGAAAATATTTGGGGCTAAGAGTAATTAAGTTACAGGAGAATGGAGAAAGTTACACAACACAGAACTGCACGCATTGTATTCTTCACCTGACAAAATTAGGAACATTAAATCCAGACTTTTGAGATGGGCAGGGCATAAAGCACATATGGGCGAATCCAGAAATGCATATAGAGTGTTAGTTGGAAGGCCGGAGGGATAATATTAAAATGGATTTGAGGGAGGTGGGATATGATGATAGAGACTGGAACTGCACAGAATAGGGACCGATGGCGGGCTTATGTGTGGGTGGCAATGAACCTCCGGATTTCTTAAAAACCATATGTAAGTATTATTATTATTATTATTATTATTATTATTATTATTATTATTATTATTATGGGCGGCGGAATAGCTCAGTTTCTAGAGCAGCTGGCTACGGACTAAAAGGTCCGAGGTTCGATCCGAGGTGGTGATAGAATTTTTTCTCGTTGCCAAACTTCCAGAACGGCCCCGAGGTTCACTCAGCCTCCTATAAAATTGAGTACCGGGTCTTTCCGGGGTAAAAGGCGGTCAGAGCGTGGTGACGACCACATCACCTCATTCTAGTGCCGAGGTCATGGAAAGCATGGGGCTCTACCTCCATGCCCCCTAGTGCCTTCATGGCATGTTACGGGGATACCTTTACCTTTTTACCTTTATTATTATTATTATTATTATTATTATTATTATTATTATTGTTGTTGTAAATGGGTGCTATTATTCGGTCAAGACGCTGTTATCATCCAGTCTGCTCTCAAGAAATCTGAAGTTGAATTTTTTTCATGTTTGATATTTGATATTTATTATATATAAGTTCACAGACAAAGTACATAAGTAATCATTTAAACCCTTACATTACACACTTTATAATTTTACATATATATATATATATATATATATATATATATACTATTTAAATAAAATTTCTACAATTTAAATATTTAATATACAAAAAAAAAGTGTTGTTTTATCTTGCACTTGCATTTAGTTTTGTGAAAGAATCAACTCATTTTAGTATGTTGTTACTTGCTACTTTCTTCTATGCATAATTTTAAATCTATAACACAAAAAACAAGCGTTAAACATATTTGTTTAATAATCATTATACGTAAAATGTGTTATTCAATTTCTCGTGATGTACGAGTACATAAGTTTAATAATGATTGGTTAATAATTATGCTCCATGTTTTCTGGTAATATATTTTAAACCAGTGGCTTGTGCAGCAAATGCTGCAAACTAAGTTCATTACAATTCAGATTAAAATTTTTCAAATTTATTTCCTATGAAGAATACAGACAGTTTGGAAGTCCCTATCCTAAGCAAGATTAATCCAGTCTCTACCATCATACCCCACATTTCTCAAATCGATTTTAATATTATCCTCCCATCTACGTCTGCCTCCCTCAAGGTCTTTTCCTTCAGATCTTCCAATTAACACTCTATACCAGCCGTGGCGAAAAGGCCATGGTGTGTCGAGCCACTGTGTAAGCTGCAACGTGCATAGCACCTATGGAGGAGGCGGACAACCGAAGGGGAAGTTAATGTTTAGGACGTGTAACGAAGAAAGAAATGAACAAGAAAACATAGGCCACATTATCACAACCTAAAATTAACTGTCTTCAGAATGTCTCTGCGACAAAGTTTCAAAATCAGGAATTATGTCACTTACTGCCAGTCGTAGTTGATCACGAAGGTATTTGTCTGTCAGTCGTGATCTAAATTTGGTTTTTACTATTTTCATTGTTGAAAATAATTTTTCACAAACGTAAGTTGTAGCGAACATGGCTTCAACAGAGCAAGCGAAAGAACGAAGCTTCGGATATTTATTTTTTGGCAAAGATTTGAAAGTTCAACATCTGTCAAGTCCTTACATCTAGCTTTCATTTAACGTCACATTGTAAATCTAGAAGTTTATATTTTAATAATAATAATAATAATAATAATAATAACACTTAACCTTTTAATGTTTCATCAGTAACATGTAGTAACTTATAATGCCGTTTTATGTTATACAACCGTTTTCCTAGTAATATTTGTGAACAAATCATACATTTATTATTTTCATCATATTGTAAGCAAAAGAATGCATCCTCCCATATAGAGGTACATGGTTTCGAGAGAGACATTGCGACGATACGCCACTCAGGTCAGAGACAAATACAAATAGAACAGAGTTTGACTCCAGTGAGTAAGAGGGTGGGGGTTGTAGGTAGGAAGCGAGAGAAAAGCACTGCGAGCCACAATGTGCTCGTGAGTCGCATTTTCGCCGCGGCTGCTCTATACCATTTCTAGATTCACCCATACGTGCTACATGAGCTACCATCTCAAATAATGTCTGGATTTAATGTTCCTAATTATGTCAGGTGGAGAATACAATGCGTGCAGTTGTGTGTTGTGTAACTTTCTCCAGTCTTCTATGACTTCATCCCTCTTAGCCCCAAATATTTTCCTAAGCATCTTATTTTAGAACACCCTTAATCTCTGTTCCTCTCTCAAAGTGAAAATCCAAGTTTCACAACCATAAAGAACAACCGGTAGCATAACTGTTTTACAAATTCTAACTTTCAGCTTTAAATATCTATACCACACCGCCATTAAATATATGGAAAAGACCCATACCACTTGACAAATAACCATAAAAATATTTCATTTTAATAACAATACTGCTATCTTACGTAAGTGTTGTATAGACTTCTATATAGCCGTCACTCAGTAAATATTATAGAAATGAAGATATAATCAGTTATTCTCTACGCCTACTTATATTACCCCAAAAAGGTTTCACTTTCATATCATCAATAAAGCATTAATCTGTATAATTGGTGACAAATACATTATGGCATTCACTACAATAATATTTTTTTAATGGTAATAATGTCATCAAACATTCTAAAGATGAAAGAGTAATGGAACGGAAAAATTCTCTCCGGCGCCGGGATTTGAACCCGAGTTTTCAGCTCTACGTGCTGATGCTTTATCCACTAAGCCACACCGGATACAAACCCGGCGTCAGACAGAATTGTCTCTGATTGAGTTCCAACTCTTGGGTTCCCTCTAGTGGCCGCCCTCTGCACTACGTCATAGATGTCTATGAACATAGGACCGAAGTTTGCTGAGGTGCACTCGTTATGAGTGACTAGTTGGCCGGGATCCGACGGAATAAGCGCCGTCTTAAATCACGAAGTGATTTACGCATATCATATGATATGCGCCGGGAGAATTTTTCTCCGTTCCATTACTCTTTCATCGTATGATGACGCAGAATATCTGCATGGAAATATCATATGTACTTCGGTACATTGAAATAATATATAATAAACATTCTTAAGTTTTGTAGATTTTAATATCCAATACACGGACAGCTGTACTCAGAAAATTACACACCAGAGAATCTTCTTTTTAGTAAATCTGCAAGTTTTTAATAACCAATATTACAGAAACGTTCAGAAAAAGTTACACAGATGAAGCACGACATATTGGCATTATGTCAGCCACCTGAACTCTAAATATGTCAGCAATCCTGCAGGTCATAGCCTTCGTGTGATATTGTTTATTGTAGTGTGTTTGTGTTTTGTTTTGTTTTATTCTGAAAGGGTCATTACCTATTTCTCAAAACTGACGACAGATGGATTTTGGAAAATAGGAAAATGATGCAGGAAAATTGACATTTCACTAAAAATTACTATTTTTCTGAAATACTTTGGTTCCAAGCTTCAAAATGAGGGGTCATTTATTAAAATCCGTTCAGCCGTTTTCTCGTAATTTCCGTTACCAGTTCAAATTATATATATATATAGAGTCTAGAGTAGCTAGGTGGGCTAATTTTCAATTTCTCAATTAAACTGTCAAACAAGAATGCGGAACGATGGAGGAAAACTTGTCCACCACACGTCTGCTGGGTTTCAGGGCCGGCCCGCTAGATGGAAGGCACCACCTGTCTGAGCTACGGTCGTGTAAAGTGAATTTTCAAAAATGACACTTCAGGAAATTATATAATTTCTCCATTACAAAGAGACAATCTGTACGACTGCAAACCTATATGTTATGAAAATCGATTCCTCCCGATATAAAGCGAAAAGAAATCACTCATCACAGAGGCGGGCAGTAAGCGTCTGTCCCGTTGCTATGCACCAAAATATTTCGTAATGTGGATTTATGGAACAAGTGAGATATTCTGGCACTTCCTGCAACGTATTCAGATTTTATTTTATTACAGCAACTCAAATGTCACACCGGGGAGTAAAATTCATAAATCAAAATACGGGAAATAATTTTACATTGATCTTTGTTCAGGCGAAAAAGAGTTATTCCGGCATGCCTGTCGTGTTTAAATTGATCATATTATACAGGGTTAGTTAAAAGTCCCGCACCACCTAAATAACTTTTGAAGCATGTGGTTCAGTGACATGAAACTTGGTATGTAAGAACTCAATAATGATATTACCGAGTTTTTTCTACTTCCGGTTTAACCGGAAGTAACTCCAACTCTCTTATTTTAAATGGAACACCCAATATATATTTTTATTTTTGAATAGTACTCATTAACAGCTTTTCAAAAATTACCCACACTTGATACTTCTGTACAAATTCAGTGTTGCTAAGTCAAGAAAACAGAAAAGTGTATCGAATATTAAAATAAGAAATGCACCACCTAAATAACTTTTGAAGCATACGGTTCAGTGATATGAAACTTGGTATGTGAGGATAACCATATGCTAAGAAGTCAATAATGGTATTACAGAGTTTTTTCAACTTCCGGTTTAACCGGAAGTAACTCCAACTCTCTTATTTTAAATGGAACACCCAATATATATTTTTTTATTTTTGAATAGTGCTCATTAAGAGCTTTTCGAAACGTACCCACACTTGATACTTCTGTACAAATTCAGTGTTGCTAAGTCAAGAAAACAGAAAAGTGTATCGAATATTAAAATAAGAAATGCACTATCTAAATAACTTTTGAAGCATACGGTTCAGTGATATAAAACTTGGTATGTGAGGATAACTAAGTCAATAATGGTATTACAGAGTTTTTTCAACTTCCGGTTTAACCGGAAGTAACTCCAACTCTCTAATTTTAAATGGAACACCCAATATATATTTTTTATTTTTGAACAAAGCTAATTAAGAGCTTTTCAAAAGATATTCCTAAAGCCTGATTAAATCATTCCTTAAGTGGTTTCTATGATCGAGTGACACATTGTAAAGCAGCTGAGGGCTACCAATTTGAACACATAATTTAGAAGGTGAGCTAGCTTTGTTTTGTTTTTGTTAAGGAAGGAGTATTTTATTATTTTAATATTCGATACACTTTTCTGTTTTCTTGACTTAGCAACACTGAATTTGTACAGAAGTATCAATTGTCAGTAATTTTTTAAAAGCTCTTAATGAGCACTATTCAAAAATAAAAAAATATATTTGGTGTTTGATTTCAAATAAGAGAGTTGGAGTTACTTCCGGTCAAACCGGAAGTAGAAAAAACTCGGTAATACCATTATTGAGTTCTTAGTATATGGTTATCCTCACATACCAAGTTTCATGTCACTGAAACGTATGCTTCAAAAGTTATTTAGGTGGTGCGGGACTTTTAACTGACCCTGTATAGTGTGTGACTCTGAGAGATGTTGCGTGTGTATTTTGTTAAAAGTTGCATTAAATTTTCATTTACAGAGTGCGAAATAGCTGGTTGTCCTGAGATCTCGGTTTCGAACAATGCAAAACATTAAAAGATTGTAGATTCTTAAGGAAAATAAATTCAATTAACACAAGAATATAAATGAAATGACATCTACTCGTACTTCGTACATAACATCTACACTTATGAAAGAAAGATTGGGCCGCTGGAATACTCAAACCACAGTGCCAGGTACACTAGATAACATGTAATTCAGTATTTAAATGCACTCTGTTTGGTTTGTGGCTGGAACTTGTATGGAAACTCACATAAAAAACTGAAACAAAAATGTTAATATGTTGTAGTTAATAAATAAATATTGTAGAAATTTATTCTTATTAAATCCGAGTCTAATTTTTTATTACGAGTTTCAAAACGATGTAGGTAGCGAATGGCGTGGACTGGAAAGAGAGAAGGCTGTTCAGCAACCTTTATATGAAACGAGTCAAAGTCAGGATAGCAGAAGAAATGTCTGAAGAAAGTGAAATAGGGAGAGGAGTGCGACAAGCATACCCTTTATCACCTATTCTGTTCAACATCTACTTGGAGGATTTACTGAAGAAATGTTTTTCAGGACATGGGAAGAGTGATAGTAGGAGGAAGAAGAATAAAGTGCACCAGATTTGCTGATGATATGGCGTTGTTAGCAGAAGAGGAGATGACACTAAAGAATATACTACTGGAGCTAAATGACAGCTGTGAGCAGTATGGAATGAATATAAATGCAAAGAAGATGAAGACCACGGTCGTAGGAAGAGAAACTTGCGAAT
This sequence comes from Periplaneta americana, assembly GCA_025594305.2. Taxonomy (NCBI): domain Eukaryota; kingdom Metazoa; phylum Arthropoda; class Insecta; order Blattodea; family Blattidae; genus Periplaneta; species Periplaneta americana. Next base: position 1,134,719 of record JAJSOF020000039.1, on the reverse strand, counting down.
TCTAAATGAGGTAGTAAACTAAGTGGACAGCTTCAAATACTTGGGGTGTACTATAAGCAGTAACATGAGCTGCAGCCAGGAAGTCAAAAGGAGGATAGCAATGGCCAAGGAAGCTTTTAATAGAAAAAGGAGCATCTTCTGCGGACATTTCGAGAAAGAACTAAGGAAGAGAGTAATGAAGTGCTTTGTGCCGAGTGTAGCATTGTATGGGGCAGAAACATGGACATTACAGCGAAGTGAAGAGAAGCGACTAGAAGCATTTGAAATGTGGATATGGAGAAGAATGGAGCGTGTGAAATGGATAGAGTAAGAAACGAAGCTGTGTTGGAAAGAGTGGTTGAAGAAGGAATGATGCTGAAACTGGTCAGGAAGAGGAAAAGGAATAGTGGTTCACGGGTTAAGAAGAAGCTACCATTTGAAGGATGCGCTGGAAGGAATAGTCAACGGGAGAAGAGTTAGGGGCAGAAGAAGATATCAGATGATAGACGACATGAAGATATATGGATCATCGATCTTTGAGGTTCTACATTAGTCACCTTGCTTCCCAGTTGGGCCTACTATGTTCTTCACTGAATAATAATAATAATAATAATAATAATAATAATAATAATAATAATAATAATAATAATAATAATAATTCATATCTTACAATGTCCTTGTAAACGAGGTTAGGCGTATTTTCTTCTTAACAATAAGAATGAGAAACTACAAGTAGATTTACATATCAGCCGCAGAGAAGAGCATTTATCCAGACTTTTGGTTGCCAAAATGACTTAAAGGACGTTACCGTGCGAATGGCTTTCACAACAAGAGTCGACCCGATCTTGCTTTGGGGAAGAATACGTAACAGTAATATGTCGACAACTTTGAACATGAATGGAGTTTAAGGTCATAGGCTCCAATCCTGCCAAGTACAGGGATATCCATCGACTGCATCAAGCGGAACCCCGACTTCGGAAATTGTCACGTTCCGGCTTTGGAATTCAGCAGAGTGACAAGAACATCAACTACTGACAAGTTTAGAAAACATTCTTGAATAAAAAGAAGAAAGGTAATTTCAATAAATCTTACTGTCCTGAGGAGAGGAGAGGAGAGGAGAGGAGGGGAGGGGGGAGGGGAGAGGAGGGGAGAGGAGAGGAGAGGGGACGAATAGGGAAGAGAGGAGAGAAGAGAAGAGAAGAGAAGAGAAGAGAAGAGAAGAGAAGAGAAGAGAAGAGAAGAGAAGAGAAGAGAAGACGAATAGAGAAGAGAAGAGAAGAGAAGAGAAGAGAAGAGAAGAGAAGAGAAGAGAAGAGAAGAGAAGACGAATAGGAAGAGAAGAGAAGACGAATAGGGAAGAGAAGAGAAGAGAAGAGAAGAGAAGAGAAGAGAAGAGAAGAGAAGAGAAGAGAAGAGAAGAGAAGAGAAGAGAAGAGAAGACGAATAGGGAAGAGAAGAGAAGAGAAGAGAAGAGAAGAGAAGAGAAGAGAAGAGAAGAGAAGAGAAGAGAAGAGAAGAGAAGAGAAGAGAAGAGAAGAGAAGACGAATAGAGAAGAGAAGAGAAGAGAAGAGAAGAGAAGAGAAGAGAAGAGAAGAGAAGAGAAGAGAAGAGAAGACGAATAGGGAAGAGAAGAGAAGAGAAGAGAAGAGAAGAGAAGAGAAGACGAATAGGAAGAGAAGACGAAGAAGAGAAGAGAAGAGAAAGAAGAAGAGAAGAGAAGAGAAGAGAAGAGAAGAGAAGAGAAGAGAAGAGAAGAGAAGAGAAGAGAAAGAGAAGAGAAGAGAAGAGAAGAGAAGAGAAGAGAAGAGAAGAGAAGAGAAGAGAAGAGAAGAGAAGAGAAGAGAAGAGAAGAGAAGAGAAGACGAATAGAGAAGAGAAGAGAAGAGAATAGAGAAGAGAAGAGAAGAAGAGAAGAGAAGAGAAGAGAAGAGAAGAGAAGAGAAGAGAAGAGAAGAGAAGAGAAGAGAAGAGAAGAGAAGAGAAGAGAAGAGAAGAGAAGAGAAGACGAATAGAGAAGAGAAGACGAAATAGAGAAGAGAAGACGAATAGAGAAGAGAAGACGAATAGAGAAGAGAAGACGAATAGAGAAGAGAAGACGAATAGAGAAGAGAAGAGAAGAGAAGAGAAGAGAAGAGAAGAGAAGAGAAGAGAAGAGAAGAGAAGAGAAGAGAAGAGAAGAGAAAGAGAAGAGAAGACGAATAGAGAAGAGTAGAGAAGAGAAGAGAAGAGAAGACGAATAGAGAAGAGAAGAGAAGACGAATAGAGAAGAGAAGAGAAGACGAAAGAGAAGAGAAGAGAAGAGAAGAGAAGAGAAGAGAAGAGAAGAGAAGAGAAGAGAAGAGAAGAGAAGAGAAGAGAAGAGAATAGAGAAGAGAAGACGAATAGAGAAGAGAAGAGAAGAGAAGACGAAAGAGAAGAGAAGAAGAAGAATAGAGAAAGAAGAGAAGAGAAGAGAAGAGAAGAGAAGAGAAGAGAAGAGAAGAGAAGAGAAGAGAAGAGAAGAGAGAATAGAGAAGAGAAGAGAAGAGAAGAGAAGAGAAGAGAAGAGAAGAGAAGAGAAGAGAAGAGAAGAGAAGAGAAGAAGAAGAGAAGAAGAGAGAAGAGAAGAGAAGAGAAGAAGAGAAGAGAAGAGAAGAGAAGAGAAGAGAAGAGAAGAGAAGAGAAGAGAAGAGAAGAGAAGAGAAGAGAAGAGAAGACGAATAGAGAAGAGAAGAGAAGACGAATAGAGAAGAGAAGAGAAGAGAAGAGAAGAGAAGAAGAAGAGAAGAGAAGAGAAGAGAGAAGAGAAGAGAAGAGAAGAAGAAGAGAAGAGAAGAGAAGAGAAGACGAATAGAGAAGAGAAGAAGAGAAGACGAATAGAGAAGAGAAGAGAAGAGAAGAGAATAGAGAAGAGAAGAGAAGAGAAGACGAAAGAGAAGAGAAGAGAAGAGAATAGAGAAGAGAAGAGAAGAGAAGAGAAGAGAAGAGAAGAGAAGAGAATAGAGAAGAGAAGAGAAGAGAAGAGAAGAGAAGAGAAGAGAAGAGAAGAGAAGAAGAGAAGAGAAGAGAAGAGAAGAGAAGAGAAGAGAAGAGAAGAGAATAGAGAAGAGAAGAGAAGAGAATAGAGAAGAGAATAGAAAGAGAAGAGAAGAGAAGAGAAGAGAAGAGAAGAGAAGAGAAGAGAAGAGAAGAGAAGAGAAGAGAAGAGAAGAGAAGAGAAGAGAAGATGAATAGAGAAGAGAAGAGAAGAGAATGACACCCTCAGCCAAGATATGCCAGATCAATATACTTAAAATATTGCGCCAACCTTTAAAAAAAAAAAAAAATTTAGTTCACTTCTTTTTTGTGAAAAAATTTCCTCCCGATTACGAACCACTGGTTTAGATTATTAGTGTGGCGCAGGATTTTAAATTACAACTTCAGTACCAAATGTTTAAAAAGGTTGAACAACTCCGGTCCAGATATTGGCATTGTAAAAGCGGAAATTGCATGTAAACTCAACTATTCTCGAGTAGTTCAGAGTTTCATGACTTCTTACTTTGTTAACCATTGCTCCACATACCCACAATTACATTTTTAAAATAGTCACTAATGGCATGTACAATAATGCATAAGAACAAATTTTAAAGTTCTAGTTATGTTCAGGTTGTATTTATTTTTGTGAACAATACACAGAAGAAAAAACCAGAAGCTGAAGGTAAGTTATTCTGGAGATTCGAATTCTGTAAAAATTCGTAATCTTAGCTATTTATCAATATATGGACAGATAATATAATAAAATGCATACGTCATATAACATCTCCAACCCTTTCTTACAAATCCAAACTCTTTACATCAGAAGTTATCCTGTAAGTAACAAATACATATGAAAAAAATTTAGAGCATATTAGGAATGAATGAATGATGAATTTTATGTGATTATTCCCTCTCTGTTTTATGTATTTAAATATTCTATAGATGCAGAAATATATTATTTTAAAGATGAGTTCTAATTATTTAATTTGTTTGAGAGATAAATATCGATTTCAGTGGTTCGTTTCCTTTGATGTAAAGCTATGACATGAATATTTGATAAGAGTTCACCTATTGAGAACTAACAGAACTATTTAAAAGTTTGACTATGTATATATTATACTGAGTGATTCACGAGGATTTACCGTCCCTTATAGAGCTTATTTTCGAAGTCATTCTGAGCAAAAAAATGTAATATAAACATGTGTCCTAATCTCAATATTTTCAGAGCTACACCAATTTGAAGTTGTTTGTAAAATACCACTACTCTTGAGTTTTAAGGGTAAAAGAATATTACAGATAAAGACTGAACTATTCAGGAGTATCATTTCTTTAATTAGCTGGTATTCTGAAGCTAGAAATGTGTAGTGAATTCCATATTGCTCGTACAGATTTTTTTTTTTCGATTTTTAACTACAAAATTACATTTTTCTTACGCATTTAACACAACAATTGTTACAAATCACGTCACTCTTGTAAATTCTTCAAGACTGTACATTAGGATGCATAATTAAACTGTAAAGAATCAAGTTTCTAAAGTCGTATGATTTGTAACAATTTTTGTGATAAGTGCGTAAGAATGATGTCATTTTTGTTAAAAATTAAAAAACGAAATCTGTACAAAGCAATTAACAACACATTTTTAGCTTCAGAACACTAGCCAATTAAAGAAATGATAGTTCTGAATAGTTCATTCTCTATTTTGTAATATTTTTTAACCCTTAAAACTAAAGAAAAAGAGCATTTTATTAACAGTTTCAAATTAATGTAACTCTCAAAATATTGAGATTAGGACAAATGTTTATATGACTTTTTTGCTCAGAATATCTTCGGAAATAAGGGACGGTAAATCCTCGTGGATCAACCTATATAATATAGAATATGGACATATCCAATGGTTAAAAATTTCGCTTACACGATTAGCAAATTCTAGATCAGACGTCTTTCAGCACTGGCGTTCAAAGATAACCGATCTTTTTTTTACCTTGTACGGAGAAGGGAATCGAAGGCTTGCACTGCAGCCTGAGGTTTAGTGTACTTAACACTCCTGTTCCTATGATTGGGTAGCCGAACGATCGCGCTCTTGTACAAGTACAGCACGCCGCACCGTGGATGATGATGATGATGATGATGATGATGATTAAGAAGCGGATTCCTATGTAATTACATATTACTTTGCGTGTGATAAAACACAATTAACAAAGTTAAAAATTCCGAACATGAAGTTTCAGGTTTAAAACCCGAATTTTATTTCACATAAAAACACATATTTTCAGAAAAAAATTATATAAATACATATTTTCAGGAAATCTATTATAAACACATAAATTTTGGAGTTTTTTTACTTAATTAGTTTTTTTACAAGAACTTTTAAATAGTTTAAAACTAAATCAATTATATCACTCAGAAGTACGTTATCGTTTTTTAAGAATTCTTGGTTGCTTCGTGTTTCTAAGCGCCGTTTGGTGTATCCGTGATCCATTTTCTTCGTAATAGTATCGCCTCAAGTTTTGAGAATTCCTAGGCAATTATACTGAAAGATGGTTGTTTAGAAAACGATTTGGCTTTCCTATTAGCAAATTTAAGCTTTTTGTGTGACACCATAAAAATACTGGAAACATCCAAAAACCTGTTGTCTGAAACAGGGAGGTGCGTGCCGTGGAAATTAAACTAATCTCGCTACCAGGTTCAGAAGTACAATTACTAAGGGACAAATTCCAGAATGTGTTTGGGAAAAACAGTGGATATAAAAAAATTGTGTAAAATTGCTCAAGTATTGGAGGATGTGCCTGTAGGTGAAATTGACGGTGTTTGTGTTTGTGACATTCCTTTCTTTAAATATGTACGTCTGACGTCCTGTGATGTGGAAAGATCGTTTTCACAGTATAAGTCGTTGTTCAGAGATAATCGGCATGCATTTGTGATGGAGAATGTGGAGATAATCTTTGTTGTTCACTGCAATTCAAGCTAAGTAAGGTATTTTTGTCATATTTAAAAAAAGAAACATATATATATATATTATTTTTAGCAAATATTTTCGTACTTTTTAGAACATAAAAATAAATATATTTAAATTTTTTAGCACATAAAAATCCAAAAATCCACTCCCTAATGATGATGATGATGATGATATGTAAATTAATGACGGCGAATTGAGTCCGAGGTCCAACGCCGAAAGTTACGCAGCAATTCTGCTTGGATTGGTTGAGGGGAAAACCCCCAACCAGATAGGCTAATTTGCCTCAACGAGGATTTGAACCCGGGCCCGCTCGTTTCACAGTCAGACGCGCTAACCGTTACTCCACAGCGGTGGACTACCTGACCCTTACTAATCGATCATTTGTTGGTGTAAGTGTGGTTTCTTCGGTTATTACTTCTAAGAAGAGATGGCGAAGATAATAGTCAGTGTTGTCAATCGTACATAAGTATACCGAATTTTGCACACCTCTACTCCCTCTTACTTATCTGTCCGATTCCACAGTCTTTCTCGGTATCATAACTTAAATACTCGGTCACAATATGATAACACGCTAGAAATACCACTGCACACATCATCTCTGTATTCTTCATCTTTCACTGTTGCTACTTCTCGTCACTGGAATTCTCTGCCGCCTGAAGTCAAGGGCTGCCGAACTTTAATTTCCTTTAAATGTGAATTAGAAAAATATCTTATGATGAGTTGCCAGACCTAACGCGTTGCAAATATTTAATGGAATGTGTTCCACTGTATTTATTTTTTTTGTTTCTTATTTTTATTATGTAATAATGTAAATCGTGTTTATCTATCACTTAACACCAATATGTATCCCAGTGCGTTGTTTTTTTATTATTAATCTACTTTTTTGTGTACATTTTATTCAATTGTCAGTTTCTGGTTTAATTATGTGAATCCTACTTAATTGTAATCTAATACTAATATGTATACTAATGTGTTTATTTTTGTTTTCACTGTGTACATTTTTTATTGAATTGTCGGCTTCTGTTTTTATGTGATTCGTATTTGATTCTAACAACATTAATATGTATTCCACTATGTTTATTTTTATTTTATGAGGTAAAATTTTATGTAACTACCTCTTTTGATCTCATTATGTACCTAAATTGTATCAGAATGTAATTACTTAATTCCGATCCAGTTGTATGTTCAACTTTGTAAGCAAGTTTTAATCCTGGTTGAGTGTAAGAGAAGGCCTTACGGCCTTAACTCTGCAGGGTTAAATAAAGCCATTATTATTATTATTATTATTATTATTATTATTATTATTATTATTATTATTATTATTATTATTAATATACCCGCATTACAGAATTCAATTTTTAATCCCCCTCTGCTTATTGTAAAACAACACTGGGTTTAGCGGGAAACCTCTGATATTGTCAATTATGAGAATAATTTATTCTTAATCTACATAATCATTTTCACTGACATTTTTTTAACCGCCACAAACAGGCGTAGGAAAACTAGAATAACATCATTGTATAGAGCACGTCTAGGTCAGAAAGCATGGGTAGACATAACGGCTCGGTTAGAAAAGCCAACGTACTATGGTAGGAACGATCATGATTTTAAAATCAAATGTAGAAAACAGAAAACGGATGTAGGTAAATTCTCATTTTAAATAGAACTATAAATGATTGGAATGACCTACCTGCAGCGGCCTTTGAGGGCTATCCTTCCTTAAGGAGATTCAAGAATAACTTAAAAAGTTGTGTATAAAGTGTAAATTAAAATTAAGGTGACATTTAACATTTAATTTTTAAGGTGACATGTATTTATCTAGCCTGACGAGTTACTTCCTTGGTTTGAATTGTAAATTATTTAAAAATAGCGTGTAAGAGGGCCTTAGACTAGAAATGTTTAGTTTAAATGCAGTTCTGTTTATAAGTATGCATAAGGGTGTAATCATTTGACTTATTTGAACTGTTGTATCAGTGAAGCGAGGTGAGTCAGTGAAGTTATGGTTTTAGAGTGCAGTGAATAGTTCCGATCAGTGATAATTTATAGCGTCAATGAAATGTGTTCTGTAGTGTCAGTGAAATGTGTGCTAAAGTGTCAGTGAAATGCGTCATAGTGCCACTACAGTGAGTGAGATGAGAGTAAAGTGAAAGACTATTGAAACTTATGTAGGGCCTATACATATGTAGGTTGTATTGTAAGATTAGGTATTTTATGTTTTATTGTTAATTGTAATTATTGTGTTAAATTGTATTGTGTATTGTTTATGATTTTATTGTGTATTGTTTATATTGTGTATACCACTGCCACACGCTAGAAAAAAGGCGGGGGGTGATAAAAAGAGAAACCAAGAGTCAGGAAGTGATAGGCAAGAAAGTAGTGTGAAAAATAAGGGTGCGAGTGTAAGTGGAAATCTAGTATGTGAAAGTGAAAGCTTGGGGGGGGGGAAATAAAGGAGGAATAGGAGAAGAAATAAATAGAAAGAAAGACAGAGACAGAAATAAGGCAGAGACGAACAGTAGAGAAAGGTCAGAACTTGCGACAGCTGAGGATTTAGCAGAGATATTTGATATGTGTAAAAAATAGTGGGGATATGATCAAAAAGTGCAAGTAAAGAGAAACTGGAAAAGATCGAGAAGTATAGGGTAGAGGGAAAGTGTATAAGCAGATGTGTAGAATAAAATATAAGCATTTATAGGAAGTGAGAATAGTGAGAAAGTGAAAGTGAGCGCAAATAAGAATGAGTGAAAATAGTGAGAAAGGGTTAAGAGGAGTGAACAAGTGACAGCATAAAATTAGTACTAACATTTGAACGTTGGAACAGTAAATGAATAAAATGTCAAAACACAAATAGGTCAAATAATTCAATATAATAATTTATAGAGAAAAATTGAAATTGAGATTTTAGTGAATAGTAGTTAGAGGAATAGGGGGGTGTGAAAGAAGTATATAATATTAGATATATTAGGATTAATGAACAACAAATAGAGAATAGAAAATGAAATGTAGGAGAAATACTGAAGGGGAGATTGACCAAGTAACAAAAAAGGTACATAGTGTATTTGGGAGTATCTGTGTACACGTGTACTGCAAATAATGTGTTATTGTAATAATATGTTAATGGTGGCAGCGGATACAGAAATGTGAGGTTCACCATTACATGTAAAGAAGTGCTGTGAAAAAATATATCATATCATATCATATATCATATCATATCATATCATATCATATCATATCATATCATATCATATCATATCATATCATATCATATCATATCATATCATATCATATCATATCATATATCATACCACATCACATCATATCATATCATATCATATCATATCATATCATATCATATCACATCACATCATATATCATATCATATCATATCATATCATATCATATCATATCATATCATATCATATCATATCATATCATATATCATATATCACATCACATCATATCATATATCATATCATATCATATCATATCATATATCATAGCATATCATATCATATATCATATCACATCACATCATATCATATCATATCATATCACATCACATATCATGTATCATATAACAGATCATATCATATCATATCATATCAGATCATATCACATCACATCACATATCATATATCATATAACATATCATATCATATCATATCATATCATATCATATCATATCATATCATATCATATCATATCATATCATATCATATCATATCATATCATATCATATCATATCACACCACATATCATATATCATATAACATATCATATTATATCATATCATATCATAACATATCATATCCTATCATATAACATATATCATATCATATCATATATCGTATCATATATCATATCATATATCATATCATATCATATCACATCATATCATATATCATATATCATATCATATCATATCATATATCATATCATATCATATATCATATCATATATCACATCACATCACATCACATCACATCATATATCATATAACATATCATATCACATCATCATACATCATATCATACCACTGCCACCGGGTGCTTGCCCACTTGCAGTGTAAATAAATACATACATACACATACATAATGGTACCACCTATCGAGAACTAGCGAAACTCTTTCAAAGTTTGTCAGTTTTATGTATCTTTGGTTCAGACTTATTCCGTGGTTAGAAAGTTCACTTACACGATCATAAAATCGTAGGTCAGATGTCTTTGAACGTCAGTGTACCAGCCGGGAAGAGCTGTCGTGTTTCCATAATGCCAGAATTAGAAGAATGCGGTGAGATTTGCAGACGCCCACATCTCAGACTAAGATATGATTGCAGTAATGAACTGAGAGGCAGGGAGGGCTGGCTGATCTCTCCAGCCGAGCAGCGGATGACGTAGAGGGATGGGGCATGTTCTGTTTTTGAAAGTTCAATCAACATCAGAGACGGGGCAAGGGGTGGGGGGATTTATGTGATGTATGCTGGTACAGTATGTCAATAAATTACTTTTTTATCCAGAGAAAAGCTTGCTTTAAGTTGTAAGTAATGACCTCCAGCAGGAGTGTGCGAAGATCAAAGTACGTCGAGAGTATAATGCAATACGTGAATAGCAGTGACAAAAGTAGTTTGTATGTCTGTATAAATATCTGCTCATCATGCGACGTCATTGCAACAAAGAGCAGCAAAAACTGCTCCTTCCCTTCTTATCCGCGATCAGAAGGATAGTATACCAGATTAAACGTAAAGTATGAGAAGTAAATCAACCGTTGTATACCCCTTATTGAGGAAAGCCAGACTTAAGGCTCATTCACAATGAAAATTAAACTTAACGTTACGGTAAAATCAAGAAGTCATACCATCATTCACGATGGGGACATAAACATAACAGCAAACATACTTGGTAACCATGGAAACATAACAACGACGCCATTTCCTCATATTCTGTCGTATACTTCAGCGCTCCACGATTGTGTTCTGTTTGCAAATCACGTAAGCATAAGCATGAAAGTTTGGAGTTTGCAATGCTTATGTGAATCATTGTGAATGATCCCATTTGGTAGCCTGGGCGCAAGCTTCTGTGTTTATGTTACGGTTATGTTTAATTTTCATTGTGAATGGGCCTTTATTCCTACTACAAGCTATGTACCACTTGACCACACAATATTTAGCAATCTCCAAAACACATTAAAACATGGCGTCAGACCTTTCACAAGCCATAAGAATTTTGGACACCACACTGACTTGGACTGACATTCTTCCCGTCTTAACTATCACAGTTAAATTTATACAAGAATAATAAGCGAACTAGGAAGATTAAGGGTGTTTGAGAATAAGGTGCTTAAGAAAATATTTGGGGCTAAGAGGGATGAAGTTACAGGAGAATGGAGAAAGTTACACAACGCAGAACTGCACGCATTGTATTCTTCACCTGACATAATTAGGAACATTAAATCCAGACGTTTGAGATGGGCAGGGCATGTAGCACGTATAGGCGAATCCAGAAATGCGTATAGAGTGTTAGTTGGGAGGCCGGAGGGAAAAAGACCTTTAGGGAAGCCGAGACGTAGATGGGAGGATAATGTTGGAATGGATTTGAGAGAGGTGGTATATGATGAGAGAGAATGGATTAATCTTGCTCAGGATAGGGACCAATGGCGGGCTTATGTGAGGGCGGTAATGAAAATCCGGGTTCCTTAAAAGCCAGTAAGTAAGTAAGAAAGTAAGTAAGTAAGTAAGTAAGTAAGTAATTAAGTATGACTTCATTGATTGCAACAATCCACTGGGCAATTAGACCTTAACTTTCAGATTCCGCACATTCAAATCCTTTATAATCTATTCATTTCAAGCAGTGACAACGCTAGCTTCACTGTACTGTCTTTTATTACATCAATCTAAGAAAATCTAATTTTCATACAAGCTACACTTACCCATACATTGCATTTACACATTATATTTTCAATTTAAATAAATTAAGAAGTGAAAACGTGATATCAATGCTAAAGTTTACTTTGACTACGACCTGTACAAAGAGTCAATAATTATAACTTTCTAAATAATTGATTAAATGGCGATCTTACTCGTGTTAATTGTGTGACCATGTGCGGTTTATAGCTGTTTCGATGCTTCTTCACACCATCCTCAGAGCCTACTAGATCTCGGCGTCATCTCAAACTTCGCTGCCTGTTTTATGGGTGCGTTCGATTGTTGAAAAGTGTTGAAATGTGGTGTCAAATAGTGTGTGTGTGTGTGTTCTGAAATTGATCTGTGTGTTGAGAATTTGATCAGGGTGTGTTTTAGTGTGTCTGTATATTTCATATTGTTCTAGTGTGTTGAGTTTTTGGTTTTGGGTTGTATGTGTAGGATTTCCATGTCTGTATTTATGTTATTGTATGTATGGTTAGCATTAGGTTATGTGTTCGGCATATGTAGATGTATTGTGTCCTCTGGTTATCGCTTCAACATGGAATATAACTTTCTGTTGAAAGAATTATGAAATTCCCATAAACATTTCAATATCGATCTAAGATAGGCCTTTAAAATGTTTGCAAAACATCATTAGCACATCTTTACTAACTATTGACATGCGTAATATATAGATTATGTATGCATGTAACGAAGATGATGTGTTGAAATAAATTAAGATGCGAACTTCATCACTATGTTTTCCAAATTTTTCTTTTTTTGGAAAAAAAAGTTGCTTTCCTCTTGACCACCCTGTAAAAAATGACGGACGGGAAACAGTGAGGGGAGAGATGTGATGGACATATAGATATGAAGAGAAGAGCACGTCGGGGGGGGGGGAGATCAGTCAGACAGACAGAGACAGAAAGACGGAGGAGACATTCGCGGCATGACAGAAGAGTTGTGGAAATGATATGACTTCCACTAAACGATTACAATACTATTGGCAAACATTTCATTGATATTCAGAGTGGCATGTTCAAAAGGCTGCTGCACTTGACGACCACAAAACAATGTTACGATCAAAAATAACACAAGAGTTGCATTGGAAGTATGGAAATGAAATGATTCTTTAGGCTTCCAAAAGTGCATCAGTCATGTTACTGACGTATCCTTGCAATTCAAAGTGTCAAATGTTAATTTTCACCAAATATACAGACATGTGTACATACATAATTGTGTGGATATTTGTCAATACCATCCCATGCACCTCCTCTTACTCAGTCAGGTAAGAACAGTTCCTAAACAGCAAATATTGCTAGGTCTTGTCAGTGTTGCTAAACTGTTACCAAATATTTCAACACGATCCTACAATTTTGTTAACTGAATGACTTATCTACTTACCTATGATAAATTTTACCTTTATGGTGGAAGATTATTCTAAATAATTCAATAATTTGTAAACTAATATTTTCGATATTGCAAACTATAGAGAAAGGGATCAACTCAGCTGCTTATCTATGCGATGACAGTTCCTAAACAGAATATGTCTTTCAGTGAAAATCCAGACAAACGATTACTGGAAAATACGAGAATTTTACCTGAAGCAAATAAAGAGATAGGTTTGGAAGTAAATCCCGAAAATACAAAGTATATGATTACCTTCGGATGACGAGGATATTTAGCAGAAATGGAAATATATAAAAATTGGAAATTTATCTTTTGAAGAGGTGGAGAAGTTCAAATATCTTGGAGCAACAATAACAAATATAAATGATGCTCGGGAGGAAATTAAACACACAGAATAAATATGGGAAATGCCTGTTATTATTCGGTTGAGAAACTCTTATCATCCAGTCTGCTGTCAAAAAATCTGAAAGTTGGAATTTATAAAACAGTTATATTACCGGTTGTTCTGTATGGTTGTGAAACTTGGACTCTCACTTTGAGAGAGGAACATAGGTTAAGGGGGTTTGAGAATAAGGTGCTTAGGAAAATATTTGGGGCTAAGAGGGATGAAGTTACAGGAGAATGGAGAAAGTTACACAACGCAGAACTTCACGCATTGTATTCTTCACGTGACATAATTAGGAACATTAAATTCAGACGTTTGAGATGGGCAGGGCATGTAGCACGTATGGGCGAATCCAGAAATGCATATAGAGTGTTAGTTGGGAGGCCAGAGGGAAAAGACCTTTAGGGAGGCCGAGACGTAGATGGGAAGATAATATTAAAATGTATTTGAGGGAGGTGGGATATGATGATAGAGAATGGATTAATCTTGCTCAGGATAGGGACCGATGGCGGGCTTATGTAAGGGCGGCGGTTCCTTGAAAGCCAGTAAGTAAGTAAGTAAGTAAGTAAGTTATAATTGCTGTCTCCGTGAGTATAATTCCTTCTTCATTATCTTCTTTCGGTTAAATCTGAAAGAACAGAACGCCAGTAGGGGAACTTATCCCCACTCTCGCAGCACGCTTTACGCTTTCTTGGTGGAGTCGCTGCCATGCTTTTTTCCTCTTTTTGACATTATTGTAATAAACATTTAAACACGAAAGAAATCAATTAAAATTGGAAATTGTATTTCTATGGATTACCCATCTGCATTATCACACCCAAGTATGTTACATTTATTTACACTTGCCTGACTATAGTCTTGAATTATAACCACAACGCAACACATAAAATAACTATTATGTATTAATATTAATACTGATATTAATTAATTATTAGTATGTTCAAATTTCACTAGCTTCCATTAACCGGCTCAGAAATCTTAAAATATAGATTTCAAATAACGTAAACATATGTATTCAGCTCTATGTATGTATGTATGTATGTATGTATGTATGTATGTATGTATGTATGTATGTATGTATGTGTATGTATGTATGTATGTAAGTTATGTATGTATGTATGTACAGTATGTATGTATGTATTTATGTAAGTTATGTATGTATGTATGTATGTAAGGTATGTAATGTATGTAATGTATGTGTGTATGTATGTATGTAAGTTATGTATGTATGTATGTACAGTATGTATGTATGTATGTATGTATGTATGTATGTATGTATGTATGTATGTATGTATGTATGTATGTAAGTTATGTATGTATATATGTATGTATGTATGTATGTGTGTATGTGTGTATGTATGTAAGTTATGTATGTATGTATGTATGTATGTATGTGTGTATGTATGTATGTGTGTATGTATGTATGTGTGTATGTATGTAAGTTATGTATGTATGTATGTATGTACAGTATGTATGTATGTATGTATGTATGTATTTATGTAAGTTATGTATGTATGCATGTAAGTTATGTATGTATGTATGTATGTATGTATGTATGTATGTATGTAAGGTATGTAATGTATGTAATGTATGTGTGTATGTATGTATGTAAGTTATGTATGTATGTATGTACAGTATGTATGTATGTATGTATGTATGTATGTAAGTTATGTATGTATATATGTATGTATGTATCTGTGTATGTGTGTATGTATGTAAGTTATGTATGTATGTATGTATGTATGTACAGTATGTATGTATGTATGTATGTACGTATGTATGTATGTATGTATGTATGTATGTAAGTTATGTATGTATATATGTAAGTTATGTATGTATGTATGTATGTAAGTTATGAATGTATGTATGTAAGTTATGTACGTAAGGTATGTATGTATGTATGTATGTATGTATGTATGTATGTATGTATGTATGTACAGTATGTATGTATGTATGTATGTATGTAAGTTATGTATGTATATATGTAAGTTATGTATGTATGTATGTAATGTATGTGTGTATGTGTGTATGTATGTATGTTATGTATGTATGTATGTATGTAAGGTATGTATGTATGTAATGTATGTGTGTATGTGTGTATGTATGTAAGTTATGTATGTATGTACAGTATGTATGTATGTAAGTTATGTATGTATATATGTAAGTTATGTATGTATGTATGTAAGGTATGTATGTAAGTTATGTATGTATATATGTAAGTTATGTATGTATGTATGTATGTATGTAAGGTATGTATGTATGTATGTATGTACAGTATGTATGTATGTATGTATGTAAGTTATGTATGTATATATGTAAGTTATGTATGTAAGTTATGTATGTATGTATGTATGCAAGGTATGTATGTATGTATGTATGTATGTAAGGTATGTATGTACAGTATGTATGTATGTAAGTTATGTATGTATGTAAGTTATGTATGTATGTATGTATGTATGTACAGTATGTATGTATGTAAGTTATGTATGTATGTAGGTTATGTATGTATGTATGTATATACTGTATTTTGCCGCAGTCATAAAGTCGTCTCGGCGATCAACTCTAGTGGGAATGTTGTGATTGTTTAGAAGTAAAGCGTGTTGCGTCGGTGACACGCAGGGTACGGTACACTGTCAATATCTTGATGGTATGTAAGAGCCTTGCAGAACGCTAGATTTCTTAGAAATAACTTCTATATTATATATTATAGCACAATAGAGATTAAGAGCATTATTGGTGGCTGCATAATATATCACAATTTTTGCAAATGATGAAGAGAACTTATCGTCGTGAGCGTTTGTTCCAGTGACGGGGAGAAAGCCTCTCTCCTTACGCCGCGCGCCGGCCGGCAGGGCAGAGTTGCACCTGTTGCTCACCTCGTTCGCTGCCGTCGCTTTATTCTGGCTGCCTTTAATATTTACTTCTTACAGCAGGAGTTCAATTCAGTCTCAACAATCACAACTTCAAAGACCCTTGCAGCTAGTTTACTCTTGTGGTGGAGTTTCGGGCTACGAATGAAGCAAACCTGATCCATTTCTCCGCAGGATCTGGATAATAATAAATAAAAACACTTAAGGGAACCAGGTAGTGATTAGGGGTCAAAAATCCGATTTTTTATTTTGTCTTTTAAAATAAATTACAAAACTGGTCATTAAAACAATATAAATATTGTGGAGGGCATTTCTGCAGATAAGCCTTTTAAATGACCTCTTTAAATTTGACAGTGAATGTAATTCATACATTTTGACTGACTGAGAATTTTTTTATACAGTTTTCCTTAAGTTGACATTTTCAAACTTAAGTGCATTTTTCTCTGAAATTACTGAATCAATTTACATGAAATTTTTACAGTGTTTTCTGCAGCCTGTGATCTACATTGTAGACCTACGGTTTTAAGAATGTCACAGACATAACACGATAAAAAAATGTATATGCATTGAAAAAATTGTAAAACATTTTAAACAAAATTCAATGTTTTTTTCTGTTTCACTAGGGGTGAAATATTTAACTAAATTTTGCTTTGAAATTTACAATACACCATACTGGATAACTTAAAAAAATACAAGGTATATGAGTGAAGATAGTAGCAAGTAATGTGCACCTGAAGAATGCGGTACACCTAGCAAAGTTGGAAAACAGGTTATCAATTAGGGCCTTTCTTTTGCACTTGGATACGAAACTAATTAGTTGTCTTTTATACCACTGAATTCAGAATGATTTATTGCATAAGCCTGGAAATTTTTATTCCTTTCTGAGCACTAGAAGCTTAGAAATATTCAATTAAACTTTTGTATTGAAATTTTTTAATCGCACAGAATCACTACCCAGTTCCCTTGATCGCACTGTGATGTGACATTTACAAAGTGTCTGAAATTATTAACAAACAAAAATAAGTAGATGCCTTTGCTATCAAAAGTGGTCTCACTTATTCTGGGATCAGAAATTATTAACAAACAAAAAAAATAAGTAGATGCCTTTGCTATCAAAAGTGGTCTCACTTATTCTGGGATCAGAGGTGCTAATAATCCATTACATCATCTTCATGAAGATGTTCCTCTCATTCGGTCACTGCTAGTTACACGTTTAGTTTGCTGATCACGTCATCCAGAAACGTTCTGTGGCACATAGATAAGGAGAGCTTTCAGATCCTTCACTTTGTCAGAAGTGAGCTTTATTGGCGTTACATACCTCTATGGCAAAACCAGCTGAGAGAGGTCGGCCTGTTCACGTCAACACTGGTTACGAGCTTAGAAATATAGGCATTCTGGAGGTCATAATCACCCAACTCCCAGAAATTACGAAATAGGCTTAAGTTGCAGATATGTGTCTTAAATATTCGGAGGAGTAAAAAGCACAATATTCGACCCTTGGCGGGTTCGCCCTTCTCTTAGGCCAGTAACACACTTGAAGAGTTTTCGCCAGCGAGAAATGTGTTGCGAGAAAATTAAAAAATTGATAACATGGATTCAAATGGACGTCCACACACTGGAAGAGATTCTCGTTCGAGGCAAAAACCTCGCACGAGTTTCTCGCTGGAATCGGTAGCTCAGCGAATTTTCTTGGCACATTTATCAAAGATGTTTGACATTTATACTCTTTATGACCATTGAATGTAGAAAAAGATATCACAGGTGGCGATGAATTGTATTGCTTTTATTTGAAAATGAGGAAAGATGGCTGATAATTGCAGTCAGAAACTTATCGAACTTGTACGATGTCACCCGTAGGCCTATTTATATGATACACGGGATGAAAACTATAAAAAACACGAAACTTAAAGAAGAAATCTGGAGATAAATATCAGATTATCTGAAAATAAATACGTAGGGCTATATTTTATTTTGATGAGATTTAATGGTATTAATTAAACATTTGAAATAATGTATCTATATGTCTTAACAGTTTACATTATTTTAATCAGAACATAGCAAAGAATCCTCTATCATATCATGAATAACAAGAAACTGAAGTCCATCTTGTTGATTTTTTCACAGCTTTCTTAATGTTACTTGCATTACAAATGCAGTAACTTTTGTGGTGTTGAGGAGTTTACTCAATTTTTGCAAATATTTAAAAACAATACTTAACAGTGCAATTTAGGTGAAATTGCAGTGGTAAGTTTCCAATTTATAATTATTACTATGTTAAACGTCTCTAAAAATAATATGTTAAAAGCCTAAAGCAGTAAAATGAATGTCGCGCTTAAGCGGTAAGAATAGGGAAATTGTTATGTGTGTTACGTTGGGAATACTGAATGTGGTATTTCACACTTACCGCGTATTGGTTCTGTGCGGAAAACAAGCAAATACGCACGATCTCGCACAAAAGTAATAAACACACCGAAAATCGTAATATCGTATTTCCCTGTAATATAAATGGATACACTACTTCTCTCTCCTCCTATGGCTAGTAAAATGATTTGTTTACATATTGCACTAGCAACTCCAAACTCCTGTAATGGAAGAGAGTAACAGTGTTTCCGAGTATAGCCAGGTTAATGTTAAAAATGTTGGTAAAAATAAAGTGATGTCCCTGTATAATTTACAAAAGAATCAAGACTAAGAGGGATTTGGCGGTAAGCAGGGCCTTGGATCGGCATTTACAAGGACGAATACAGGCTACAAAGAGTTCGTGTTAATTCCATAAAAAAAGAGCAGATTTCCTACGGGAAACGTAAATCAGAAACTTATGGAATTCAGTAATATGAAATGTAACAATCATTCTATTGTACCATATAACAAAGATTAACAATTTAAATACTTTAAAACATACTGACCGGAAATAGCACTTGTAAAAAAATTATTCCGGGGAATAGCAACACATAGGTACATGTTGCAAGACAAATTTTGAACACTTACTTACTTACTTACTGGCTTTTAAGGAACCCGGAGGTTCATTGCCGCCCCCACATAAGTCTGCCATTGGTCCCTACACTGAGCAAGATTAATCCAGTCTCTATCATCATATCCCACCTCCCTCAAATCCATTTTAATATTATTTTCCCATCTACGTCTCGGCCTCCCTAAAGATCTTTTTCCCTCCGGCCTCCCAACTAACACTCTATATGCATTTCTGGATTCACCCATACGTGCTACATGCCCTGCCCATCTCAAACGTCTGGATTTAATGTTCCTAATTATGTCAGGTGAAGAATACAATGCGTGCAGTTCTGTGTTGTGTAACTTTCTCCATTCTCCTGTATCTTCATCCCTATTAGCCCCAATTTTTTTCTAAGCATCTTATTCTCAAACACACTTAATCTCTGTTCCTCTCTCAAAGTGGGAGTCTAAGTTTCACAACCATACAGAACAACCGGTAATATAACTGTTTTATAAATTCTAACTTTCAGATTTTTCGACAGCAGACTGGATGATAAAAGTTTCTCAACCGAATAATAACAGGCATTTCCCATATTTATTCTGAGTTTAATTTCGTCCCGAGTATCATTTATATTTGTTACTGTTGCTCCAAGATATTTGAACTTCTCCAGCTCTTCAGAAGATAAATTTCCAATTTTTATATTTCCATTTCGTACAATATTCTCGTCACGAGACATAATCATATACTTTGTCTTTTCGGGATTTACTTCCAAACCTATCGCTTTACTTGCTTCCAGTAAAATTCCCGTGTTTTCCCTAATCGTTTGTGGATTTTGTCCTAACATATTCACGTCATCCGCATAGACAAGCAGCTGATGTAACCTGTTCAATTCTAAACCCTCTCTGTTATCCTGAACTTTCCTAATGGCATACTCTAGAGCAAAGTTAAAAAGTAAAGGTGATAGTGCATCTCCTTGCTTTGGCCCACAGTGAATTGGAAACGCATCTGACAGAAACTGACCTATACGAACTCTGCTGTACGTTTTGTACGTTTCACTGAGAAATTTTGAACACAAAATAAAAAATAGTATTTTAAACAATATTTGAATTAAAAGAGTTGTGATGCCAGTAACAAGGGTTTTAAATTAGGTTAATGCATTTTATCTTCCTAAAACTGTTATACAGGGCTCATAACAAGTGGAAATACTTGAGAAGAAGAGCTGGTCATAAATGGAACGACTACAAAACAAATATGACAATTTTGGAAGAATTGAGAATGACATCAGCCTTTTAAATTATAAGTCAAAATGGATACAAATGTAAATAGGTTGCCCTGCAACAGATATCCTAAATTACTGAAAAAAATACGCCCCGACGGACACAAGCACCCTGTATTATGAGACCGGAACGAGCCAATCTGTGGCCCAACTCCTTGGAAGCTACATGATGATGATGATGATGATGATGATGATGATGATGATGATGATGATGATAAATAAAATCTATGTAAAATAAAATAGTGGTTACATTTTAATTTCAAATACCGGGTGTCTAACACCTCTTGGGCCAAAATAGTAGCCTGCAGATGATAGACGAGCCTAAACTGAGTATTTTCAAATAGGAAACCAATAGTCGAAAAAGTCTATTTCAGGCGCCACAATGTCGAACGAGAAATGCGTTGAGAAACGTTTTTGTAACCTGATTTGGTTTCCATAACAAACAATTGCCTACCGCGTCGACGTCTGGTGGCTCTATCTTGCAGGATAATAACACAATCGCCGCAGGCAACGAGGGCCATTCAAACGGAGGGCAGGGCAGTGACGTCAGACGGCGGGAAAAATCGCGCAACACGGGGGTTTTAGGTAAGGTGTGGGATGGCGGGAGATTTGTTTGCAATAAAGGGTCCAATTCGGGATTTTTAGTATTATACGTATTATTTTTTCTTGTAATTTTATAGTTATTATGTTTGTGTAGTATAAATTTTCACTTCTAGACATTTGGAAGTTGCATACTGTATACTTTTTATATTAATAACTTTTCACTTTTGACCATTTATATACTGTAGACCGATTCTGCATTATAATACTGAATCATTTATCAAGACATTTTGTACGTGTAGAAGAATGAATATCGTATCCAGGTTAGGTGCAGGTACATATTACTCATGTCTTCAATTTAGGATCACATTACACTTGAATTTTCATTTACAGTTCAACCTAAGCCAATCATGTCAATTGATGCCCATAGGAGCAAGCGCGCGCTTTAGAGCTCAGGAGAGCCTGAGCGCTTTACAGTGAAAAGGAAAGAGACAGACGAAAGAGGTGGTATATGCCGCTTGGTCGAGCTATATTCAGGGATGGCCAGCACTGATTCAATGGATAAAGGGAAGAGAACTTATTAAAACTGTATCCATGGTAATTTTTAGATTTGTCTGAGAAGTATAAGTGCATTATAAGAATGTAAGTTTTAATTTTAATGCTCATTTTTCACAAGTTTGATTTTTTACTCTAAAGAAATATTTTTTCAACTTTTTTATAGAAAAATGAAATTTTCAGGTATAGGCCTATTTATTTAGTAGCCTTACAGAATGTTTTCGTAAATCTAATATACCGTATATACGTATTACTGAAGATAGTGTATTGAAAATTTTGAAAATATTCGCATGGAAATTGTTTGTAACGAAATGAATTAACAAAGCAACTACTGTTATAACATAAGCAAAAGATAGGTGCCCATGTATTGTAAAAATGTCAGCTCTATAGCTTCAGCAGATTTCGAGAAAATAATTTAATATTCTGATGATGGGAAGTTGCTCACCAATATCACCTTAAAAGTATAATGAGATATGAGTTTTGTTATGTAATATTAGTTACAATTAAAACAGATACAGCACCTAGGTAACTTTGCTTTGTACTGTAATATTGTTTTCATTAGTTTATTGATTACTTTTATAAGGCTAAAGGTACCATCAATATCAATTCCAACTTATCATGTCATACGCAATCTCTCTCTTTTTTTGCGGGGGGGGGATATTACTTTCTTTATGAATGATGTGTTTCATCCATTTAGTACAGTATAGTTGTAGTTATTATGGAATTTATGTGAATATTCCTTCTTAACTCTCTACTATGTTATTAAGATTTAAAACACAAGTGCAATATTAAGAAATCAGTGTTAGTACTTTTATTTTACAGACAATATAGATAATATCAAACAGAAAGAAGCCATATAAAAATAACGACATAAAATTTCACGTTACGTTTGAAGTTTGTACAGCACTGTTTTCTTAATCCAACAGGCTGCTTATTCATATATAGAACCCTTCCTCTTTCCATACTTAGCGCTTGATGCCCGCGCACGACGTCAAGGTCAGAAAAATGCGCTTGCTTTGACATCAATGACCTAAGCAAATGTCTGTATCACTTAAAATTGAAAACATTAAAAGTCACAGATCAAGAGAAAGAAACATTTTTGGGAATTAAACATTCAAAAAGTTGTCTGAAAGACCCGGAAATCAAAATAATACTTAAGGTGGTCTTGTAATGTCTGTGCAAACTTTTCCTTCACAACGAAGAGCATAGAAACGGAAACTTTATGGACGAATGCTAACTGTCAATGTCTGTTTTGTACCCACTGTAACATAAGATAAAAATTAATGGATGTCTGTTTATTTGATTTATTGTTACATTATGTCTCAAACACATACAGCGTTGATTTCACATTTCGCAACAATTTAAAACCCTTATTTTTTTTATAGATATTTAAGTATGGTAGGAGGGAGGGATTTTTTTATGCCAGAACGGGAATTCTTACACACTTCGCAAGAAATCTACAATCACAAAGTTTGACAACACTGGGGCAGGAGACAAGGTCCTATTAGGTGATCCTGTACAATTCCAGCCCACACACTGATAGGGAATCGTTGCTGGTGACCAGACTCGAAGGGCGGTAAATGAAGTTTCGTCACTATGCCATTACTGCTCTTGAAAACACCATCACAGGTGAAATAGGCCTCACCTGTGAACAGTACAAACTGTAGGAAGTTTAGTACTGTAGTACAAAGCTGGATAACATTGGCAGAACTGGATTCTGGGTGTGAAATCATTTGCTCATTGCATCTGTAGTGGATGATAGGGGTGTAATTGCTGTCCCTCAGTACAGCATCCCTCGAGGCAAATACTCTTCTATTATGTGTATTATTTTGACCCGAGAGATTTCCGACACGTTCTATATTTACCGTTAGATTACATCATTAGAGAGTTTCTGCCACACTGGTTTTTGTTTACTGTAAAATGTTAAGTCACATGATAGATGTTCTGCGCATGCGTCACATTATCGTTCCCAGAAATCGTGATACGGTGACACGACAATCCCATTCGTTTATCGTGAGCAGAATGGCTACATTTAAACAGTAATGGTGACTTTATGCGAATGCTGAAGCAATTGCAACTATGAGAACTTGAATCTGTGGAGATATTCATGAGAGAACAGTGACTGCAACTGGAAAACCTTTCTCCCTGCGACCCATAGAAGAGCATTATAGATTATCTTATCTCATCATTCAATTATTATTAGTAATATAATAGTTATACCAATTTTTTTATATTGAAATTGACAGAAATACAATCTTAGTTCTTCCCTGAAGGAGTAAAAACCTCGTGCTCAGGGAGATATCTAAACACAAAGATAATTTTTTGACACAAACTGGGCCAAGAAAAAAAATTACAGGAATAAATTAAATTGAAAGCATTTTAAAAGCAATTTAAATTCTAAAAATACTATTATTGAAAAATAATTTACAATTTCAATTTTAACAATTTAAGTCATACAAATACATATACATATTAAATCAATATATATTCTTTAAAAATTAAATTCCTAACGCTATTTTTGAAATTCCTGATACTAAAATTTTCCAAATTTGGGTGTTTATCAATTATTTTATTGTATAACCTTGGACCAAAGTAGGTACCATGGCTCAGATCTGTGCTTGTGAAACACTTTGGTTCCTCTAGTCGTATAAAATTCGAAATTATTAATAATTCTTCGTTATATTGGTGAAATCATTTAATTATACCCGTTATTGTTACTACTGCTCCAATAGGTCCTGCTTCTAACTACGACGGAATTCTGATAGTGCAAATTTACGAAAGTATAAATGTGAAACATAAAATCGAAATATTGCCTTCATTACGGACAAAATTGGTTAAGAGAGAAGTTTTATATAATATTCTTATTGAATTTCGTATTCCCAAGAAACTAGTTCGATTAATTAAAATGTGTCTCAGTGAAACTTACAGCAGAGTCCGTATAGGTCAGTTTCTATCTCTTGCGTTTCTAATTCACTGCGGGCTAAAGCAAGGAGATGCACTATCACCTTTACTTTTTAACTTCGCTCTAGAATATGCCTTTACGAAAGTTCAGGTTAACACAGAGGGTTTGGAATTGAACGGGTTACATCAGCTGCTTGTCTATGCGGATGACGTGAATATGCTAGGAGAAAATCCACAAACGATTAGGACAACATGGGAATTTTAGTTGAAGCAAGTAAAGCGATAGGGTTGGAAGTAAATCCCGAAAAGACTAAGTATATGATTATGTCTCGTGACAACAATATTGTACGAAATGAAAGTATAAAAATTAGAGATCTCTCCTTCGAAGAGGTGGAAAAATTCAAATATTTTTGGAGCAACAGTAACAAATATAAATGACACTCGGGAGGAAATTAAACGCGGAACAAATATGGGAAATGCCTGTTATTATTCGGTTGAGAAGCTTTTATCATTCAGTCTGCTGTCAAAGAATCTGAAAATTAGAAAATCAGAATTTATATAAAACGGTTGTTCTGTGGTTGTGAAACTTGGACTCTCACTTTGAGAGAGGAACAGAGATAAAGGGTGTTTGAGAATAATTTGCTTAGGAAAATATTTGGGGCTAAGAAGGATGAAGTTACAGGAGAATGGAGAAAGTTACACAACGCAGAACTGCACGCATTGTATTCTTCACCTAACATAATTAGGACCATTAAATCCAGACGTTTGAGATGGGCAGGGCATGTAGCACGTATGAGCGAATCCAGAAATGCATATAGAGTGTTAGTTGGGAGGCCGGACGGAAAAAGATCTTTAGGGAGGCGGAGACGTAGATGGGAAGATAATATTAATATGGATTTGAGGGAAGTGGGATACGATGGTAGAGACTAGGTTAATCTTGCTAACGATAGGGAGCAATGGCGGGCTTGTATGAGGGTGGGAATGAACCTCCGGGTTCCTTAAAAGCCAGCAAGTAGTAGTAGTGACAAAATTAGCATGCCGTACAAAAGAAGAAACAGAACAGTTTCAGAACAATTCAACAATGGTCTTGGCTTACCACATTATGCAGCCCTGTATCAGGTGCAATATAGTTATGACATGAAAAACAAGCATAATTTTATTATTCGAGACGATAGATTTTCGCAACCATGATAAATGCGAAGTGTGCCCAAATGAAGCCAAAGAAAGTAATTCGATGTTTAAAATCATGTTAATTATATTAGCGTACTTTTTAATCGGCGATAAAACGAGAAATTGAATACAAATGCGAAATATATATGCTTTTCTTCCAATTTCCTTGTCTTCATTCAGCCAGAGCTAGATTCCTAACCGCACTCACGGCGGCTGACTCATACGTATCGACGCTACCATACGCGGATAATTCGTTCCACGCTTTTGCGGTAAGTATTGCATAATGATGTAGGCTACTTACCGAATTCACAATTCATGTTCGAAGCGACGTCCTTGTGATATCTGGCAGGCTGCACATCTCCTGAAGACATGTCCAGCAACTCGCCGCAGTTCGTTCTCCGAAATGGCTAGAATTTCGTACCGGATATTTTGAGTTCCTCAAGTGAATGTGGGTTATTCACGTAAATAAATTTCTAAATTATAGACATCAGCTCAAAGAATTTGGATGACCACAAGGGTCCTGAATACAATAAACATGTATAATAATGTGATGTGATACATTAAAGAAAAAATGAAGTTAATTGTTGAAGGCAAATATAAGTGGATTAATTGAAATAGAGATGATGATGTAATATTTGAAGAGAATCCTTGATAATATATATAAGAATAGACATTATATAATCAAAAGGAATGTGAAGTTCCTTAAAATAATTCCATGTGAATTTTGTAATAGAACCTGTACTGCCAAACAGCAAACCAATGACGGACCATTGTTTAAGAGGGACGTTGTACTTTTGAGAAAGATACGGCAGACAAGGTTCATATATGGACTTCTTCTCAATATCAACTTCGGTGGCCTGATTTAGGTTTCTTTCGAAACGGATAGTAGGGTCAAGAACAAGAGCCCGTTTTAAGCGTCCGTTGATAGCAATAATGTCTGCCCATCTGAAAGAACCATCTGATGATACACAATGTACTTCCTCATGAATTTTACAATTTAAAGTTTTTAACGATATCGCCAAAGCATGTCGCACACGATGATGTCTAGCATTGATCAGCAGCTCGCCTTTGGGGCATTGTCCAAGCACGTGTCCAAGTGTTCCAAGCTCGCTACAGTCTGGATGACGGCAGCGGGTTGTGCTTAGAGTTCTGCCCGGTATTGCGCGAACCGCCGAAATATTGCTTGACATTTTTAAAGCATTGGTCCATTCTGAGGAAGATAGGCCCTTTCGATTGCTTACCCATGAGTTAGCCTTGGGGAGATCACTATAAACAATAACCCCTTTACCACGCAAGGTATGGTTTGTCCAAGTTTGGAATGCGTCATTTCTTAAGTGTTTGCGAATTTTACGACCTGACCAGTTGATAGCATCAATAGCTGTGATATTCAATTTTGACAGAGCAGAAACTTTTTCACTTACAAGGTCCCTAACATTGTGGAGATGGCAGTCATCAACACGAAGAAGAGTATTACAGATATTTATGTGTTGCACATAAGCTTCCCAAGATGCTTTCATTAACGAAAGACCACGATATTTTTTTAGGGGAGTAAAGCATTCCTTCTGGGCAGTCATGAGGAAGACCAATAAGCTCTTTGCATGCTCCTCTGGTAACTTTATCGAAATCATTAAGAAATTTGGTTTTGATTTGGTAGAGTGGAGCACACTGTAAGGGATAAGTAAGAGTGGGCCAGAGATATTGATTCATAATCGTTACCTTCTGATCAGGTTTTAATAAAGGGGAGAGACAGAGTTTAGAGATATTTTTACTGAATGTGGTAAAAACTACACTACTTTTAACCACTGAGGTGGAACCATGCTTCGTCATTATAAAAAATTAAGGTGGGATCAAGTAGTCCATCATACACTGACTGTTGGAACCACATGCAAAACGTGTCTGCTCTGATAACACTGCGTAACAAATTTTAACTTTTTTTTTTTTTTGCGCTGGGCATGTGATACATGTTTTCTATATAATTTGAATCTCCTGAATATGAACATGAGAATAAAAACAGTTGTTGGTTACGGATTTTGAGAAATTTTCGAACCCATAGTTGCATACACCAACGGTAAATTTTGCACTGGTTTTACATAGTCATCATTTCTACGGTTACACAGAAAATTTAATACAACCTCCTTGAACGTAATATATATATTCAAAATACTGCTTTATGTAATGACAATAAGGTTAAATATTCTCTGTTCAGAAGATTATAGCTTTCTTTCTCTGCATCTTCTTTTATACTGGGCATCAGGTACATCACGAGATAAAGTTCAACAATAGACTTCTAGGATATTGGTACTCCACTGCCCTTGGTACCTTTTATCCATAGTTGAAATTTCTTCATGAAAACGCTCAGCATGCTCATCACTGAAATCGTCACAATTCTCGGGAGTGCAGGAAGTGAATTTTCAGGGACATGTTATAACCCATAGTTGCATACACCAACGGTAAATTTTGCACTAGTTCTTCATAGTTCTCATTTCTACGGTACCCAGAAAATTTAATACAGCCTCCTTGAACGTAATCCAGGCGGATGTCTCTTTTCCTTCCAACAAAGATTCGAAGTGATTGTCCCTCATTATTTCTCTAATTTGTGGTCCATTGAAAACTCTCTCTTTTATTTTCGAGTAACTAATAGTACGAAATTTTTCCTGGATATGTTTAAATGCTTCAGTTTCATGATTCATCCCTTTAACAAAATTCTTCATTAACCCTAACTTAATGTGTGAAGGGAGTAAAATTACTTTACTTTGAAGTACAAGGGGTTGAAGTATAATATTTTTTTCCTGGTTCTAGTGATTGTCGTTTTATTTTATATTGCTTATCTCGAGCATTCGCACAGAAAGCAGCAAAATTTTGTGTAGCCTAATTGCATTCCAAGAAGCATTGCTACAACCTTAAAATCCGAACATATAAACCATTCGTAATTTGAATATTATCATTAAAGTACACTATAAAGAAAGAACCGTCTTACACAGAATAGTAACCTGGTAAACTGAGGCGATTTCATACAGCGAACCTGTTTCTCCCCCTCCAAATGTAATCGAAAAGGGCAATAAAATAATTTGCTTCTAACATGGTGGCCTACTTATACTAATATTGTTTTCACATAAAGGATCGTCACATTTGTAAAACAAAGTAGTTACACACGAAATACGGTTATTTTTTTAAATAGGATGCATATAACATGAATTATATTGTGCATCTCGAAAACCCGAACTGGTGGAACATTTTGCTTGTTAGTTTTGAATTTAGGAGGCACAAATTAGTAAGAATTTGTTAGTTTTATGTCTGGCGCAAAACGGCTGTTGACCAGTGCAGTCGGGTTCCGTTAACGTCTGAACTACACGAATTTTGTAAGGTTTTAATTTTAATTGTTTCTACCTCTTATCACTGAAGACTGTGACACCCCTACCTGCTGAGCTACACGGCGGGATGATGTCGTAGGACTTCTCTCTAGTCGGTGGCCAATTTCGTCTAACATCTCCTCAGTGAAAACACGCTTCACACATGTTCATTTCTTATCCAGTACTGATCCAGTTGTACGAAATTTCTTCACTAAATTCTCCAAGATTCGTATTTCACAAAGTTGTCGTAGATAAACACTCGTTGTTCAAGGCTGTATTTCATAATGGACACACTACTGCACTCTAAATGTACCTATGGTATACAGCTGCATCCTCACTGTGTGAACGAGTTTACGTAACTAAACACGAAACGTATGCGAGCAAGAAGTCTGATCACGGCGATGACGCAGCTGTTACTACACATACGACTTTCCGCTGACGCCGGTCTAGCCCTGGCTGACTCACTCTGCAGTATTCGTTGACAGATGACAGGGCAAAAACTATTTTATAGCAAACTCCGCTGTTGTATTTACAGTATTCGGTCACGTGACATAGTTTAAGGTAACAAGAAACATGTTATGACAAAAAAAAAATTCTATTCATAAACCACCACGCGTTAACCGATACATTCAACGGCCGCCTCAAGAAAGACGTCATTAGGGAGGGAAATATATCCATACACCAGCGGTGGCGAAAATGTAATCGTGCGCCGAGCCACTGTGTAACCTGCAACGTGCATAGCACCTATGGAGGGAGGCGGACACCCGAAGGGGAAGTGAAGCAACTGTCTGACTTATTAACGGATTTTCATTTTCCTTACGTCAAGCACTTAAATATAATTTTATGCAGTACAAGGCTACAAACTAATGTTTAGTACGTGTAACGAAGAAAGAAATGAATAATAAATGAACAATATCACAACCTAAAATTAACTGTCTTCAGAATGTCTCTGCGACAAAGTTTCAAAATCAGGAATTATATCACTTACTGCCAGTCGTAGTTGATCACGAAGGTATTTGTCTGTCAGTCGTGATCTAAATTTGGTTTTTACTATTTTCATTGTTGAAAATAATTTTTCACAAACGTAAGTTGTAGCGAACATGGCTTCAACAGAGCAAGCGAAAGAACGAAGCTTCGGATATTTATTTTTTGGCAAAGATTTGAAAGTTCAACATTTGTCAAGTCCTTACATCTAGCTTTCATTTAACATCACATAGTAAATCAGTGAGTTCAAATTGAAGAGCTAACCGCATTATTCGTACATCTGCTGAAAAAGGGTCGACATACAGAGATGATGATGATGATGATGATGATGATGATGATAACACTTAACCTTTTAATGTTTCATCAGTAACATGTAGTATAATGCCGTTTTATGTTATACAACCGTTTTCCTCGTAATACTTGTGAACAAATCATACATTTAATATTCTCATCATATTGGCAGCAGAAAAATGCGTCCTCCCATCCTGCTTGGAACTTTCGTACATGGTTTCGAGAGAGACATATGCCACTCGCAGGTCAGAGACAAATACAAATGGAACGGAGAGGGTGGGGGTTGGCGGAGGTTAGAAGCAAGCGAAATGCACAGCTATCACTGAGAGCCACAATGTCTCGCGAGTCACGTTCTCGCCACGGCTGCCATACACTAACACATCACACATCTGTGAGGTATCACAGCAAGTCCTAGAGAGTAATAAATGATGTAATCTTACGGTAAATATATCTGAAATTAAATACCCATTTAATACATGTTTTATTATTTTATAGGATTATTAATTCAAAATAGCAATAAACGCTTAAATGTAATAGTAATTTATGTGACAAGATACTTAAGTAAGACTTTATTCATGAGTGGAAATTTTATCTTTATGCCTCAGGAAATAATTTCTAAGGGTGAATAAAATCTATCAAGTCTCTGTTGCATACAATATTTTCTCCACTACTAATATGAAAGTAATATTTCTGTGAAAATAGATTTTAATTGAAATTAAATATTACGCTCATTTGTTATTGTTTTATTCTAAGCCAACTGTTGTCCATGGTTAGTTCATCTAATTATTATGACAGTTGGCTATGATTTAAAGAATAGTGATGAAGACAACAATGTCAGTTGCGTTGGATACAGAATAAATAGATTTAAAATTTTTGTTCATCGGAAGCAAGATGTCGTGTAAAGAAGTTTTCTTGCCGGATGAAGTCCTTAACGTCGCCAAAGCAGCTGGCTGTGTCTACGTTAGATGCGCAGAAATCTCCATCTATTTATCAACAGTAATCTCACTAGAGGTTTTGATTTATCTAGAGAGAATCAAAACTCGAGTGGGATTTAATTGACTATTACACGATTAGAAGAAAGTATATAAAGATTACCAGTAACGAAGTACTCCAATACAATAAAATATTAAGTGACTTACGAAAATGTCTTCAAATATATTATTGTACCATCTCAACATTACAAATAATACGCTAGAGGGCAGTAGCGTGTTATGATTAGCTGTTTTCTTGTTATCAGTTGTGCCAACTATGGAATCTTCATTGAACTCTGTGGACGGTTACTAGTCAAGAAGGCTTTGTTGATTCAGTTTCATTTTTATTAAAACAGTTGCATTCCGCTTCAATTATATCGATCCCAGTAATCAACGTCACTTGACAGATGATTTTCAATAAATCTTAATATTAAACAATCTCTGATACGTGACTATTCATAATATCATATAGCAGAAGCTATAACATAACCTAACTAATATAAACAAGTGTTAGAAAAGTTTTAATTAGGGATGATGAAATAAACAAGAAACGTTTTAATGAAGAACGATTAAATAAAAAATGAACATGAATAATTTTAAAAGGAACAATTACTGAAAGTATAATTTTTTTAATTTGAATGTTTTAGTGGTTGGTGGTTCAGTTGATGTTATATTGGACGTGAGCGTAAAAGAAGTGACCTCGTTGATGTACATGGTGTATCCCTCAACTTATTCAGGATTTCCGAATGGTGCTCTTTATTTATTTGTAAATGAGGTTTCAGGGAAGGTGCATAGCTTTGATCAGTGGACTTTATTAATTCTTATTCTTGAATGCCAATGCGAGTCATACTTGAAACTGCTGTGCATCGACTGGAGTGGTTTGTAATTTTCTGTTTTTTGGCGTCCAGACCAGTGCAGTTTGAAATTTTGGCAAACAAAGAAACAAATGCTAGGATAGTGATAAAAACAAATAAATGCTAGGGAAGCGATAAAATTAAACAAATGCTAGGGACGTAATAAAATTGTGTGATAAGCAGCCATGATTGTTTGGAAGACGTTCTTTCGTACCGTTTTATTGGTCAAAAGTAGTATGACGTAGTAAAAATGTATTAGTTAGAAAGAATATAAGTTATTTTGTGAGTGGGGAGAAAATAGGAACGTGAAAGACGTTAACGAAGAAATTAAATTGGCGTGCCTTACAGAAAAATTGAAAAAACACGTAAGGGCTCTTGCTTGCAGTCTAGTTGGCGTTATTGTGTGTTTAGTCTAGCAATTGTTTCACATTTTAAATGCATTTATAGGAGTGAATAAAATATCAGCATTAAATAAAACAAATTTTATTCACCCTTGCATTAAAGTCATTGTTTAGGTTGCTATGAGCGACTATACAAAGCCCTCTAGTGGAAAAATAAGTGCATTATCAGAGTACGCACCGCACACACAAAATCACGTGCATTTGTTGACATCAGCAGTAAGCTTTTAATAGAAAAAGGAGTATCTTCTGTGAACGTCTGCAAAAAGAACTGAGGAAGAGATCAGTGAATTGCTTTGTGTGGAATGTGAGTTGAATGAGGCAGAAACATGATAATTAGGACGAAGTGAAATAACTAGAAATATTTAAAATGTAGATATTGAGGAGAATGGAGCGTGTGAAATGGACAGACAGAATAAGAAATGAAGCTGTGTTGGAAAGAGTGGGTGAAGAAAGAATGATGCTGAAACTGATCAGGAAGAAGAAAGAACAACTGGATAATATGCACGGCAGACCAATATCGATAGTCGACTCTACTCGCTGGCCACTAGTCACTGGGCCGTACCGAGCCGTATCAAACAAAATATAATCGAAATGGTGGTAGTCAAATTCGCGACTATATTCTTAAATAATTCACTCCATTAGTCAAGTTCAAGGTTTTATGTAGTACAACGGCGGTTTTTTGAATGCATTAAAAGAAAATGAAGATGTAATAAGATCATAAACTAGGTTATCACAAGGAAATTAACAGGAAAAAAGGTGTGTTTCACGGAATACCATTAAAATGACGGAAAGTAAATTTCCGGTTAATGTTCGCCAAAGCGTAAAGTACGTAATTATGACGGCGTTGCTGTTTTATTTCTGGCCTATAGAAAAATACCTAGCCTTTTACGAAAAAAAAAATTTAGGGACCATAAAATTATTCACCGCTTTCATTATAGACCTATTATTTTTTTAACAATATTACGAATCAAAAACTGTCATATTATATAATTTTAACTACTACATGGACGAATGAAATCAAGCTAACCTAACCAAAGCTAACCTAACCTAACCAAAGCTAACCTAACCTAACCAAAGCTAAGCTAACCTAACCAAAACTAATCTAACCTAACCAAAGCTAATCTAACCTAACCAAAGCTAATCTAACCTAACCAAAGCTAACCTAACATAACCTTCGTAAATGCAAGGCCTGTAACCGGAGCAAGAAGGGATCTCAATCATTTAATGTACAAGTACACGCAAAAATAAATTCAAGTAAGGATCACGCTCCCACTGCATGAGAGGTCCGCGCATGCGCTACAGCAAAACTGTTTCTGTCCCGAGCCTCTCATCTAAGGCACTCGTCATAATTTACTCGCAATATTTACGCAAATACACATTGTCGCTAACAGTGGTGCTATCTCTCAATAATGTTCAGAACGAAGGAGGTAGACAGAGAGAGAAAAAATTTCTCCCGCCAACTACGCCACACACCAACGTCATGTTCTTATGTTGGTGACATTGTGTATTTACTTAAATTTGGTGGTAAACGTAACGGCACGGTTCAAAGTGACCGTGCTAATTCTCCAGTATAGCGGAGAAATTTATTGGGTCACTGACTGAGAAGAAACTGCCTACTGAAGGATGCACTGGAAGGAATGGTGAACGGGAGAAAAATCCGGGACAGAAGAAGATATCAGATGATAGATAACATTGAGATATAGGCCTGTGGATCGAATGCAGAGACTAACAATCAATCAATCAATCAATCAATCAATCAATCAATCTTCTTAATGTATCCAGCTGTTTGCTGACAACATAAAGTCCACTATAGTCCACTGTAGTCTATTCAGTTGTTGTTTTTCACGAGAAATGAGGGGTATTTTGATCGGTGTTCATTATAGATGCCTGTTGCTAGTAGCCAGAGTTGGGGTGTAGTCAATATATACTGCAGGCTGTGTCTTCTGCAACTGGTACTGACGATTTTAATTTACTTCTTTTGTGGTTTATGGATGGACAGTAGAGAAGAATGTGTTCCAGATCTTCATCATGATTATAACACCACAGACGAGTAGGATTATCAGAAATGTGAAATCGGTGTAGGTACAATTGAGTGACAATTTGACCTGTTCTGGCTCTTGTTAAAAATGTTTGAACATGTCTGGGCAAGTTTTTGTACATTTCCAGGTCATTTGGTTTCTTTTGTACAGACTGTAAAATTTTTCCTTTGTCAGAAGAGAGCCAATTGTTGATCCATAGGTTTGTAAAATGAGACTTTACTGAAGCAAAAGCACTGGATAGAGATATCACTTGAAGAGATCTTGGTTGCAAATATGTTGCCTGTTTTGCAATATTATCGACTTTCTCGTTTCCAGGTATACCACAATGACTAGGTATCCGTAGACTAAGAAGTAAGAGGAAGGCGGAAAATAGGGAAGCTTGGAGAATGCTGGTTTGCAATGATGGACCAGCTCTTGGACAGATAACTATGAATAATAGTAATCATAATAATAATAATAATAATAATAATAATAAAATAAAAATATTTTTT
The DNA here is from genome assembly GCA_025594305.2 of Periplaneta americana. NCBI lineage: Eukaryota > Metazoa > Arthropoda > Insecta > Blattodea > Blattidae > Periplaneta > Periplaneta americana. Next base: position 1,099,453 of record JAJSOF020000039.1, on the reverse strand, counting down.
TCGTTGTTGGTAACTCTATAGCATCTATTAGATGCTTCATGGTTGTGCTAACAGATGGAGTTACATGTCAACAATGTGGCGCTGAAACGTGTGTTCAGGTTACTGACCTGATGTACTTTATATTTTTGATGATTGGTTAATTAATGTTAACCCGGCAGACTCTAGACACCCTGGCAATTCCTCTTCTTCAAGAAAAATTAACTGAGAGCCGAGCCCGGGAATCGAACCCGGAACCTCCTGATCTGGAAGCCAGCATGTTGACCAACAGACCACGGAGACAGTCATTCTATTATTATTATTATTATTATTATTATTATTATTATTATTATTATTATTATTATTATTATACTTGAAGCAATTAAAGCGATCGGTTTGGAAGTAAATCCCGAAAAGACAAAGTATATGATTATGTCTTGTGATCAAAACAATGTAGGCCTACGAAATGGAAATATAAAAATTGGAGATTTATCCTTCGAAGAGGTGGAAAAATTCAAATATCTTGGAGCAACAGTAACAAATATAAATGACACTCGGGAAAAAATTAAACACAGAATAAATATGGGAAATGCCTGTTATTATTCGCTTGAGAAGCTTTTATCATCCAGTCTGCTTTTAAAAAATCTGAAAGCTAGAATTTATAAAACAGTTATATTACCGGTTGTTCTGTATGGCTGTGAAACTTGGACTCTCACTTTGAGAGAAGAACATAGGTTAAGGGTGTTTGAGAATAAGGTGCTTAGGAAAATATTTGGGGCTAAGAGGGATGAAGTTACAGGAGAATGGAGAAAGTTACACAACACAGAACTGCACGCATTGTATTCTTCACCTGACATAATTAGGAACATTAAATCCAGACGTCTGAGATGAGCAGGGCATGTAGCACGTATGGGCGAATCCAGAAATGCATATAGTGTGTTAGTTGGGAGACCGGAGGGAAAAAGACCTTTGGGGAGGCCGAGACGTAGATGGGAGGATAATATTAAAATGGATTTGAGGGAGGTGGGATATGATGGTAGAGACTGGTTTAATCTTGCTCAGGATAGGAACCGATGGCGGGCTTATGTGAGGGCGGCAATGAACCTCCGGGTTCCTTAAAAGCCAGTAAGTCGGTAACTCTATAGCATCTATTAGATGCTTTTATGGTTGTGCTAACAGATGGTGCTACTTGTCAACAATGTGACGCTGAAACGTGTGTTCAGGTTACTGCCCAGCGACAGTCCTGACGTATTTTTATATTTGTGATGATTGGTTAATTTATATTAACCCGGCACACTCACAATCACACTCACATTCATACAAATTTCCAGACTCTAGACACCCAGGGAATTCCTCTTCTTCAAGAAAAATTAACCGAGAGGTGAGCCCGGGAATCGAACCCAGGACCTCCTGACCAACAGACCACGGGGGTAGTCTATTATTATTATTAGTGCTAAACTCAGTGTCTTTTTGCTGAGCAAATTTTAAAGACTTTATTCGCTGAGGTCTTTCTTAGAGAAGGACGTAAATAAGATAACAGGCGAAGGACATCTGCAGACGCTACTGGTGGCTGATGAATCGAATAAAGGAATCGAAACTAGGGACCGCTGGATTTGTAGCCTCCTGCGCAGAGCGGAGAACCTGTAAACACAACAATAGTCAGTACATGATGCGGGATGTCTTAGCAGCTATTACCAGCACCGTAACGTGATAACGAAGACTTGGAATGCTGGATCAGAGTTGCCAGTTTTAGCAATTGGCTGGCTACTAGAGATGGTGATGTGTGGCGATCGAGCCCTATATAGCACATAACAAGAGGACTGAAATTGGCTCGAGGAGGGGTGGAGGAGGGGGGGAGTGCAGCGGAGGAGCGGTTTATTGATCTTCACAACAGCAGTAGGAACAGAAACTGTGTGTGTGTGTGTGTGTGTGGTCGACAGACGGACGGAGAGACATGCTCTCGGAAGTGGACTCAACTGGACTGCGAGTGAGTGAGACATACGTCTCTCTTACACGAGCTGCTGCACTGAATTACGACCAGGACGGTCGCAACCTCCATTTTCCATCGGGCTCCGATAAGCTACCTCTCAGCGTGTTTTCTCATGACAGCGTTATGTCTTATTTTCACCGACAAATCTGGCCGCGGTAATGTGGCATGGCTGTATTGAACTTTGGGATATCTACAGTCCTATGTATTGAGTGTGAGAAATTAATAGTCGTAAATATTTGCAGTTAAATTATATCTATCACTTTTGTTGACATCGTACAAAATTTTGTCCAATATTCTTTTGACAAGATTAACTCCGTACAAGTAGATGTCTTTCAAATTAAAATCACAATATAAATAAATTATCTTGCTTCCATTCCAAACTTAAAATGGTGATCATCAGTGTGGTTTTAGGCGCAATAATAGATCGACTATTGATCAGATCTTTTTTGTATTCGACAGATAATGGAGAAAATGGGATGGTATAAGAGTACAGTACATCAGTTATTCATTGATTTCAAAAAGGCATATGACTCGGTTAAGAGGGAAATATTATATGATATTCTTATTGAATTTGGTATTCCCAAGAAACTAGTTCGATTAATTAAAATGTGTCTCCGTGAAACATACAGCAGAGTTCGTATAGGTTAGTTTCTATCTGATGTTTTTCCAATTCACTGCGGGCTAAAGCAAGGAGATGCACTATCACCTTTACTTTTTAACTTTGCTCTAGATTATGCTATTAGGAAAGTCCAGGATAACAGACAGGGTTTGGAATTGAACGGGTTACATCAGCTGCTTGTCTATGCGGATGACGTGAATATGTTAGGAGAAAATCCACAAACGATTAGGGAAAACACGGGAATTTCACTGGAAGCAAGTAAAGAGATAAGTTTGGAAGTAAATCCCGAAAAGACAAAGTATATGATTACGTCTCGTGACGAGAATTTTGTACGAAATGGAAACATAAAAATTGGAAATTTATCTTTTGAAGAGGTGGAGAAGTTCAAATATCTTGGAGCAACAGTAACAAACATAAATGATACTCGGGAGGAAATTAAACACAGAATAAATATGGGAAATGCCTGTTATTATTCGGTTGAGAATCTTTTATCATCCAGTCTGCTGTCAAAAAGTCTGAAAGTTAGAATTTATAAAACAGTTATACAGGGACATCACTTTATTTTTACTCGCATTTTTATTATACCTGCGTTTCTGAATGTACTTGACTCCCACCCCTTTTACTAATGTTCTTGCTCCCGTCACCCCCACACAGGCTTACGGCCGCTGTTGCATTCGAAGTCTTCAAGCAGTGAAGTAAACACTACAGAGTATAGTGTGTTTCAGAAATATGGTTGCGTTTTCTATGGAAGGAAGAGCCTATATTACTGAAGCTTAATTCCAGGGGCAGGTATCTATGGAGATTAATTTTATCATTTGTGTTTTTTCATATTGGTGTTGGCGGAGATTGTTGGAGATCGATTTCTACTCTTGTTGGATATTAATGGAAATTTTGGAAAATACAATTATTTTGGAACTGGAATATTAACTCAGTATGAATATTACTTTCCAAATAATTAACATTAAAGGTTCACTGGATTCTGGTAAAGGTGCGGAATGGCCAATAGACAATATCTGTTGAATTGAGACTGTATTTAACACACATTCATTAAAAACGAAAAAAAAAAAAAAAAACTTGCAGCCCTCAAATTAGTACTTTCAAATTATTAGTGAAATATTGAATTCTCCGTCTTTTGAGTTCACTAATGTAATCAGAACACCTGGAATACCATGTAATGTAGCCTACTTGAATGTGCAACAAATTCAAATGAAAAAAAAAAGTCCGAAAAGAAACTCAGAGTATGAAATTCGCTATAAAACGACGCAATAATAATAATAATAATTCGCGATTTGCCGTGGTTGTTTTATCCCTGATATTATTAATCGGAATCACTTAATTCGTAAAGATTAGTAAAAATCTATTGTATATCTATTATGTCGTGATTTTCGCGATCTCCATAAACACCTGGCCCTGCTTATTTCGCACAGGTACGGTGTGTAGCATGACTGAATAACTTTATCTGAGCAGAAATGAAGATCAGAGTTACCGAAAGTAAAACCGCCTGAAGAGTTGAGTTTGTGAAAAAAAAATGTTACTACTCTACTATATTTTGATAAAATACCGTAAAAGTAATAATCAAACTGAAAATCGTAATATCGTATTTCCCAGTAACATAAATGGATACACTACTTTTCTCTCCTCCTATAGCTAGTAAAATGATTTGTTTACATATTGCACTAGTAACACCGAACTCCTGTAATGGAAGGGGGGTAACAGTGTTTTCGAGCATAGCCAGGTTAATGTTGGTAAAAATAAAGTGATGTCCCTGTATTACCGGTTGTTCTGTATGGTTGTGAAACTTGGACTCTCACTTTCAGAGAGGGATATAGGTTAAAGGTATTTGAGAATAAGGTGCTTAGGAAAATATTTGGGGCTAAGAGGGATGAAGTTACAGGAGAATGGAGAAAGTTACACAACGCAGAACTGCACGCATTGTATTCTTCACCTGACAACATTAAATCCAGACGTCTGAGATGGGCAGGGCATGTAGCACGTATGGGCGAATCCAGAAATGCATATAGAGTGTTAGTTGGGAGGCCGGAGGGAAAAAGATCTTTAGAGAGGCCGAGACGTAGATGGGAAGATAATATTAAAATGGATTTGAGGGAGGTGGGATATGATGATAGAGACTGGACTAATCTTGTTCAGGATAGGGACCGATGGCGGGCTTATGTGAGGGCGGCAATGAACCTCCGGGTTCCTTAAAAGCCAGTAAGTAAGTAAGTAAGTAAGTAAGTAAGTAAGTAAGAGAATACCCAGACAGCGGAAAACGATCTGACTCTATGACTCTTGCCCGCCTAATTTACATCATACATATTTTACGTAAATTACACAAATTTACATCGAGTAGAAAAAGTAAATTTTACACAATTTTCTACATAGTGCAATAAATTATTTTCTTAGACGTAAATTAATAAAAACACACACAAATGTAATCGTTTATTACATTACAAGGTTGGGAAGTGCTTTTCACAAAATCAAAGAAAAATAAAAAAAAAAGAATAGAGCGAGTTTTTCAATTTCCGAGATTTTTTTCATTCACTTCACAAACGTGTACGGTATTGTACAACATTTTTTGCACGATTACATTTTTAAAATTGCAAATACAATACTTTTACATTGAAAATTTAGAGCAGTATTATTCCAAAGCAAGCCAACGGCGTGGCTCAGTCGGTTAAGGCGCTTGCCTGCCGGTCTGAAGCTGCGTTCGGGCGCGGGTTCGATCCCCGCTTGGGCTGATTACCTGGTTGGGTTTTTTCCGAGGTTTTCCCCAACTGTAATGTGAATAAAAGGTAATCTGTGTCGAATCCTCGGCGTCATCTCGCCAAATATCATCTCGCTATCACTAATCTCATCGTTGCTAAATTATCTAGTAGTTGATACAGCATCGTTAAATAACCAACTAAAATAAAAAATATTCCAAAGCCTTCGAAAAAATATATTCTCATAGTAAGTAAGTAACAATAAGTGCATTGTAATGGGTCTATTTCAGTATAGTTTTATGTTATGACACACAAATGCCACAATATTTGGGACATCTGGCCGAAATCTACGGCTTACAACTAGGATCCAGAATACAAAGCAGAGGTTAAATGAAAAATACAATATGATTGCGGAGAGAATACGGAACAATGATAAATTTAAAAATAAAGTACAATTTGATGGTTTCCCTAGCAACAAGTTTCTTTGCGAGACTTCTAACTTTCAACAAAAACACGATCGTGCAAAAACATTTATGTGAAATAGTTTTAATTTATAATCACAGAAAGGAAGATAATTTCAGTGATGAATTTTTTATTTTATTTTAGTAGGTTATTTTACGACGCTTTATCAACATCTTAGATTATTTAACGTCTGAATGAGAAGAAAGTGATAATGCCGGTGAAATGAGTCCAGGGTCCAGCACCGAAAGTTACACAGCATTTGCTCATATTGGGTAGAGGGGAAAACCCCGGGAAAAACCTCAACCGGGTAACTTGCCCCGACCGGGAATCGAACCCGGGCCACCTGGTTTCGCGGCCAGACGCGCTAACCGTTACTCCACAGGTGTGGACTGCTATGAAGAATGGTTTCCCTAGCAACAAGTTTCTTTGTGGGACTTCTAACTTTCAACGTCTAACAACAATAGGCCTCAGCTGTAAATACAACAAAAAACACGATCGTGCAAACACATTTATATTTATGAAATAGTTTCATTTGTAATCACAGAAACGAAGATAATTTGTGATGAAGTGTACATATTTATGTAATATGAATTCTTATAAGATTAGAGTATGAAATCACGAACAATCTACAAGTGTGTAGTAAAAGTCAAAGGTGCCGCCTTTGGAAAAGTGTCTACAGAGGGTTCTCAAAAGGACAGCAGTTGGTTTAGTTTTCACTTTTATTGTTAGCCTCTGTGAACAAGGAGGACTTCTTCTGTTAAAGGAAATAAATGAAGTCTGCATTAAGCACAAAGACACTATCCGTTACTAAAATGATATGACGAGATCGGCAAAAAAAGGCCTCTGGGAAATAAAATGAATAAATAAATGCACATGATGTAAACCGTCGGTAGTCTTTGATGACTGGTGAAGTTTGGAATTTGTATCGGCGAGACGAGTAGCTCAGCAACACGCGGTAACACTGTGTGGTGTCGGCGTATCGTTTGAAGGGACAAAAGAAATGAAGACTTAATACGAAGATTATTGTGATGTACCGTAAGATATTTACGTGCAGGAATTCTGCGTTACCATAATATGATGAAGGATGGGTGGAGCGGAGAAAAATACCCTCAGGCACCGGGACTCGAACCCGGGCTTTCAGCTCTACGTGCTGACGCTTTATCCATTAAAACTGAGAGGATTCAATCCGGCATCGGAACTGGAATCAGGTGTGGATAAAGCGTCAGCCGTAGAGCTGAAAACCCGGGTTCGAATCTCGGTGCCGGAGAGAATTTTACTCTGCTCCACGCATCCTTCATTACTACGAAGAGTTCGAATGAAATATTGAAATTAATGTAGTCCTATACTGAGAGCTCGAGTGTCAAGTTTCCAATTTATTACATTTAGGCTACCCCTTTTTATACGTATATCGCACGTCACTCAGAAAATACTTTTTAAGCGTAGTTTTCCAACCCTGCTCTTGGCCACTTGAGTACTGTCGCAACTCACTTCTCTGGAGCCTAAAAGGACATTGATCAGGTAGGCAACAGTTTCTGCCACCTGAAAAAATAAGACTTTCGCTGTATTTCCTCGAAAATTAAAGAGCCAAACAAAGAAAGGCTGGATGCTGTAGAAATGGGCTTTCTACGTAAAAACAGTCTGAATATACAGGGTGATTCACGAGGAAAGGTAAAAAATTTAGGATGTGAATTCTCAAGTCATTCTGAGTCAAAAAGTTCAGGCACCGGGACTCGAACCCGGGTTTTCAGCTCTACGTGCTGACGCTTTATCCACTAAAACTTAGAGGATTCAATCCGACATCGGAACTGGAATCAGGTGTGGCTGGATGCTATAGAAATGGGGTTTCTACGTAAAAACAGCCTGAAGGTATACTGTAGCTGTAAACAATATACAGGCCAAATAGTTGGATAAAAAATAACAGAGAGGGTAAAATAGGCATTTTGAGCATAATAGAGCGATAGCAACTGAAAGTGATTGAGGGGAGAACGCCGTTACCGATCCTGAGTTGCTTAATAGCTAAGAGAGAAAGTGAAGGATAAGTTTGCCACGAGGAATGGGACGACGAAGGTGAGGAATGGAAGTGGACATCGATGCTTGCTAACAGATAACTATGATGTGGTTTTATGTTAAAATTAAATTATATCGTCATCATCATCATCGTCCTCGGAGAAAGGCAAAGTATAAAATTCCTTATTCTAAACCAGGCCTGCATAAACAGCGCTCAACGAGCGCGCGCCATCCTTGGAAGCGGGAGAGCTGTGTTTACCGCTCGCCGGAACGGAGAGGAAGATACGTCAGAATGACATAGACTTGCTATAGGTAGAGGAGAGGGAAACGACCACTCAGCTATCTAGTGGAGTGCAGTGTGTAGGCCTATTCTCAGTAACTGTTTCACGTTGCTTACCTACTGCTACAGTACAGTATGGAGGAATCTAAAAGACGGAACATAACATTTAACATTTAACGATTTACAGCTCGAACTTATTGATCTTCAATGTGACCTAAGGCTAAAGATCGTTTGAATAATACTACTAGCCTGGTTGAGTTTTACAAGACTAAACATTAGCAATAATATCCACGACTACACAGGCTGGCTGTGAAAATGATTGCTATGTTTGGCTCAACATTTATATTTGTGAGCAACTGTTTTCTATAATCAACTTTAATAAAGGCAGGCATCGAACATCTGTAACTGATGTTTCATTATGATCAGTAGGCTACTGTTCCTTTGAGCTGCCAACAGCATAAAACCCCGTTTTGATGTACTGATAAATAAAAATGTAACAAAATGATATTGTATATTTAAGTAGCTATAGAATTTCTATTATTTCTGTAAAATAAATATTTCTTTATTAATTAATAATAGTCCAAGATAGTTTTGCAAACACTGAACGGGAATTCATTTCATAAGCACTCGTAATAGTACTTCCTTTTGTGTGTATTTTGTACGAGATCGCCCCTTCTTCCAGTCCAGCCTTATACAGAGCGCAGCTAATATCTGCATTCCGCTCATGAGCTGTGAGCCGGCTCGGAGAGCGCAAACCTTGTGCAGGCCTGTTCTAAACCATGCCTGTTAGTGGTATGGCAACAAGGGTTCTAACGATGAGACACTTGTGATCAATTTTTATATCCCTGTGTCATAGAACTCGCCGCCTAGGATCGGAACCAGCGTGTGACAGCGGTCTGCACCTCTCTGTTGACTTCACGGTATGACAATGTCTCAATTCCGGTGGCGAACATGTTAAAAAATAACTCAGAAATTGCTGTACCTGTTCCAATAAATCTTTCCATCATATTGTGTTTTCTTTCTGTAAACGGTCACAAGGAAGCTTACTTCCTGGACTGCCTTCGTAATTGCGCTCGAGTGGCCAAAATTCGTAAAAGCACTTGTTTTCTCATTATTAACATGGTGGAAGAAAAAAATGCTTTTTTATCTGCCCCCCTTTTGAATGTATGCTTGTGACCATACAGCTGTCCTCACTAAATGTAGTAAGGTGTAACCATAGCAACACAGAAACCTACTCATTCATCTGTCGCCCAAAACACAGTCAATGAACAATCAGAAAAATGCTAATAGAATAATTATCTAGAGCTGTTACTTTACTTTCGAACGTCGTGGATATAGACAAGAAAATGGTAACGATTTTTGATTGAATTTCCGAGTACAGAATGTAATCAAACCTGTTTGGAATAAGCACTATCCAAAGTACACAAACAGAATCATGTTTACTTAGTCTTTAATGGCACTACACAAATTGCATTTTATGGCACACAGCGAGAGTAACACGAGTCAAATGGAGTGAATCCTTCTCAATATTATTTCGATACTTTATTCACAGATATTATTCGCACTCTATTCAGGAAAATTAATATTGTTTTAAAAAATAGGGCCTACGATAACTTCTTCTGGAGAAGCTACATTATTCACCGAGATCATGAAATCAACCGGATATGGTGGGCCTCTCTTACCGTGTGGTCCAAACGACGCAGGCACGCAAAACGAATAGCTTTTCCAATGCTCTTAAAATATATCTGTGGGATTTCATTGAAGAGAGTTTCGGCAGTCCATTAGCGTTCACTTGTGTCAAATGTCAAATATTAACTACTTTAAGTTTTTTTCTTTAATGAACTTTCACATATTCTTTATGTTACGGCCAATAATCAGTATGGGGTGAAGATAAATGCAAACAAGACGAAGACTATGGTAGTCGGAAGAAAAGTAAAGAAGGTAAACTTGCGAATACTAAATGAGGCTGTAGTGGAGCAAGTGGACAGCTTCAAATACTTGAGGTGTACTATAAGCAGTAACATGAGCTGCTGCCAGGAAGTCAAAAGGAGGATAGCAATGGCAAAGGAAGCTTTTAATAGAAAAAGGAGCATCTTCTGCGGACTTCTTGATAAAGAATCAGTGAAGTGCTTTGTATGGCGTGTGGCATTATAAGCGACAGAAACTTGGGCATTACGACGAAGTGAAAAGAAGCGACTGGAAGCATTTGAAATGTGGATATCGAGAAGAATGGAGCGTGTGAAGTGGACAGACAGAATAAGAAATGAAGCTGTGTTGGAACGAGTGGATGAAGAAGAAAAGGAATTGGTTGGATCACTGGTTAAGAAGAAACTGCCTACTGAAGGATGTACTGCAAAGAATGGTGAACGGGAGAAGAGTTCGGGGAAGAAGAAGATATCAGATGATAGACGACATTAAGATATATGGATCATATGAGGAGACTAAGAGGAAGGCAGAAAATAGGAAAGATTGGAGAAAGCTGGGTTTTCAGTGAAAACCTGTCATTTGATAGAACACTGTTATTTGTGTGTATGTATGTATGTATATATGTATGTATGTATGTATGTATGTATGTATGTATGTATGTATGTATGTATGTATGTATGTATGTATGTATGTATGTATGGCATGTAATATTCATTTCATTTTATAACTTAATAGAAGTCACGTTACTACAATAAATTATGTATTTTATATAATTTGCACCGATTTTCTTAATTTCTGAAGAACTTAAAAAAAAGTGTAGTTTTTGGGAAAATTAAAAATAAACAAGGTCGGTTTTTGAAAATAATCTATGTACGACAATAAAGCTGAGGTAAATTTTCTTATGCCTAAACAGAGTATACAGGTTGTTTTTTTTGCGTTATTTTAGGACGCTGTATCAACACCTCAGGTTATTTAGCGTCTGAGTGAAATGAAGGTGATAATGCCGGTGAAATGAATCCGGGGTCCAGCACCGAAAGTTACCCAGCATTTGCTCGTTTTGGATTGAGGGAAAACCCCGGAAAAAGCCTCAACCAGGTAACTTGCCCCGACCGGGATTCGAACCCGGGCCACCTGGTTTCGCAGCCAGACGCGCTGACCGTTATTCCACAGGTGTGGACTACAGGATGTTTAAGAAACGTTTACAACGTTTCAGGGATGATAGAGGAGGTAAAAACAAACATCTGTTTTAAGTAACAAAACTTTAGCAGATGCGCCGTTTTGCCGCTAGATGGTCTGAAGGATAGATGACTTGACTTCCGTCACAACACACACTGGTTAGCTCTGTTTGTGCACGACTACCTTGTAGAGCCTTGTCTGTTGCCTAACAGTCTCCGTGGTGGTAATTATTTTGTTTTTCTACGCGACGTCCTACCAGAACTTTTAGAAAATATCCCATTGAACATCAGAGAACGAATATGGTTCCAGCATGACGGTGCCCCTCCACATTTTGATCATCGTTTCAGAACCACCTAAATGTTACATTCCCCGATCCTTGGATTGGCAGGGGTGGGCCGGTACCGTGGCCACCTCGATCACCGGACCTAACCCCACTGGATTTCTTTTTGTGGGGAGACGTGAAAAGTTTTGTGTATGAGACACCGATCGATACGGCAGAAGACTTAGTTGCTCGCGTTGTTGAAGCTGCACATGTTATTAGAGACAATGTTGGCCTTTTTGAGCGTTGCAGACACTCCATAGTACGAAGGTACCAGTTGTGCAATGCCTTCAATGGACGGCAGTTTGAACACCACCTCTAAAACGACAATTGGTCTTGTTCTTTATGAATTATACTAACACTTTGTACACAATAAATGGCGCATCTGCCAAAGTTTTGTCATTTAGAAACTATATTTGTTTTTACCCCTCTATTATCCCTGAAACGTTGCATACGTTATTTTTAACACCCTGTACAGCAACAAGAAAATACAGGGCATCATTTTATTTTTACTTGCATTTTTATTGTACCTGCATTTCTGAATGTACTTCACTCTCACCACTTCACTAATGTCCTTGCTCCCGTCAGACACAAAACTTACGGCCGCTGTTGCATTCGAAGTCTTCAAGCAGTGAAGTAAACACTGCAGTGTATAGTGTGTTTCATAAATATGATTGCGTTTTCTATAGAAGAAAGAACCTATATTAATAATATCGTACTAAAAATTATATTGAAGAAACGATAAATTAAATTTCAGAGAATATCCTTCAAAATGTATTTAATAATATGCGTAAAGAATTGAAGGATGCATTGTAATGAAGGCAACCATTTTCAGCAACTTGTTTAAAAATTCAGATTAGCTTATTTTGAATTGTGGTGGCTAGAAGCAAAGGAATGCTAGTGACATTTGTAATAACATGAGTTAAGTGCATCCAGTGTAAGCTAAAGTATCTAAAATTTTAGTGGCAAAGGGATATTTTAATCGCATCACACATTAAAATTTAAATAAAAATTTCACCAGTTTTACGAAAGCTTAAATATTTAAACCCCATTTTCTCAAAAGTAACTTAAGTGCACTTACAGCCCTTTACTTATGACCCCTCAATTTAAATGCACTCTATATTGTATGATAACATCAATAATTAATATGCTAAATAAAGTAGACATTACATAACGAACATAGCCGCCTGAAAAGTTGAGTTTTGAAAAAAAATGTTACTACTCTACTGTATTTTGATAAATTCCGTAAAAGTGATGATCAAACTGAAAATCGTAATATCGTATTTCCCTACAACATAAATGGATACACTACTTTTCTCTCCTCCTATACCTAGTAAAATGATTTGTTTACATATTGCACTAGTAATATCAAACTCCTGTAATGGAAGGGGGCAACAGTGTTTCCGAGTATAGCCAGGTTAATGTTAAAAATGTTGATAAAAATAAAGTGATGTCCCTGTACATACTTTAAACTACACACCGGTATTGAAACTATTCCCAAATAGAAAGTTACATAAAAATATAGGTACTTCATATTCATATATGAAGACCTCCCCGTCTTCACTGAATAATCAATGACTATTATGTAGTCACACATGTAGATTTCTATTACTGGAGAAATATTCGTTCCGGCAACGGGAATCGAACCCCGAACCTCTCAGGTTTGTGCACTGAGAGAACCAGGGTTCGATTCACGGTGCCGGAACGAATGGCCAGAGTTTACTCTGTGAGATTTTTGCCTGGAAGGTCGCAGATGCAACAATGAGATTGAAACTCTTGCCCATGTCTTGGACGTCTGTCCTTTTGGTGAGATACTCCGAGATACCAGGCATCGAAACTTCCGACGGTGATTGCCAACGTCTTTCGAAAATATTATCATGCCGTTTTTGAATATGTCCACGGGTTAGCTCAAAATGATTCCTGAAGGAGAATTTATATCACTGTCATTCCGCCTGGTTCATTTATTGGATGACTATTATCGAACCCAGTATCAGAACTGAATCGTATGGCACAGCCCGCGGAAGTTAACATTGAAAAATGCAGAATCTATGATTCTACCATTCCCTACTATCTAAATACATAACGTAACTAAGATAGAAGCGTTACTGCTGGTGGTGGGGACAAGACACACAATATGTCGCTTCTTTGTTTATTTTTTCCACCGTTTCATTAAAAAAAATAATTTGTGATATCGCACTGGTCGCCAGTGAAAGTTCTTACAACTGACATGTATAAGCTCCATTGACTTGATCTGAACCCTTCCCTTTGTCTTCACATCCCTATTTTTTCATTGTGGTATTTGTTTTAATATTCTGTACCTTCCTCGTTTCATTCTTCTTTAATGTTTTGTCAATCAGGCAACCTCATAATGGAGGAAGCTGAAAGATAGCTAAAGTTTTCTGAATTAAGTACGTCATTGTTAATTTTGAATTGTCTATAAAGAGAGACCACATCCCGGATGGCTGGGTGGTTAGACTATGGCAGAGTTTCTCGAAACATTTCTGAAGTGGGGACCACTTTTTTAAGTCAGAACAGTTCCGCGGACCACATAGGCTTGCTTTCCATTCGAAAGAAAATTTATGTAGCATATTTTAATACCAATATACTTATATTTTAAAATTCTAAGATTCTTTGGTCCTCTGTTATTCGCGGATGATGGCTGAGTTACAGGCGCGGCGCCAGATGCAGGGAAAAGATGACGAAGAAACACCACTTCTAGTGCTTTAATGACCTCTTTGTTGCTGATAGAATCAGTGAAATGATTGTAAAGTTCATAAAATGTCAGTTACTGGGAGAAAAGTGAAATTCGACTGCCATGTGTCATTTCAAACTCTGAGGTTTTAGCTTTGATGTGATAGATACAATTAAGATTTTTATTTTAAATGTCTTTTTAAGTGATCGTGAGACCTTCGAGGACCACAGGATGTTCCTGTTATTATTAATATTGAGAAATTATTAATTATTGAAATTGAGATATTAATTATTACAATATAAATTATTAATTGTATGGATTTAAATTAATAAGTTTATTATTGACCAATGTTGTAGAACAGTAGTGTCAGAGTTTAGCCACTGAAACCGGTTATGGAGCTAAGACGTTGCAGTCGGAGCGTGAACTTGTTGTGTCTGTGGAAGCACCGGAGCACGCAACGAGTTATAGTGGAGAGCTCCGCTCCGTTTAGGCTGTGTCTGACAACGCTGTTGTAGAAGAAGCATAACCTGGGTCCTGAATGAACAAATGAAGTTCTTTAACTAAAGTATGTTTTGCGGGTAGCATCGACGCAACTCCCATAAGGGGCAATGCTGTAATTTTGTTACAACTTCTCTCGAATGGAAAGTTGATATGACCAGCAGAAAAAAAAAAACACTATAAGCAGACAGACTGAGAAGTAAACAGAAATGACAAAACGCCCTTCCCGGTTCAGAATATATTTTTAGACGACTTCACTTGTAATTGCTATGGTGACAAAATCACACAGATATAAATAGAGTTAGAAGAAACTAACGTCGATTTCCTTTAACTGAATAAGATACAATTAGTTTTAACAATCTGAATGTGAGAAATTATCAGCCAATGTATACTCCAATGACAAACATTTGAACTTCCAGGAACAATGGTTGAACGTTTTTCGTCCAGGTGTAATTTAGTCCAAGATTACTCGTGCAAGGCACTGAGATCTAAATAATATTTGCTCCATTAAGTCATCGCCCGTAAACAATTTTCTTCCAGTAACAGAACAGTCAAACTAATGTTTTTCCACTATATTATTGTTCATAAACAATTATCATCCGGTAATACATACTACCACAAAAACAATTAAAATTGAATGCTACTAAGGTCATTAATAGTTGCATTTTAAAGCCAATTAGGAAGAACCAAAGCACATGATGGACAAAGATACAGGCCAGTCATGTCAACTGATGCCCATAGGGGCAAGCGCGCGCTTTAGAGCCCAGGAGAGCCTGAGCGCTTTAAAACGGAAAGGAAAGAGACAGACAAAAGAGGTATTATATGCCGGTTGGTCGAGCTTTACTCAGGGATGGCCAGCACTGATTCAATGGATAAAGGGAAGAGAACTTATTAAAACTGTATCCATGTTAATTTTCAGATTTATCTGGGAAGTATAAGTGCATTATAAGAATGTAAGTTTTAATTTCAATGCTCATTTTTCACAAGTTTGCTTTTTATTCAAAAGGAATATTTTCGTAACTTTTTACAGAAAAGTGAAATTTTTAGATATGTTTATTTAGTAGTCTTACAGTTATTGAAAAAATGTTTTCGTAAATCTAATATATCGTAAATAGGTAATATTGAAGGTATTGAAAATTTTGAAAATATTCGCATGGAAAATGTTTGTAAGGAAATGAATTAACAAAGCAACTGCTGTTACATCATAAGCAAAAGATGCGTGCCCATGTGTTGTAAAAATGTCAGCTCTATAGCTTCAGCAGATTTCGAGAAAATAATTTAATATTCTGATGATAGGAAGTTGCTCACCAATAACACCTTAAAAACATAATGCGATAAAAGTTTTGCTATGGAATATCAGTTACACTTAAAACATATACAGCACCTAGGTAACTTTGTTTTGTACTATAATATTGTTTTGATTAGTTTATTGATTACTTGTATAAGGCTAAAGATACCATGAATATCAATTCCAACTTATCATGTCACACTCAATGTCTTTCTGTCTTTATGAATGATGTGTTTCATCCATTTAGTACAGTATAACTTAGTTGTACTACTATGGAATTTATGTGAATATTCCTTCGTAACTTTTTATTATGTTATTAACATTTAAAACCCAACTGCGCTATTAAGAAATTGGTGTTAATACTTTTGTTTTACAGACAATAAATAAAATATCGAACAGAAAGAAGCCATATAGAAATAACGACATAAAATTTCACGTTCCGTTTGAAGTTTGTGCACCACTGTTTTCTTAATCCAACAGGCTGCTTATTCATATACATATTTCTTTCTCCTTCCATACGTAGCGCTTGATGCCCGCGCACGACGTCAAGGTCAGAAAAACGCGCTTGCTTTGACATCACTGTTATAGGCTAATGGCGAAATAACAACTGGCCAAAGTCAGATAAAATCAAAGTACATGAGGACTAATTACAGTATATTAAGGACGAAAAACAATTGGACCAACATCAAAAAGGGCCGAATTAAGAAGTTGGACGGAAGTTCCTATACTTGCATTCACGAAGATCCTTGCTCGCAGCGCTGCTTTAGTCGCTGTCATTCGAGAATGCCGTTCCTACTTGGAAAGATAGAGTTCCCAATTATTGTGGAATCGATGAAGGTTCATAATTCAGGTCAATGGAGAGCTCTGAGATCACAAATTTAGAGTGAAGCCCAGAGACTACAGTAAGTATGAACAAATCCAGAAACAAAGAATACGGCCAGAACTGCAAGTGGGGCTGGAATAATACAGAAAACAAGACAACTAGTGAAACAAAGTATATTACAGAATTTATGAAGAAGGAAGAACAGAGGGATGAGAAGGAACAAGACAGCAAAGAAGAAGGGAATGAGATACTGAGAATGGAACTAAATGGAAGGAAGAGAGAGAAAGTGTGTCGTTAACGAAGGGAATTAGGAGAAGGACCAGGGAGGCAGGGTAAGGAAATACAAATGAGGGACGTTTAGTTTGCAGAATTATTGGCTACTGAAACAAAACTCTAACACCGTGCGGCTCCACTTCCAATGTCTATATGGTAACGAATTAGGCAATCTTGAATAATAGTAATATACGTTACAAGAGCGGTATGTTGATGTTTTCATGTTCGAGGAAAAGATTGAAAAAGCGAAACGTAGTTGAGCTTTTCATTTCCGAGATACACCGCTCGTGTATCGTAAATTATTTTATGCGAAGATCGTTTATTACATACCTGAAAGACGAATTTCTAATTAGTTGCAATGAAATCTCCATCTTGGTTTCTGTCTAATGACGGCAACTTCGGAAAACCAAAATATCTTTCTTCAACATTGTTGCTATAAAAAGTTTTCTGTGTTTACTATACTCCAGCAGGCCGTGATATACGTCTGTCTTTTTTTCCCCCCCGTCTATAAATGCGAACTTAAAACAAACGGTAAGGTTATGTAATGATTTATGTTTCATTTTAATATTTTAACAATATTATTTATATAACATATTGCAGTAATAATATCGGCATCTGGTATCTTGTTGATTTTTTCACGGCTTCCGTAATGTTACTTGTATCAGGAATGCAATAAGTTTCGTGGAGTAGTAGGCTTTACTTAATTTTTGCAAATATTTAAAAACAATAATTAACATTGCAATTTAGGTGAAATTGCAGTGGTAAGTTTCCAATTTATAATTATTACTATGTTAAACGTCTCTAAAAATAATATGTTAAAAGCCTAAAGCAGTAAAATGAATATCGAGCTTAAGCGGTAAGAAGAGGGAAATTGTTATGTGTGTTACGTTGGGAATACTGAATGTGGAATTTCACACTTACCGCGTATTGGTTTTGTGCAGAAAACAAGCAAATACGCACGATCTCGCACAAAGGTAATATTTAATTGCAATGTTTAATACGATTTTTATTTATAGTAATGCGACTGGCGGCCAGAATCGACAGTACAGTGGGATATGTTTAGGATATAGTCACAGTTCGCTTCATGAGTGTGGTTAGGTGAACCAAATTTACATCGCTATGGTAACAAGAAATGCAAGTACCGGTGCACTGGATATTTGAGGATAATGAATAAAAACGTTTAAATAACATTTAAATATAAAAACGATGTACGTTGTAAATAGAATGGTTTAAAGCAGTCGTAGCGAAAATGTAATCGTGCGCCGAGCCACTGTGTAACCTGCAACGTGCATATGACCTATTGAGGGAGGCGGACACCCGAAGGGGAAGTGAAGCAACTGTCTGACTTATTAACTGATTTGCATTTTCCTTACGTCAAGCACTTAAATATAATTTTATACAGTACAAGGCTACAAACTAATGTTTAGTACGTGTAACGAAGAAAGAAATGAACAATATCACAACCTAAAATTAACTGTCTTCAGAATGTCTCTGCGACAAAGTTTCAAAATCAGGAATTATGTCACTTAATGCCAGTCGTAGTTGATCACGAAGGTATCTGTCTGTCAGTCGTGATCTAAATTTGGTTTCTACTATTTTCATTGTTGAAAATAATTTTTCACACACGTAAGTTGTAGCG
Organism: Periplaneta americana; assembly: GCA_025594305.2. Classification (NCBI taxonomy): domain Eukaryota; kingdom Metazoa; phylum Arthropoda; class Insecta; order Blattodea; family Blattidae; genus Periplaneta; species Periplaneta americana. Next base: position 1,080,783 of record JAJSOF020000039.1, on the reverse strand, counting down.
AACATGGCTTCAACAGGGCAAGCGAAAGAACGAAGCTTCGGATATTTATTTTTTGGCAAAGATTTGAAAGTTCAACATTTGTCAAGTCCTTACATCTAGCTTTCATTTGACATCACATTGTAAATCAGTGAGTTCAAATTGAATCGCTAACTGCATTATTCGTAAATCTGCTGAAAAAGGGTCGACGTACAGAGATGATGATGATGATGATGATGATGATGATAACAATAACACTTAACCTTTTAATGTTTCATCAGTAACATGTAGTATAATGCTGTTTTATGTTATACAACCGTTTTCCTCGTAATACTTGTGAACAAATCATACATTTAATATTCTCATCATATTGACAGCAAAAAAATGCGTCCTCCCATCCTACTTGGAACTTTCGTACATGGTTTCGAGAGAGACATATGCCACTCGCAGGTCAGAGACAAATACAAATGGAACGGAGTTTGACTCCAGTGAGTGAGAGGGTGGGGGTTGGCGGAGGTTAGAAGCAAGAGAAATGCACAGCTATCACTGCGAGCCACAATGTCTCCCGAGTCGCATTCTCGCCACGGCTGGTTTAAAGGAAACCAATGAATCTATCTTCATCATCATTATGATCATCATCATCATCATCATCATCATCCAAAACAAGTATTAGACCAAGTGTTCTGCTCCGATCTCACATCAGTCCATCACCAATTAATTTATAATTATCAGAACTATACCCTGTACAGTCAGAATACTGAACATAATACAGTTCTCATGTGAAGGTAACATTTAGAGAAATCACGGTTGGTGTATTTGGAACAAGAGTCAAATAATATGTTATGAAATATTTTGAAACAAACTTTTCCAAACAGTGATTACAAAAAAAAATTACCAACAGACGAAGACTCGTAATTCTATATGGAGTTTATTATATAATGCGTCAATTTTCTGGAAACAGTACAAGTTCATTACTTACTTACTGGCTTTTAAGGAACCCGGAGGTTCATTGCCACCCTCACATAAGCCCACCATCGGTCCCTATCCTGAGCAAGATTAATCCAGTCTCTATCATCATATCCCACCTCCCTCAAATTCATTTTAATATTATCTTCCCATCTACGTCTCGGCCTCCCTAAAGGTCTTTTTCCCTCCAGCCTCCCAACTAACACTCTATATGCATCTGGATTCGCCCATACGTGCTACATGCCCTGCCCATCTCAAACGTCTCCATTTAATGTTCCTAATTATGTCAGGTGAAGAATACAATGCGTGCAGTTCTGCGTTGTGTAACTTTCTCCATTCTCCTGTAACTTCACATCTCTTAGCCGTAAATAATTTTCCTAAGCACCTTATTCTCAAACACCCTTAACCTATGCTCCTCTCTCAATGCGAGAGTCCAAGTTTCACAACCATACAGAACAACCGGTAATATAACTGTTTTATAAATTCTAACTTTCAGATTTTTTGACAGCAGACTGGATGATAAAAGCTTCTCAACCGAATAATAACAGGCATTTCCCATATTTATTCTGTGTTTAATTTCCTCCTGAGTATCATTTATAAATTTTTTTACCGTTCATCCAAGATATTTTAATTTGTCCAGCTCTTCGAAGGATAAATCTCCAATTTTTATAGTTCCATTTCGTACAATATTCTGGTCACGAGACATAATCATATACGTTGTCTTTTCGGGATTTACTTCCAAACCTATCTCTTTACTTGCTTCCAGTAAAATTCTCGTGTTTTCTAACAAAATGATTTAAAATGTATCTAATACAGCCTGTTTGGTAATCTTGGGGGAACATAAATAAAGAAATAAACACAAACGAGGAAGCAGACAGAAGAAAGAAAGAAAAATCACACAATAAACAAACATACAAAGACACAAACAAACAAACAGGTAAAGAAACAAATAAAGAAAAAACAAAAAAACGAAAACAACCAAAAATAAATAAATAGCTACTGGCGTAGCTCCGACGTAGCGCGTTTGTCTGCTGATTCAGGATTACGCTCGAGAGTGGGTTCGATTCCCACTTGGGCTGATTACCTTGTTAGGTTTCTTTCCATATACCCCCACCATAAGGTGAATGTCAGGTAATCTATGACGAATTAGCTGCCTCATCTCGCCAAATACCATCTCACTATTACCAATTCCATTGACGCTATATAATCCAGCAGTTGATAAAACGTCGTTATATAACCAATGAAAAAGAATAAATAATTCTATACTAATAATAAATCTGAAACAGAAATTTTTCTGGTAATTTTCGCTTTTCCAAAAATAATTGGTGTCAACATGTATAATTAACCACCCTGAAACCGAAAATCGCTTTTTTGAAATTTTTGTTTGCATGTCTGTCTGTCTGGATGTTTGTCTGTTTGCCTCCATGTTTGTTACCAGTACCTTTTCACGCCATAATGGCTGGACCGATTTATACGAAAATTGGAATATAAATTAAGTACGTTGTAACTTAGATTTTAGGCTATATGGCATTCAAAATACTTTATTTAAAAAGGGAGGGTTATAAGGGGGTCTGAATTAAATAAATCGAAATATCTCTCTTATTATTGATTTCCATGAAAAATATTACATAACAAAAGTTTCTTTAAAAATGATTTCCGATAAGTTTTATTCTATGCAAAATTTTGATAGAACTGATATATAATGAGATAAATGAATTTTAAAATTAAAATTACAATGGCACCTAATGGGCTGTAATGAAATAAAAACAAATGACTTCGTCTATAAGGGGCCTAACACAACAACAAACGGAAGCTATTAATATACAGATAATGTTTCTGTGTTTGTATGAAGTAATCTCGAAAGCTAATTAACCGATTTGTGTAATTAATTATTAATTCACCATTGGAAAGTGTAGTTTCTCTATATGGACATAATGCTATAATGTTATTACAGTAACTTCTGAGTGAATCGAGGACAGGTAAGATTAAAATAGCTTCTTATGCACAGAAAAGTTGATAGGCTTTTTTATACATTCGTTTCCTGTATTTCTTAAAATAATATTTATGTACACATTCATTTTCATTTCAGAGAATTAACGAACGACGAGAGTGTATTGATTTAGTATCTGAACTGCGACCGAACACGAGCGTTGCTCATTCGGTCTCAAATTTTGTTAATACTACTGTATCTCCTTTTTTAAATTGATTGTATTGTTTTATTTCTATTTCTCTTGTTTGTAATTACATTCTTTATTCTGTATATTTAAATTTAAATAAATAAATAAAATAAATAAGTATGCAGTGATAGTACGTTAGCTTACTATTCCATTATTTTATAATCCAAATCTTAACTATGCTCAATTGAATCGTGTTAAAATACATAAAATACATATGCAATAAATGCAATGCAAAAAATTGGGTAATGGGCCAAGCAGATTATGTTGCGCTGTTGTAAAAGCTGTTGCTCCTGAGATTCAAGAGTCCCCACAACAAATTAAAAATTTACTTATCGAAGTATATCCGTTATCAACACACTTTTAAAATAATATCTATACTAATAATAATTTTTAAGTGGGTTATTTTACGACGCTGTATCAACATCTCACGTCAGGTTATTTAACATCTGAATGAGATGTTGATAATGCTGGTGAAATGAATCCGGGGTCCAGCACTGATAGTTAACCAGCATTTGCTCTTATTGGGTTGAGGGAAAATCCTGGGAAAAACCTCAATCAGGTAACTTTCCTCGACCGAGAATCGAACCCGGGCCACCTGGTTTCGCGGCCAGGCGCGCTAGCCGTTACTCTACAGGTTTGGACCTAATAATAAATCTGTAACCGAAATTTTTCTGGTAATTTTCGCTTTTCCGAAAATAATTGGCGTTAACATGTATAATTAAACAGACATCGGATTCTAGGGCAAATGCCTATTTTGTTTCTTTAGAAGAAAAGTAAAAATAATTATTAATATTTGTGTTTCATGGAAATTGAAAGGTATTCAAAGAGTTTTATAGTGCCCTAAAATGCCCTAAAACGGTTATTAGAGCCTAATTTGTTAATATTCGCCTAAAAATGCCTAACTCACTGTAAAGTTTCGCATTTTACTCTTACTTTTTATAATTTATACATGCATTCACTGCGAAATTTAAGGCATTTAAAAAGTGGAAAGTTTGCTTCACACCGGCCATGAAACCATTGATAAAGGAAACAAAATGTTTTGAATCTCACGACACTCGCAATAGATTTCACCGAATTTAACATGTTTGGAGGCATAAATGCCGACAAAGAACCAACCTTAGTTTTGAAGCAGGCAACAATCACAACATGTGCTGCTACCGATTCAGAGATATACTATACTATAAAAATGACTGTTTTCGGTCTGAAACCGATTAGCTGTACTGCCCTTCAGAGTGTCATAAAATCACAATTTTTGGAGAAAGAGTGTTTTTGAAATATTTATCAAAAGTCCTAAAACTGCGAATTAGTAAGGTAAACCGTTACAAAATATTTAAAAGAATGGCCCTCCTAGTGTTAACACTACCAGGAAATGCAACAATAAGTGGAACTTTGTATTTTTGTCCAATTGAATCTCAATAACAACGGTTCATTTGAATGCTCGTTAACAGTTGCTCTTTCCCTCACCTTATTTGTGTTGAGAAGTTTTGAGCGGTAGGACGTTTTCCTGTGAAGTTTAACGCGATAATGCCGAAAAATATAAGTGAAAAATCTACATTGATCCGGCAATGGCTAACAGAATATTCAGAATTCACTTTTAATGGAAAAATAATATTCTGAAAGATTTGAAGCAAACAGGTATGTAACAATAGTTGAAATATATAAATTCTATTAATTTTAATGAGTAGGCCTGTAATATTTATACATTGACTGAGCTATCCTGAGGTATAATTCTTTTCGACCACTACACTTTAACCTTTTAAATTCCGATAGTTAAAGTATTTGCAGGTCATTAAAATTTTGATTGTTCGAACCCACTAACTTTGTGATAGAAATACGGCAATACAACAATTAGGATTTTATTTTAATTCAGTTTACTTTACATTTTTAGATTTCGCAAGAAAAGAAGTGCCACCTAAAGCAGCATGTGCAAGGAGCGGCTCATAAGGCTAAAGCTCAGCAAAAAAATCAACTGCAACAAACTTTACTAACACAGCCTACTTCATCCAATCTCAGCAGCAATTTCTATGCTGATTTAACCAGAGCGTTTGTTGCTGCTAACATTCCCTGGAATGCAATTGAAAATCCGGTTTTAAGACAGTTTTTACAAAAATACTGCAAACAAAATATCCCATCTGAGTCGACCCTAAGAAAAAATTACTTAAGGCAGAATATACAATGAAACTTTAGCTTCCATTCGGGAGGATATAGGTGATTCTTACATATGGGTCTCTGTGGATGAAACCTCAGATCCTGAATAGGTATATAGCAAATATGGTAGTAGGAAAACTTAGTCCTGATGGACCTTCGATTCCACACCTCGTATGTGTTAAGGAACTTTCTAAAGTGAATAGCCAAGCCATTGCTTATTTTGTAAATAAAGGCCTACAGTCTTTATACTCAGGTAATATAGACGATTTTAAAGTTCTGTTGTTTTGTACTGATGCTGCCTCATACATGGTTGCTGCAGCTCCACTTCTTAAAACATTTTATCCTAACCTCACGCATGTAACCTGTCTAGCACATGGCCTTCACAGGGTTTCTGAAACAATCCGGAATGAATTTCCTCTTGTCAATTCGTTTATTTCTAACACAAAAAAAAGTTTTTGTAAAGCCCCATCCAGGATTTCAATATTCAGAGAGAACTTTCCAGATATCCCACTCCCACCTCAGCCGGTTGTTACACGATTGGGAACCTGGATTCAGTCAGTGGTGTATTATTCTAAGTATTTTAAAGAAGTGGTCACAGTTATTGATAAATTACCTGAAACTGATAGTGCAGCGTGTGTGAAAGCAGTGAAAGATTGTCTGAATGACTCACGAGTGAAAAACGATATTGCCTACATAACATCAAACTTTTCTTTCATACCTGCAAGCATTGAACAATTAGAACGTGAAAAACAATCTCTTTGTAGCCAAATAGCAATAGTAAAGGAAGCTCAAGTGAACATACATTCTGCTTTGGGCGAAACTGGGAAAAAGTTAAAAATAAGTGGGACAACGTATTAAATAAGAATGTAGGATTTTCATTGTTGGAAAAAGTATCAAGAGTGATATCGGGGAAAGTGTAAATGTTCCAGTAAGTATTGATGTTTCTATTGTACCTAATTTAAAATTTGCGCCTCTCACATCAGTTTCGGTTGAAAGAAGTTTTTCTGCTTTCAAAATGATTCTCAGTGACAAAAGGCAAAGGTTAACTGTGGAGAATTTAGAAAAAATTCTGGTGGTGTACTGTGCAGATAATTATAATAAAGTCTGAGCATGGAACTGAATTTCAATAACTTAAAATGAGTAATCTTGATATCAATAATCATTATTTCATTAGTTTCAATATATTAAATTTGTGCAGCTCTGTTTATAAATATAATATAGTATTCTTTTGTAATGTTTAAACATACTTTTTTGTGCGTATTTTAGTGTATAACTAAAAATTTCAGTGAAAGAAATAAGTATGATACCTTGATGTGCCTAAAATGCCTATTTTCATTAAAATAGAGCCTAATTTTACAAATTTTGAGCTTATTTTAGGCGCCTAAAACTGCAATTTTTAGTGCCTAAAAATCCGATGTCTAATAATTATTCATCCTGAGACCGAAAATAGCTTTTTTGACATTTTTGTTTGTATGTCTGTCTGTCTGGATGTTTGTACCTTTCCACGCGATAATGGCTGAACGGACTTCGATGGAAATTTGGAATATAAATTAAATTCGTTGTAACTTAGATTTTAGGCTATATGGCATTCAAAATAGTTTATTTAAAAGGGGGGTTGTAAAGGGGCCTGAATTAGATAAATCGAAATATCTCTCTTATTATTGATTATTTGTGAAAAAATGTAACATAAATGTTTCTTTAAAAATGATTTCCGACAAGTTTTATTGCATGCAAAATTTTGATAGGACTGATATTTAAGGATATACAAGACTTTCAAAATAACAAAACAATGCATTTTCACCGCCGCCTCAGATTATAGCGTCCTTGTTCCTGCAGTAACTCCTATGTGCAAAATATAAAATTTTTCAGTAGGAAGAAAAAACGCATTTATTCATTCTATGGCAATGGTAATAGGAGATAGGGAATTATTATATTTTCGAAAGAAAGAAATATAATCACATACAGGAGATTTTATTATTTGCTGTATCACTATTTAAGTTATTTAATAGAACAAAACTCTAAAACTCGATAAATATATCACATAGGAGTTATTGCAGGAACGACGTCGATGGCTATAATGAAATTAAAACAAATGACTCCGTCTATTTAAGACGGCCTTGATATTTATCAATAGTAATTTACAGAGAATTTTTATGTGTTTGTATGAAGTAATCTCAGAAGCTAATTACCCGATTTAGATAATTCCTTCAATATTTGAAATTTATAGCTTCTATAGATAGATATAATGCTATACATGAGGAATAAGGTAAGTTTAAAATAGATCTTTACGCACAGAAAACTTGATATTCTGTCGACATATTGTATAACTTGATTATTGCAACTTTATTTGGTCCACAGAACATAATTGTTAAGAGTTCTTGTCGTATAATAATAATAATAATAATAATAATAATAATAATAATAATAATAATAATAATAATAATAATATGGAAACAAATTAATATTTGAAAAGTGTAATAAGGCCTAACCCTATGCTCCTAAGCCTGGATGAAAGCTCCTTGAGGACTTTAACCCAATCAAACATATTTTGCACACTCTATCGTGTGATGATTAAATTAAATGACACTTTTTAAGCTTACAGCGTATTTATACAACACAGCATGGCAGTTCATTGAATCAAAATTGTAATCGGATTTCGATAACTAGTATTAAACATTTAATTACTCCTACAAGGATGAAAAAATAATCCGGGAATTTATTGTGTCATTCTCAGTTGGCACTTCCGCAGCTGTGTAAAAATTGAAATGTGTAATAAAAATAGACATAATATTATTATAAATAAAATGTTTATCTTTTATAGGTTTCGCTCAAAACCACGCTAAATAATATGTGGTAAGTGATTTAAATTTGATTCGCATTTAATTTCTCCTTGAAATGAAATAGTGTTTATTTATAACTGTAAGAAGTTTTTATATTGACATATTGGTCCGATATGTCAATTTAAAGTAGGATAAGTTATAGACTGAACGATCCATTGTACAGGGACATCATTTTATTTTTACTAACATTTCTGATATTAACCTGGCTATACCTTTGGATCAACGGTTGCTGCCCCCTTCCACGACTGCAGTTCGATGACGTAATATACAAATAAATCACTTTACTAGGTATAGGAGGGAAGAAAAGTAGTTCATCCATTTACTTAAACTAGGAAATATCACGCTTTTGAGTTTGATAATTTTCATTAGGTTTTTGTTTAATCAGAATACAGTACAGTATTAACAAAGAGTGTTTTTACTCACGAACTGAGCTGTCCATGCGGACGTATTCATTATGCAGTGTATATTATACTGTCTAAAGCACATTAGCGTACAATATAGAGAATGAAGTTAAATTGAAAAATAATCATAATATGGATATTTAAACATATTTTTCAAAATGGTGGCGGTTCATTTCGATACAGGCTTCAGTTCTAATGTGTGTAATTCCAATTACCAATTTCGTCCTTCGTACTAGTAACTTATGTTGAAATAATTCTGTACCTACTCTGTAAAAGAGTACCTTACATACTGTAAATTAAATCTTCACTTCTGCTCGATCCGAAAAGGTAAAATTACTCAGACATGCTATCTACTGTCCGTCCAAGTGGTTATGTCGCACGATCGTAGAAAGGAGGGAAATCACGTGACAGTTAATTACTTAACGAGGCCCTTTTATTTAAGTTATTTTAAACAGTTGTATGGGTATAATATTACGTAGATGTCCAATTCCTAACAGAAATTAATGTTCTCAAAAAAGAGCTAAGACAGCCCAGCCACTAGCATTTACAGAGAGGCGAATAAAAGCTAGTGGGGAAAACCGGAATGCGACGTAGGCAAATGGACGACAGTACCTGTGCGAAAATGATGCAATATTCAAAGCTCTTTCGTCATTGGAAAACGCGAACATATTTTTGGAACGTACTGTGACGGTAAGGCTACTATGACTGTATATGCGGTCTTGGTTCTATGTGGAGGATGGTTGAACTTCATTAGTAGAAAGGGTGGGAGTGAAGTAGATTCAAAAACTCAGGTACAATAAAAATTGAAGTAAAAATAAAATGATGTCCCTGTATAATTACAGCAGCGGCAGATTTTCAGGGGAGGCAAGGGAGGCCGTGCCTCCCCTAATATTTTACCAGAACACAATATGACAGTATTAATTCCAGCTGAATTAAGATCACAGACAACTTATAGCAAATGACGAACATTTTTCCTTTTATATTCATTTTCCTGTTCACTACGACTAAGATGTAAGTTACGTAAAGTCGACCACATCCAGTTGGTGATGCCCGCTCGCTATACTGTAGATAGTACAAATAATTCGTACTGAAAAATAACAGATAGCGCTGTAACCTGTATTGTCGACATCTAGCAGCCTGCAGTTTCTATGCGAGAGCGGGAGAGAGGAGTCGGCTACATCATGCTACTCCCCGGTAACCATGACAACAGCAGTTCAACCAATAAGATAGCTGGTTAGAAGAGTGTTTAAACTTGATAGAACGCGCGAGGGGAGCCGATTTGGAGACGTCCTACCCACCGCTGACAACTGTGCTGCTTATAGTCACGGCCGGTTTCGGCTGTATTGGGAAGCTCTCTCTCTCTCCCTCTCTCTTTCTCTCTTCTTGGTTTTAAAAAACTGAATCACGTGTTGTTAGTTTTCTCTCCCTGCGTAAAACTTTTCATATATGTTGTTAGATTTTTCTCTTGTTTGCAGGTGTTCCTGTTATTTTATTCTTTTGTGTTACAAGATGTATTTATTTACACAGTATCTTAAATATATCGAGAGTTTAGAAACAAATGCAGATTTGTCTCTAGCTTCTTCTAGTAGCAGTTATTCAGTATGTTCTGACCTATTTGATCGGTTTGCGAAGAAAGAGGAACGTCGAATTAATTTACTGTAAAATTAGACTACGTAATAGTAATGAGCAAGCCCCGGATTCTTAGGTTTGAATCAATTTTATTGCTATCTCGTTACTCTCGAAATATTGCTTTTCTTGTTCGTTTTATGTAGCAACATTCTTAAATTCAATATGGCCTAAAAAAGACCTAATTCGTAAGTGAGGACTTAAAATGTCCTAAAGAGAGGCAATCTTTACCAAGCCGTTGTAATATATCAACATATGTTGTTCATTTTTATTTTTTCCCAGTAAAATCATAAATTTCTAAACATAAGATTTAAAATCATAAAATATAAATCGGAAAACCTAATTTTAGCTTCTTAAAACCTATAAATTCTGCGCTTAGTAATGAGGTACGTCACAGGCCTTATATTTTTATATTCTCATCAGTCACGTCTTGGCCTCCTGAACTTTCAAACCCATTGTCAGCTACTGAATTATAGGAAAGTTAACATGAATTTTCTTTCTGTTATCAACTAGGAGGAACCAAACATGGAGGTATGCGTGTCTAGAATGCTGTTGTACAACGAACTATCATACAATTTCTGAGTTTAGATATTCATTAAAAAAATAATTATTTTACAAATTCTTAAACATATTCACATGCGATATGAAACATTATATTTTCATTGCATATGTCCTCATATTAACTTTGCGTACACAGAGACACATCCTTCAGAAAGCTGATGACGAAATTGGATACGCTGGAAATATATTCAATTCAAATTCAATTAAATTTATTTGGCCATTAGACATACAGTTTTAGGCTCCGTCAGAATACATTGAGAAACATGTAAATACATTTCAAAAACACTAATAACAGAAACAGTAAAATTTAAATAATACAATGAAAACATGAAATAATTTGAAATTTTAAATTGAAGAAAACTAACTAAATTGCAAATTAAACTTATTTATTAAAATACAATTTCATACAAATTTGTGTTGAAAAATTCAGCAACAGAATAAAAAGGATTATTTAATAACCAATTGTAAAATCTAGTTTTGAAACTATTGATTGGTAATTTATAATATTGACAGAGCTTATTATATAATTTCATCCCCATAATTAAAAAGTTTGTGTTGCTCTTGTGTAATCTACAATATGGAATATTAATTTGTTCACTATTTCTAATTTCATGATCATGTATATTGGCCACTAATGAGTAATTGCCGATATTTTGTTGAGTGTAAAGTACTAGATCGCGGCAGTAGAGTGGAAAATTAATCCGAACAACGTAATTACTGATGCAAAACACTCAAACGTGATAAAAAAAAGTATCTAAGACATACCTCAATAATCTATGTGGCCTCCCTTGTTCCTAATAACAGCTCTGAGACGATTTGGCATGGATTCCACTAATTTCCCACAAATATTCTTCATTTCTTCATCGCGAAACCATACACCAATGAGGGCAGAAATCATCTTCTCCAGGCCCTTCATGCGTAAAACAACCCCAAAACATTACTTTAGGGGGTATTTGGGTGCTTGTTGGAGATGAGCTGCTGTTAGTTTTTCGGATCCTTTCCGTACGTAAGAAACACGGTGGCCGTGGACCTCAAAATGAGACTCATCGGAAAAAAAGTATGTACATTCTTCCAGTCATTCACTGTCCAGTGTTGATGTAATTTTGCCCACATTAAGCGTTTTTTGCACATAACAGGGGTTAGCAGTTGCTTCTTAATAGGCTTACGAGCCCTTCGTCCAGCTTCCAAAGCCTACGCCGCACTGTTGTGACGTGAATATTCGCCCCAGTGGTAGCCATTAACTCGCGGGTTAAGTCGACAGCAGTTAGTCTAGGATTTAATTTACTTTTCCTGACAATTAAACCATCATCTGCGGGTGAAGTCTTCCTTTTCCGGCCACAGTTTCCTTTTTTCTGGGGCGTGATGCATCCAGTCTCGCTGTATCGTTTTATGATCGAATTAACAGTAGCCAAACCGATGTGACATTCTGCAGCAATTTGCCTCTGTGTCATAGAAGAATGCTCTGCTAATGTTATAATTTTAGACCGTTTTCGTGGAGTTGTATCCATTTGTGAAGACGATAGAATGTACACAGGATTGCAGTATTAAGTCTTCAACACAACTGAAATGCTTATAAGTACAAAACGACAGGCAAAATGTCACATATTATAAAAAAAAATAATGACAGACCTTCAACAATGGAATTACACGTACTACAGATGTCAATTAAAGCGGTATGAGCAAGAGGCCAACATTGACAGAAAATGTAAAAATATGTCGTGTTCGGATTAATTTGCACGCTACTGTATATATACAAATTTATGATTGTTAAAATCCGTGATTGTCTGAATGGAAGCTTGCAGAACGAAAATTTCATAAAACGTGCGTTCAGTTCGTTCATCCTTCTCTTTGAAATGGTGAAGTTCAATTGCTTCAATTTCTGAGCCACAAATGTGTTAAATGTGTGGAGATATTTCCATCGCGAGCTGAAACACGGTGCAATATAATGGACACTAAATAGCAGTCGAGAAATACAACGGAGTCTAGCCAGCCGTGGTGGGAGAGCTCGGAACCCCGATGCAGTGTGCGAGCAGCTTCATCACTGTCTCCATGACTATAACCCCGGCCGAGTGGTCAGAAATAATAGAGAGAGGAGCAAGGTGATTCCAGAGAACCAAGTGGATATGTGTACTACCACAGCGCTGGCTGGCGACAAAACGCTCAGCAAGGACACGAAAAGATTGTGGCCTGTACTGCAAGTACACATTTACTTACTCTCAGGTAGGGCGACGTCAACAATAAGTGAAGCTGTACCATTAATAAATGCTTCGTCAATACGATGGGCTAAGATGCCGGTGCGAGTAATCGATCCTGGATTGGAATCGAACATTTTTGTTAAAGATGGGACTATACCTGAGTTTCTACCCACATACCAGTAGTAAGATAGAAGTTCGATACTTCGTAATCGATCATTATTCTTGTTATCACGAGGAAAACAATTCACAACAAAATTTGTCTAAGAATTTAAATTAATAGAAGTTTCCACAAGAAAGCACTGCACCCCTTTCAAGAAGTCGCGGCTTTTAGCCGTCCAGAAAAACACGACTCATTCGCGCTTGGACTAAAGTCGCACCGAGACTTAGAAAATCTTTGTACCCACTCGTAGCAAAAATTTATTTATTTGTTTACTTATTTATTTATTAATTTAACTAAGCTTACTTACAAATGGCTTTTAAGGAACCCGGAAGCACAAAAGCACGCCATAGGTCCCTATCCTGAGCAAAATTAATCCAGTCTCTACCATCATATCCCACCTCCCTCAAATTCATTTTAATATTATCTTCCCATCTACGTCTCGGCCTCCCCAAAGGTATTTCTCCCTCCGGCCTCCCAACTAACACTCTATATACATTTCTGGATTCGCCCATGCTTGCTACATGCCCTGCCCATCTCAAACGTCTGGATTTAATGTTCCTAATTATGTCAGGTGAAGAATACAATGCGTGCAGCTCTGTGTTGTGTAACTTTCTCCATTCTCCTGTAACTTCATCCCTCTTAGCCCCAAATATTTTCCTAAGAACCTTATTCTCAAATACCCTGAATCTCTGTTCCTCTCTCAAAGTGAGAGTCCAAGTTTCACAACCATAAAGAACAACCGGTAATATAACTGTTTCATAAATTCTAACTTCCAGATTTTTTGACAGAAGACAAGATGATAAAAGCTTCTCAACTGAATAATAACACGCATTTCCCATATTTATTCTGCGTTTAATTTCCTCCCGAATGTGATTTATATTTGTTACTGTTGCTCCAAGAAACTAGCTAGCTAGTGAGTACAATTTACATTTATAAAACAAAAATGTTTCTAGCCACTACCGAAAGAGCCAGGCTCGTGTACGGTGTGGTCTTAGTCAATAATATAACTTAAAATTTACAAGGACAGTTTACTAAATACAGTAAGTAACTTAATTCAAACCAATAAATACAACACAAGAGCAAGAATAAAGAAGAAAGAGAAAAAGAGAGAAAAATACACATTTAATATAAATTGACAATCCGACAGAAGCCAGTGATATTCAATAAAAACATGAATATAGTCGACAGAAATAAAAAGTAAAAAAATACATTTGTTAATATTATATATCATGGATAATTTTACAATTTTCTTTTTCAAAAGCTTCAATTTTAAAATATTTCAAATTTGGAAAATGGTTTGTAATTTTATTAAAAAGTCTTGGGCCGAAACTAGCACCATGTTTCGTTATATTTAATTTTGGTTACTTAATTTTTATTTTGCTAAAAATTTTACACTTCATGTGCATCACTTCGAATAAGTTGAATCTTGGATAACAAGGTTGCAGCAAACATGAGTTTCCACAAATCTCGAAATCGGATTTTCGCAGCATCACACTAATCTTTCGCTGCACTCCCTGTTACGAGAAAGTAGCGAAATTTGCATTTGTAGTTAGTGGAGTATAACATATTTCCAGTATTAACGATCTCTGAAATTACTGAAAGTAAACTTACCTGACCGATGGCGGGTTTATGTGAGGATAGCAATGAACCTGCGTGTTCCTTAAAAGGCATTTGTAAGTAAGTATATTATTATTATTATTATTATTATTATTATTATTATTACTGTTAAATTATTATAATCAATATGGTTATATATTATTATTAGTGTTGAATACGTCAGGACTACCTCAATTACTATTTGCAGAGGTTAATTCAGTATGACTAAAGGTTATGATGACATACACTACATCTCACAAGCAAACATTCTTATGGGGACAGATAAAAAAGTTAACTTTCTTTCTTCCACCATGTTAATAATGTTAAAACAAGTGTATATACAAATTTTGGCCACTGGAGCGCAATTATGACGGCCGTAAAATAAGCTATTCTTGGGCCGTTTGCAAAAAGAAAACAAAATTTCATTGAAAGAATTTATTGGAACAGACACAGCAATTGTAAAGGTATTTTTCAACATATTCCGCACCAGAATTGAGAGATTTGTCATACCGTGGGATCGACAGAGAGGTGCCGTCAAACGCTGGTTCAGATCCCAGGCGGCTGACTTCTACGACACAGGGATCCCTCGCTGCGACAAATGTCTCAATTCCGGTGGGGAATATGTTGAAAAATAGCTCAAAAGTTGCTGTATCTGTTCCAATAAATCTTTCCATTAAATTATGTTTTCTTTCTGTAAATGGCCCCAGGGACATTGATTTTTAAGGTCTTCGTAAATGCGCTCCAGTGGCCAAAATTTGTGTAAGCGCTTGTTCTAACATTATTAACATGATGGAAGAGAGATAGGTTTGGAAGTAAATCCCGAAAAGATAAAGTATATGATTATGTCTCGTGACGAGAATATTGTACGAAATGGAAATATAAAAATTGGACATTTATCCTTCGAAGAGGTGGAGAAGTTCAAATATCTTGGAGCAACAGTAACAAATACAAATGACACTCGGGAGGAAATTAAACACAGAATAAATATGGGAAATGCCTGTTATTATTCGGTTGAGAAGCTTTTATCATCTAGTCTGCTGTCAACAAATCTGGAAGTCAGAATTTATAAAACAGTTATATTACCGGTTGTTCTGTATGGTTGTGAAACTTGGACTCTCACTTTGAGAGAAGAACATAGGTTAAGGGTGGTTGAGAATAAGGCTCTTAGGAAAATATTTGGGGCTAAGAGGGATGAAGTTACAGGAGAATGGAGAAAGTTACACAACACAGAACTGCACGCATTGTATTCTTCACCTGACATAATTAGGAACATTAAATCCAGACGTTTGAGATGGGCAGGACATGTAGCACGTATGGGCGAATCCAGAAATACATATAGAGTGTTAGTTGGGAGATCAGAGGGAAAAAGACCTTTAGGGAGGCCGAGTCGTAGATGGGAAGATAATATTAAAATGGATTTGAGGGAGGTGGGATATGATGGTAGAGACTGGAATAATCTTGCTCAGGATGGGACCGATGGCGGGTTTATATGAGGGCGGCAATGAACCTCCGGGTTCCTTAAAAGCCAGTAAGTAAGTAAGTAACATGGTGGAAGAAAAAAGATTAACTTTTTTATCTGCACCCATCAGAATGTCTCCTTGTCAGCTGACCAGTAACTACATAACACAGAGGTTTATTTCTATTGCGAGCTTACTTTTCTGCAGTTTGCCAATACTACTCATCCCGGTCTTTTATCATTCTTTCGTTCTAACCCGGGGAGAGTCTGGCCTCACTTGTAATTTATAGTCAGTCTTTAAAACTTATTCGTTGTCTTATGTTTGGGGTTTCATTGCTTTTACATTCCTACCAGAGGTCTGCATCGGACGTTTTCGCTCGAGCGCCAAGTAGTTCATAGCATAATCCGATAGGTAGCGCACATGCATGATGGGTAAAATTGTCACGAGCGATAAATCCTCCAACGGTATAAGCCGAGCGTTAGACATTCGTTCTTGTTAGAGTGATGAACTGTGTAGTAACATCATAGATGTTTATCATTTCAAAATTTTGCAGTGTTTAACTAACCTCTCCATAGTACAACTACAAAACTTACTTCAAAATGTAATATAAATGTTGCAGGAAATGTTTTTTCCACACAAGAGTGATTTTGTTTTGCCACATCTGATAGATGTTATTGGATGTAAATGTAATTATTATAAACGGAGAACACAATCACGATAATGCAAGAACCGTATCAAGTTTTCTAGTAATAATAATAATAATAATAATAATAATAATAATAATAATAATAATATAATCTCTAATAATTTTGTATCAATCTTTGTCTTTAACAGTTGTGCAGCATGATTATTCGTTTTATTATATTTTCTGTGACGTTATCTCTGTACTAATATTGTTATTAATCTACTGCTATATCAATAATATTTTGTAAAGCGTTTCTACATTGTCACAGTATATAGGCGGAACACTATGTATGGACCTATCATATTATATATGTGGTAAATCAAATACTGAATAATTATTAATTAGCAATAATAACTGTATATCGAAGTTTTTCATACTATTTTATTTATAACTTCATGTTCCTGTTTTGGTACGTTCCATTGACTGTTCCATTAAACGTTTGTCATAAACGCAGAAAATAAAGCCTTATTTTTACCGTGTGAGCAAAACATATGTGTATCTTATCTGTCGCCTTCCATACAAGATAAGACATGTCGGTGAGATGACCTTGTACTGTGCTTCTATTTATTACGAGCGTATCACGACCGATCTTATCTCACTCGATGGTGCGACACTCGACCGAGTTCAAGCGAGCGATTTAACTCCAATGCGGCACTCTGATTCCTATCTACTGCTTCTGACCATGTTTTCTTTGGTGCCGTACGCCATCTCTTGCGTTCCAGTTGATCATTAAGGAGCGGATTCCTATGTAATTAACTATTATTTTTGCGTGTGATAAAACACAATTAACAAAGTTAAAAATTCCGAATGTCATGTTTCAAGTTTAAAACCCGAATTTTATTTCACATAAAAACACATATTTTTCACAAAAAATTTATGTAAATACATATTTTCAGGAAATCTATTATAAACACATAAATCTTGGAGTGTTTTTACTTAAATAATTTTTTTACAAGAAGTTTTAAATATTTTAAAACTAAATCAATTATATCACTCAGAAATACGTTATCTTTTTAAGAATTCTTGGTTGCTTCGTGTTTCTATGGGCTGTGGGAGTATTCGTGATCCATTTTCGTAATAGTATCGCCTCAAGTTCTGAGAACTGCTAGGCAGCATATCAGTGTTATTATTAGAGAATAAATTAACATGGACAAGAAGGAGAGATCTTGCAACACATAATTAGGAATGTTTATTGTTGCTGAAGATGATTTCATTCCACGCTTTGTTTGTGAAACACAACGGATAAGAGCTCGGGTATGAACATTATTTAATTTAAACAAATCTCTCGCCTCTCGCTCATGCCTATGAAGTGAGGAAATACATCTTGTTGTGATTCCCCGTTATCGGACCATAAGCATAAGCTGCTAGTGTAGACGTGGTGGCGTCGCTATAGGAAGCTTTTCTCCGACATTGTCAGTCAGTAGCTAGAAACATTTTTTTACATTAAGACAGTGTGTATTAGCCTCTTAAGATGCCTAAAATCAAATCGAGTTTCAGATCGCGTCTTCAGCAATATGTAGATGAATTTAAAAACATTTTTACTACCGACGGAAAAGTGTTATTTTGCCAACCATGTGGTAAATCAGTAAGTGCAGATCAGAGCTCTCAGGTAACCCTGGCAACAAGCACATTGCCGCTGCTTCACGTGTGCATTCACGGCAAAACAGTGGATATAAAAAATGTTTAAATTTGCTCAAGTATTGGAGGGTATGCCTGTAGGTGAAATTGACGTTGGTGTTTGTGACATTCCTCTTTTTAAATATGCACGTCTGACGTCCTGTGATGTGGAAAGATCGTTTTCACAGTATAAGTCGTTGTTCAGAGATAATGGGCATGCATTTGTGATGGAGAATTTGGAAATGATCTTTGTTGTCCACTGCAATTCTCGGCCAACTACTAGCAACTGATATTCAATTGTGATTGGTGAGTACCTAGTAAATTTTGTTTTTCAAGCTAAGTAAGGTATTTTTGTCATATTAAAAAAATATTTTTTTAAATTTTTTAGCAAATATTTTCGTACTTTTTATCACATCTATACTAATAATAAATCTGTAGCCGAAATTTTTTCTGGTAATTTTCGATTTTCCAAAAATAATTGGTCCTAACATATATAATTAACTACCCTGAAACCGAAAATCGCTTTTTTGAAATTTTTGTTTGTATGTCTGTCTGTCTGTCTGTCTGTATGTTTGTTACCTTTTCACGGGATAATGGCCGAACGGATTTCGATGAAAATAGGAATATAAATTAAGTTCGTTGTAACTTAGATTTTAGGATATATGGCATTCAAAATACATTATTCAAAAGGGGGGTTATAAGGGGGCCTGAATTAAATAAATCGAAATATCTCGCTTATTATTGATTTTTGTGAAAAATGTTACATAACAAAAGTTTCTTCAAAAATAATTTGCGATAAGCTTTATTCCTTGAAAAATTTTGATAGGACTGATATTTAATGAGATAAATGAGTTTTAAAATTAAAATAACTGCCATCTAAGGCCGTGTAATGAATTAAAAAACAAATGACTTCGTCTATAAGGCGCCTTGGACTGCAACAATCGAAAGCTATGAAAGATAGCCTACATATAATGTTTCTGCGTTTCTATGAAGTAATATCGGAAGCTAAATTAACCGATTTGTATAATTAATTATTAATTCACCATTGGAAAGTGTAGTTTCTCTAGATGGACATAATGCTATAATGTTATTACAGTAACTTCTGAGTGAATGGAAGACAGGTAAGATTAAAATAGATTCTTATGCACAGAAAACTTGATAGGCTATTCTGTACATTCGTTTCCTGTATTTCCTAAAATAATTTTTATGACCAAATGAGTGTCTCTGGATCAAAATGATCGCATTTTAATTTTTTAATTCAATTTAAATTAAGTAATATATTAAACGATTTATCCTTCTATCAAACACGAATGTTCCCTGGATCAAATGTCCTATTTTAATTATGTAATTACTTTATATTTATTTCTAACGGGTGCAGCGGAGCGCACGGGTACGGCTAGTAAAAAATAAATATATTTAAATTTTTTAGCACACAAAAATCCGCTCCCTATTGATCACATATCCGTTTCGTGGGTGCTGATCACGCAATTCCAGTAATAGCCAATACGTATGGAGAGGTTTACACAATGATTGGACTGAAACTTTTTCACTTGTATCGTTGTAACATGAAAATTTAAGGAACGTTGAAGTAAAGAATTAAAAGAGATGTAATGTTATTTAATTATCATGATTGGGGAGACTAGAAATGTACAAACAGATTTAATCTTTATTTTTAACCAAGGCTTTCTGCGCGCAACGTCAACTGTAAAGAGAAGAGCGGACCATTCTTCCTTGTGTAAAATGCATTATATATACGTGACAGCTTAGGACAGCTTGATAGAGTAAAAGAACGTGGTCAAAAACTCACACGGGGTTAATTTTAATTAAATTCATTGTATGAAGTTCTTTATGACACTTTCTGTAGTAAAAGAGAGGATAGGATTCCTTTATAAAGTCAATTAGAAGGGTTGAGATAAAAACAAGGGATTGCACTTGTGACGTTATAGCTCCACACTGCGATGTAAAAAAAAAAAAGGGAGAAACACAGCTACGCGTCTGACATGGGACTCACTCTCTTTCTGCCCTTTGGGTTAATACTGATAATTAAATGTAATTAGTGATTACAGTCACTTTTGTAATGAAGTTGACAGCTGGTTCGTTCTCGAGACTACAGAACACTTGTAACAGTCAGGGAGCGGGAGAGGAGAAATAAAAAAGGAGACTGAATAAAAATTCGTTGCTTAGGAACTATGTATATAACACTCGCTTCCCTTCCCAGCCAATGCCAAGTTCTCATACACAACACACGCCTCACTAAAATGTTTCTTTTCACTTGTAGGATGTGCAAGTAAATTTCAACTTACCGAAACTTTCGATGACCGGTAGGGGCGCTTCAGAGGCGGGTAGAGTAAGCAATGCGCTTTGTGGAAATGAATACAATCCGGTATGGACTGACGTATAGGCCAGTTTCTATCTGATGCTTTTTCCAATTCACTGTGGGCTAAAGAAGGGAGATGCACTATCACCTTTACTTTTTAACTTCGCTCTAGAATATGCCATTAGGAAAGTCCAGGATGACAGAGAGGGTTTGGAATTGAACTGGTTACATCAGCTTCTTGTCTATGCGGATGACGTGAATATGTTAGGAGAAAATACACAAACGATTAGGGAAAACACGGAAATTCTACTGGAAGCAACTAAAGAGATAGGTTTGGAAGTAAATCCCGAAAAGACAAAGTATATGATTATGTCTCGTGACCAGAATATTGTACGAAATGGAAATATAAAAATTGGACATTTATCCTTCGAAGAGGTGGAAAATTCAAATATCTTAGAGCAACAGTAACAAATATAAATGACACTCGGGAGGAAATTAAACGGAGAATAAATATGGGAAATGCGTGTTATTATTCGGTTGAGAAGCTCTTATCATCCAGTCTGCTGTCCAAAAATCTGAAAGTTAGAATTTATAAAACAGTTATATTACCGGTTGTTCTGTATGGTTGTGAAACTTGGACTCTCACTCTGAGAGAGGAACATAGGTTAAGGGTGTTTGACAATAAGGTGCTTAGGAAAATATTTGGGGCTAAGAGGGATGAAGTTACAGAAGAATGGAGAAAGTTACACAACACAGAACTGCACGCATTGTATTCTTCACCTGACATAATTAGGAACATTAAATCCAGACGTTTGCGATGGGCAGGGCATGTAGCACATATGGACGAATCCAGAAATGCATATAGAGTGTTAGTTGGGAGACCGGAGGGAAAAAGACCTTTGGGGAGGCCGAGACGTAGATGGGATGATAATATTAAAATGGATTTGAGAGAGGTGAGGTGTGATGATAGAGACTGGATTAATCTTTCACAGGATAGGGACCGATGGCGGGCTTATGTGTGGGCGGCAATGAACCTTCGGGTTCCTTAAAAGCCATTTGTAAGTAAGTATGGACGTAGTTGACGGTTTTCCACGAGTGTACATCATAATAAGTGAGGTGTAGAAAAGTATACATATTGGTTTTAAGTCTAGGCACAACATTTCACTGTAATACAATACAAGAAGAACATCCTTTATTCAATTGCGAGCATTTATATTCTAATCGAGTGACTGCAAACGTTGCTTATCACCAGGCTTCGAGACTTTGGACCCGATACAATAAGTTTACTGTGCATGTACTATAGGTTGTTGACTCGTGGCAGGTAGTGAAAGTTAGAGATGTCTTGAGGTAACAACGTTGCGTTTTTTGAGTAGAGTACGGTAGGATGGGGAAACACACACATCTACATTCTGAAAGTAAATATACATTACACAATGATAATGTCAAAAGAATGTGAAAAGCATTTATTCTCCTGTCTTTTATAAGCATTTGTGTTTAATTATACACAGTGTTAATGATGGAAATAAGCATGTAGCAATTTTAATTTCTTCATTTATCCTATTGGCCGTCTTTAGGAAGTGCAGTTACAGTACCGAATTGCAATGTAATACAAGATACATTCTCAGTGTCTCAAACGTAAATCTTTTCGGTTATCTGCCAAAGTTTGTACTGTGAAAAGCTGCGCTCTACGTCGCATGACGTGATAGGAGCAAAACGAAGAAACCTAACATCATTGCAG
The DNA here is from genome assembly GCA_025594305.2 of Periplaneta americana. Classification (NCBI taxonomy): domain Eukaryota; kingdom Metazoa; phylum Arthropoda; class Insecta; order Blattodea; family Blattidae; genus Periplaneta; species Periplaneta americana. The sequence continues at coordinate 1,058,323 of JAJSOF020000039.1, read as the reverse complement.
TCTCTAAGAAACAGTCCTTTAGTCTCGGGTGAATCTATACCCACTAATTTGCTGTTTATGTTACACAATATTCCATATCCGTTATTTTTACATAAAATTGATTTCCACTTCTGTTTTACACGTTCAGTACCCGGTGTACTTGGTGTCTCATTAATTCTCTGTGTCATTTCCTAAATTAATTTGAGGGCTTCCGGCATCTCTTGCTCTGACTTTTCTAACCGTGTAATAGTTTCAGACACAGTTTGTATGAAAACCAAATTATTCGTCAGAACCTTCAAATCTAGAGCGTTTTCCTTTGCGTATTTGTTGGCATTCATTCTACAGTACCCCCACCCACTGTACGCTTTACCACTATACTCAGTACGCCGTTATGCGGATTTCCCACTGAACTGCTCTATCGGGTCCGAAGTCTCGAAGCCTGCTTATAACGGACAGAAACGAGTTGAACCGTGTACATTGATTAAGGAGGAGAGCCAACAGAAGAATGGAAAGCTGCTGTAACATGATTATGGAGAAATGAACGAGTGAATACTGCAGCTAAGTAGGCCTATTGACGACGTAATTATCAACTTTAAGTCAGGTTCATGTTTGTTAAATTTATAAACGACCTATTACTGATGACATAAAACCACAATGTTATGCGACAAAAGGCACGGAAATAATTCAAACTGCTTAAAAATGGAGAACAATATATTTTATATATTTTATGGTTGAAGACAAATTTTAATTTTGACAAGAGACAATAAATAGAACTTTACAAGGCCTGTCTAAAAGTATCCGACCTTTAGCCAGAAAAAAATATTTAAAATACCTGACGGGGTTGGGACCTAATCCCCTTCAAAGTAGGCCCCTTGTGCTTGCACACACTTAGCCTACCGATCCTTCCACTGCCGGAAACACCTCTGGAAGTCTTCTTTGGAATGGTGTTCAGCTCCGTCGTCGCGTTCCGCATTATCTCTTCTCTACTCTCAAAACGGGATCCTTTCAGTGGTGTCTTCAATTTTGGAAACAACCAGAAGTCGCAAGGAGCCAGGTCTGGAGAGTAGGGAGGTTGGCGAATGGTTGTAATTCCATGTTTGGCCAAGAAAGTGTGGATCAATTGGGATGAATGTGCGGGGGCGTTGTCGTGATGCAAGTGCCAGTTGTTCACCGTCCACATGTCTGGTCTTTTGCGCCGAACTGCATCACGGAGTCGCCGGAGAACATCGTGATGGTACTCCTTTGTCACCGTTTGTCCTTCCGGTGCGTATTCGTGATGCACAATTCCACGGATATCAAAGAAAACAGTCAGCATCACCTTGATTTTGCTTCGCACCTGCCGCGCTTTCTTCGGCCTTGGAGACTCAGGATGCTTCCATTGCGACGACTGTCTTTTTGTTTCTGGGTCGTACCCGTACACCCATGACTCATCTCCAGAAACCCAGGATCAGTGTTGGCGGTGTCCAGAAGGTCCTGTGCAACGTCACGACGGAGGTCTTTTTGTTCCGGGGACAACAACTTGGGCACGAATTTCGCAGCCACTCGGTTCATGTTCAAATCATCACGCAAAATTGCATGTGCAGAATCTTTACTCACTCCAACCTCTTCGGCAATCTCCAATACGGTCAAACGACGATCTGCCATCACCAAATTTCGCACCCTTTCAACAACAGCTGCACTCCGAGCAGTTTGGGGCCTGCCACAACGCTGCTCACGCTCCGCTGATGTGCGGCCATCTTTGAATCGGTTGAACCACTCCTTAATTTGTGTTACACCCATCGCATCTTCCCCAAATACCTGCTGAATCTTACGAATTGTTTGACTTTGAGAATCACCAAGCTTTTGACAAAATTTTATGCAGTATCTTTGCTCAATTCGTTCAGTCATCTTGCGAGAAAACTAAATCCGACAAATACTTAGAACAGCACCTTACTTGGCGACCACCAGCCAGTGACTGGCACAAGCGAATGCGGTGAAAAAAATCAAGCATGCGCATTACGGTTCCTCCTTCCACCATGCACAGTGGCGCCGCCTTAGAATCACTACTTTGCGCGGGAAAATTAAAGGTCGGATACTTTTAGACAGGCCTCGTATAGACCTACAGATTCGTACATATGTGGGTAGAAAAATAAATACATAAGGCGGGACAAGACTACACAAAACCGAAGAACAATAATAAACTTGAGATTGCTATAGTGTCACAAAATGTAAAGAGTATCCACAAAACTCATTGTCATAATTAGACTTCTTGGAATTGCCACGTGAATCGTAAGGTTTACTACGCACGCGGTATAGACTGTATGAGAAGGGAACGTGCAACGGATGGAATATGCCTCTGATGTAAACACTAAGCAGGATACTGTGGTTACAATAAAACCTGTATCCTGCATTCAAGAAATATAATGAATGATCATTGAAGTAGGAAATGTCTAAACATGTAAATACACAATTATTTTACAGTGAGATATATTAACTCTTAAAATTTAATGTAATATACTCACATCATCCTTGAATATGTGCATTGCAGTGAAGAGTTACGTACATTTTGAGCGACTGCAAAGTGAACCTCCTCCGATGGTCACTCAAACAGTTTTTATATTGGGAAAATGTACGTTCAACATCACACGATGTAATAGGTACATATTTGAAGAACGAAAAGTCACTACTTTTTAGTACACCAACTTCATATGTCTTGTCGTGACGTGATAGTACATCATTTATAGTACGATGTTGTGAATAGGCAGAATTTTTAGTAATAATGTTTCTCAACTTACATTTTACTTTTTCTGAAATTAGTGATATTTTGGATAACGATTTGTGATACTTTATCCACTATATTAAGGGCTTTTGAGAGTTGTAGTTTAGACGATTCTAACAGGATGATGCTTTTGGACACGATTTTAAAATTAGAATCAATGAACAGAATATCTTCCAATAGCTGTTTAGAAGGCAATGATTTTACAGCTGCAACAGCGGAACTTTCTGTGCTATCTAATGCATCAATTACCTCCATTATTTTGCCGTAATATTCTGAATAATAACAGCATCCAATCACGTTTTTCAACGGGTCAAGACTGGCTGCGGGGGTAAGGGTATTCCAGGGGCAATTGTTTGGAACAGCAACACTCTCATTGTAGTATGTTTGATTGAATTCTTGTCTGCACTGAACAAATGTTAAGCTTTGACTATTCCAACCACAGTAATGCAAAAACAAGTGCTTACATAGGTATACAATAGCTGTAGCTGCTCTATCTATTTGTACCGGTCACATCTCTTAACATGAACTGCTTATACTACGAGACCGGGCGGTCGCTCACCTCCTCTATACTACCGTACATCGGCAACCTGATTGCACGCTGCGTGTGGCGATTCTACGAAGTCTAGTCATAATATTGCAGTAAGTTCTAGGCATTATTGTAAATATTACTGTAATAGGTAAGGTTATTCTGTTCAACTAGAGCCTGGCTGAGCGCAAGAGAAGGCCTGCTGGCCTTAGTTCTGTCATAATAAATAAATAATTAAATTGTTATCAAATAAAATCGTACTAAAATGCAATACGACATACAGAAATAAAGTAAGAAAGTTATAAATCAGAGAAGAAAATAAAGAAATTATTAGTGAAATAAGCATTTGAAGAAAATACACAGGAATATTGATTCAGGTTGGAAAAAATTAAAAGTTATCGCATAATAATATTTTATAATATACGAGAGTAAAATGTGCGAGTAGAAAGTTTAGCACCCCGAGACTAAGCCGAGGGTGATAATTTCCACGAGCGCATAAATCTGTTTAGTGTCGTGTCCTGCACAATGTCTTATCAATGTCTGGTATCTAAATTCCAATACTGGTATCTAATTTAATTTTAAATTTTATGCCTTTCCTGTGTAGAGTGTTGGAGAAGATATAAATGAATGAATGTATGGATTTTACTGTGGCTAGTGTCTTCACTGTCATGAGGTGATTAAAAAAAATAATTCACTACCGTAAATTAGAAGTTTAAAGTTATTTATGAAAATAATGGCACAAATTTAATGTTTGTGAAACAAAGACAAAAATAAAACTTTACGAACGATTTTCCTACGATAGCACAAATTAACATTAAATAGAAGATTTTGAGTTGGATAGGTTATAAGACCACCAGTTTACGGCTGTATAAAATCAGGACTATTAAGAAATAAGTAGGCCTATCCATAGAATGGCGGCCTGTTTTATTCGTGATCACGATTTCATGGCCGTCCAAACCGGTCATAACCAACAAAGCGGCGAGGAAACTTGAATGCTACATCTTGCAGCAATGAGCATAACAATATGGGCTAAAATGTAAATATGAATGTTAAATTTGTTACTTATTTGTGTTGCGTGTAATATTTCCGTCATGAATGATCAATTTCTTACTGAATGCAGTTTGTATATTGAACATTGCGACAGGTATACAGCTAGATTGATAGATAAGAAAGGTAGATGGATAGACAAGATAGGCAAACAGGTACACAGGTAAGTAGACAGACTAGGCAGGTACACAGCTAGGTTGATAGATAAGAAAGGTAGATGGATAGACAAGATAGGCAAACAGGTACACAGGTAAGTAGACAGACTAGACAGGTACACAGCTAGGTTGATAGATAAGAAAGGTAGATGGATAGACAAGATAGGCAAACAGGTACACAGGTAAGTAGACAGACTAGACAGGTACACAGCTAGGTTGATAGATAAGAAAGGTAGATGGATAGACAAGATAGACAAACAGGTAGGTAGACAGACTAGACAATGTACACAGCTAGGTTGATAGACAAGAAAGGTAGACAGGTCCATAGATAGGTAGATGGATAGACAAGATAGACAAACAGGTACACAGGTAAGTAGACAGACTAGACAAGGTACACAGCTAGGTTGATAGATAAGAAAGGTAGATGGATAGACAAGATAGGCAAACAGGTACACAGGTAAGTAGACAGACTAGACAGGTACACAGCTAGGTTGATAGACAAGGAAGTTAGACAGGTTCATAAATAGGTAGATGGATAGACAAGATAGGCAAACAGGTACACAGGTAAGTAGACCGAGTAGACAGGTACACAGCTAGGTTCATAGACAAGAAAGTTAGACAGGTCCATAGATAGGTAGATGGATAGACAAGATAGGCAAACAGGTACACAGGTAGGTAGACAGACTAGACAGGTACACAGCTAGGTTGATAGACAAGAAAGGCAGACAGGTCCATAGATAGGTAGATGGATAGACAAGACAGGTACACAGGTAAGTAGACCGAGGAGACAGGTACACAGCTAGGTTCATAGACAAGAAAGTTAGACAGGTCCATAGATAGGTAGATGGATAGACAAGATAGGCAAACAGGTACACAGGTAGGTAGACAGACTAGACAGGTACACAGCTAGGTTGATAGACAAGGAAGTTACACAGGTTCAAAGAGTTCATAGATGTAGATGGATAGACAAGATAGGCAAACAGATACACAAGTAGGTAGACACGTATATAGAAGTATACATAGACAAACAGGTAGGCAGGTAGGCAGTTATATGGACAGACGGACAGGCTTAGAGACGCATAAATGGAAGGGCAGGGAGACAGATAGATATAGGCATTCAGACAGAGAGTCAGAGATTCATACAAATATAACACTCATTCCGTGAAGGCACAAAATTCGATGATAAAGAATATGACGATGATGATGATTATGATAATAATAATTATGCTTAATAGTAATAATAATAATGTTAATAATGATGTGGCCAAGTTTTCGGAACACATAAAATAATGCAGAACATTATTACAAAGTATCTGAGAACTTACTGGCGGACACAGAAGTTTGAGAGCTGCCGTTAAACACAACTTAATAGAGCATATTATTATTTTTTAGGCTGACCCTAGACTCGATGACTGCAGCAGTGCTTGAAGCGCTGTCGCCCACTCCCGAGCTGAAAGGGTGTGCAGACTGCTAAGTGGTGTAAGTACCCTGCTTATTAGCTTATGTCACCATCAATAGCATTCGGATTTCCCATAACAATGCAGGCGTGGTTTACAGCCATTCAAAGCACTGCTTGCTTCTTTTACGCTATTTAAGCCCATTACCCATATTGGAGTGGAGTCTGACCCGATGGCTCTTCATCACCGGCCTCTCCACTCTCTTCGGGCAATTACAGATTCCCTCACCTGTGCGCTGTCATCTTAGCACTCCATTAAAAGCCAAAAATCATAACTTCACAATTTTTTTTATCTTTAAATATTTGGTTTCTTGTTCCGATTTTCGTTCCTCCATGTTCATAATGGAGACGAGTTCGCGAATATTTAATCAAATTGGCTAAGAGGTTTATTTGAACAATGTGGAATATATCCTTCTCACATAACGATGTACTTACAAGTACAGGGACATCATTTTATTTTTACTTCAATTTTTATTGCACCTGAGTTTTTGAATTTACTTCACTCCCACCCCTTCTACTAATGAAGTTCAACCGTCCTCCACACATAATCAAGACCGCATATAGGCCTACAGTCATAGTAGTCTTACGGTCATAGTAAACAGTACGTTCCAAAAGTATGTTCGCGTTTTCCAGTGACGAAAGAGCTTTCAATATTGAATCATTTTCGCACAGATACTGTCGTCCATTGGCCTACGTTGCATCCCGGTTTCCCCCACCCGCTTCTGTTTACCTCTCTGTAAAGGCTAGTCGCTGGGCTGTCTTAGGTCTTCTCTGAGAACATTAATTTCTGTTAGGAATTGGACGTCTACGTAATGTTATACCCATAAAATTGTTTAAAATAACTTAAATAAAAGGATTTCACTAAAGATATTACTAAATAAAAGGGTCTCGTTAAGTAATTAACTGTCACGTGATTTTCTCCCTTTCTACGATCCTGCGACATAACCACTTGGACGGACAGTAGATAGCATGTCTGAGTAATTTTATCTTTTCGGATCGGGCAGAAGTGAAGGATGAATTTCCAGTACGTAAGGTGTTCTTTTATAGAGTAGGTACAGAATTATTTAACATGAGTTACTGATACGAAGTACGAACCTATAATTGGAATTACGTACAATAGTCTGTAGTACGATAATATGCACATTAGAACTGAAGCCTGTATCGAAATGAACGCCCACCATTTTCAAAAATGTGTTTAAATATCCATATTATGATTATTTTTTTTACTTCATTCTCTATATTGTACGCTAATGTGCTGTAGACAGTATAATATACACTGCATCGTCCTCATGGATACCTCAGTTTGTGAGTAAAAACACTTACTGTTAATACTATACTGTATTTTGATTAAAGAAAAACCTAATGAAAATTATCACACTCAAAATCGCGATATTTCCTAGTTTACGTAAATGGAGTAACTACTTTTCTTCCCTCCTATACCTAGTAAAGTGATTTGTTTGCATATTACGCCAGTATCATCCAACTACAGTCGTGGAAGAGGTTAGCAAACGGTGTTTTCGATTCTCAATCACAGATCCAAAGGTATAGCCAGGTTAATATTAGAAATGTTAGTAAAAATAAAATGATGTCCCTGTATTTATTTAACCAAGCAACTAACCTTTTTCGAAATTTCTCGTTATAAAAGAAATTAAGTATTTAATGGACGCAAAAATATATTTGTAATATTTAAGTGCATATAGCTCCGATGCTCAGTATCCCCAGCTGTAATCCATTATTAATAGTTTACAATGCTGAGAAAACAAGATGTTTTATACTAGACACATCGTATCTCAAGTCTTTCTGAATTATCCTAGAAAATTACTTTCCTTTTTGATTATTACAATATTTGTTGTCATAATTGCATATGTTGGTATTGATAACTTCTCAGCCTAAACTAGAGAAGTTGCTATATCTAAAAAAAAATTTAAATTAATTTAAATTTCTGTACCGTATTATGTTTGTAGCTGAACTTCCCCGTGGGTAACCATAAGTTTTTAGGTATTCATGTCAGGTTACTTTATGGACGAAGATGCATAGGAAAAGAACAGACAGCAAGGAAAGCTCTGTGGTATTTTGGATTTACCACCTTCACTTCATAGTATAGCTTTATGAAATGTTTGACGGAAAGTCAAGAAGCGCCTGAAGGATGTGGACAAGCAAGTAACAGCAGGGGAATGTAGGGATAAGTTCTTATTGTTGCGCTGGAGATAAAATCGATGACCAAAACAAATTGGGGAATCGAGTTATACCTCTATGGAGGAATCAGAGAGGGCAGGCTGGGCTTAGCCTGGTTTCGTCTAGGAGCTTGGAGGGCACTTAAAATCGTCAACAAAGAGGGGGCGAGAATATGTCCACTTGCGGTAGAGGCGAGATAACACATCATATTATTTTATCGAAGTGTGAAACCACAGAAGCTCTGAGGAAACGATTCCTACCAAAATCCTTCATTACATCTAGCAGGGGGCACCTAGCAACATAGGATGTATTAAATAACGCTAAATTCTGTGAGAGTGTGGGAAAATTTATGGCAACAGTTTATCAGCTGAGGGTGGAACTGGCCTAGGGGGAGATAACCGAGGAAATAAGGGAAAGGGTTATTTATTAGTGTTACAATGGGTAGTATTGATACTGAACGCAAATATGGTAGTTAGAGGATAATGTTCTTTTTGTATTTATTGTGTGTTTTTTCTATTTCTTTTTACTGCGTGTGTATGTGTTTTTCATGTCTTACATTTATGTTTATTATTTTGATTAATTATTGCAAGTTTAATAAGGAGTTGCAATGAATATAATAAGGAATATCTTTTACTGTGTTGTTTTTCTCGTATCTCACTTTTTATTTATTTTATTGTATTTCTGAAATTTCTATGAAATAATTAATAATAATAATAATTGTTGTTTTACTATTTTATTGTTCAAAACATACAGAGGTGAGCCTGCTTGGAGAGAAATAAAAAATAGGTTGCAGGCGCCAAATTACTCTTCAAGGAACGACCACTCATATAAATTGAGGGAAAGAAGACAGAGGACGGACACTGGAAAGTTTTCTTTTCTCAATCGTACTATCAGGGACTGGAATGCTTTACCTGCAGACTTACTAAAGGCTTTACCAATAACCAAAAATGTATTTAAAAATAGGCTTAAGGACTTTACTAATAGATGATAGTATATTATGCACACTATTTAAAGGGTATAATTGATGTTTTGTTATTTGAAGTGTTGTATCAGTGAAGAGGTGTGTTTGTGTCAGTGAAGTTTTATAGTCTCTAGTAGTAGAGCGAAGTATTTGAACAGTGAAATGTTTTTGAAGTGTTAGTGAAATCAGGATAGTATCAGTGAAATGTGCCGTACTATCAATGCAGTGAGTTGACAGCAAAATGAGTGTAGTGCTGAAAGGTTTATGCATGTATGAACATATGATACTCGTGGGTTTTAGTCCGAACTTAGGGTTAAAATACAAATAAGATTTACTTTAAATGCTATTTTAAGTGATCGTGCTTCATACAATTTAGGATGCCCTTTATTAATTTTGTTATACTATTGTTATTATTATTCATTTTTAGCGTTAATTATTATGAGTATTATTAATAATTTATTATTAATTGTATTTATTATGGTGTTTATTAATAATTGTCAATATTAAGTATTGACCGGGTATTTACCCATTTGCAGTGTGAATAAATACATACATACATTATTAGCAGTATTCTTTTGTTTTCTTTGGAAATTGCAAAGTGTGCATAGTTATAGCACGAATGGCCGTACGGGCTCATGCGAAGGATCTTGTGTACATGAGTTTGTATAACTGTGTATCAATAAAAGCACTTTATTCATTCATTCATTCATTCATTCATTCATTCATTCATTCATTCATTCATTCATTATACAGGGACATCATTTTATTTTTACTTCAATTTTTATTATTACCTGAGTTTTTGAATGTACTTCACTCCCATCCCCTCTAGTATTAAACTTCCAACCGTTCTCCACACAGAACCAAGCGTATACAGTCAAAGTCGCCTTACGGTCATAGTAAACACAAACAGTACTGAAATAGTGATTATAGTACGTTCCAGAAATATGTTCGCGTTTTCCAGTGACGAAAGAGCTTTCAATACTGAATCATATTCACGCACAGGTACTGTCGTCCATTTTCCTACGTCGCATCCCGGTTTCCCCCACCCGCTTCTGCTCGCCCCTCTGTAAAGGATAGTGGCTGGACTGTCATAGCTCTTTTCTGAAAACATTAATTTCTGTTAGGAATTGGACGTCTACGTAATATTATACAACTGTTTAAGATAACTTAAATAAAAGGGCCTCGTTAAGTAATTAACTGTCACGTGTTTTCCTCCCTTTCTACGACCCTGCGACAAAACCACTTGGACGGACAGTATATAGCATGTCTGAGTAATTTTATCTTTTCGGATCAGGCAGAAGTGAAGATTGAATTTACAGTACGTAAGGTATTGTTCAGTTTTGTAAACAAGAGCACATCGCGGACCCAGGTTTACTGGAACTTTTTTGCTTCTATTATCGTATATTTTCAACCGTTTCAGTCGTCGGTATTAATTTTTATACACCCTGTACACCAATATGTGTGGCGTTCCTGCGAAAATAGAAGTAAAGGATTGTCTTACACTAGAAAGAACACTCACATAATTTGATAAAAACACGGATAATAGGCTGTTATAAAATAATTCACATAGAATTGCTTAAAGCAGGCATGTCAATTGATGCCCACAGGAGCAAGTGCGCGCTTTAGAGCCCAGGAGAGCCTGAGTGCTTTACAGCGGAAAGGAAAGAGACAGACGAAAGAGGTGGTATATGCCGCTTGGTCGAGCTATATTCAGGGATGGCCAGCACTGATTCAATAGATAGAGGAAGAGAACTTATTAAAACTGTATCCATGGTAATTTTAGATTTGTCTGAGAAGTATAAGTGCATTATAAGAATGTAAGTTTTAATTTTAATGATCATTTTCACAAGTTTGATTTTTTTATTCAAAACAAATATTTTCTCAACTTTTCGTGCACAAAAGTGAAATTTTCAGGTATAGGCCTATTTATTTAGTAGCCTTACAGAATGTTTTCGTAAATCTAATATACTGAAGATAGTGTATTGAAAATTTTGAAAATATTCGCATGGAAATTGTTTGTAAGGAAATGAATTAACAAAGCAACTACTGTTACATCATAAGCAAAAGATACGTGCCCATGTGTTGCAAAAATGTCAGCTCTAATGCTTCAGCAGATTTCGAGAAAATAATTTAATATTCTGATGATAGGAAGTTGCTCACAAATATCACCTTAAAAGCATAATGCGATAAGAGTTTTGTTATGTAATATTAGTTACACTTAAAACAGATACAGTACCTAGGTAACTTTGCTTTGTACTGTAATATTGTTTTGATTAGTTTATTGATTACTTTTATAAGGTTAAATATAGGATACCATCAATATCAATTTCAACTTATCATGTCATACTCAATCTCTTTCTTTGGAATATCACTTTCTTTATGAATGATGTGTTTCATCCACTTAATACAGTATAATATGATACTACTATGGAATTTAAGTGAATATTCCTTCTTAACTCTCTATTACGTTATTAACGTTTAAAACACAATTGGAATATTAAGAAATCAGTGTTAGTACTTTTGTTTTACAGACAATATAGATAATATTAAACAGAAAGAAGACATATAAAAATAACGACATAAAATTTCACTTTCCGTTTGAAGTTTGTGCACCACTGTTTTCTTAATCCAACAGGTTGCTTATTCATATACACAACCCTTCCTCTTTCCATACTCAGCGCTTGCTGCCCGTGCACGACGTCAAGGTCAGAAAAATGCGCTTGCTTTGACATCGCTGGCTTAGAGATTGTGATCATCAGTCATAGGCTTGTCTACTCCTCAATGTTCTACAGTTGGGCTTATTCTTCGCACTTCATTGCAGCAACAAAGCCTACCTTCAACATGACCGATAAAATAACTACTTGCTTTCTTACGCAGTGATAATAAGACCTTCTGCATCAGCCTAAGGAAATGTGAGCAATGAAAACAGCAAGAGTACGTTTACAACGTGAAGAAGAACGCTTCCTCAGACGCATCACAACTTTGGACGAAACTTGGTTCTGTTGCTATTGGCCTAAACGGAATAGTGACGGCGCTCAAGACCCCCAAAATGTAGAAGGAGCAAGAGCCACTCAAACTTATGTTTATTATTGTTCATCATTAAGAAGGCGTACCGTAGAAGAGGGTAAAGTCAATCAAAATTTTGCAATTTTTTAATGATATTGAGGTTATGCAATGGAGCGAAGTTCCTCAGAGAATAGCATTTTGTCGTCATATCCTTCACTTATGAAGGCACGTTACAAGAATTGAATTACAATCTATAAAAAACTGTTTTTTTTTATTTGACTTGTGATCGAAGTTACCTGCTTAAATAGGGTAAAGTCGATCACCATTGAATTTTTAGTTTAAGATCGATTTTAAAATTTTGCGGAGTAAAGTCGATCACTGTTTATGTTTTTATAAAACAAATTAAGTGTATTACATATATTTTATTTGTTATAAGGGGTGTAAAAACAATAATAATCTTCAATATCTGCCTATAACATTATATAGTGTATCTTTTGTTACTGTGATCATACAATTCGATACAATTAGGCCTATAGGTCTCCACTATGCAAACGTGACTATGATTGCCAACTTATAAAATATAAAAACACATTTTAATACTTCACATACAACAAACAAAGATTTAAGAATTCAAAATTTACATTGAAATACCACCATTCAATTATAATCTAAAATGCTATTCAACATTGCTTAGGTTTATATCAGATGTTACTTGAAATCTTCCCCTCCTCATGTCACATGTTGTTCCCATCGTCAGGTGCAGAGGGGTGTACAAAATATATCCCTTTGGCAGTGCTTCTCTTACGCAAGAAATTCACCATAATTTCGTCTTCCTCTTTCCCCACTATCCCATCAATATAAGCTATACTATGACACTTTTCTGTTTATAAGTGTTTGTTAGATGTATTTCAGTGAACAATAAATTTATTCTTCCTGCTGGTCCTATCTGTTTCGAGTAGATCGATGGCATGATACCCTACAAAGGTACAAGTTTTCTTAAAATAATAAGTTTCAATACTAACATTTACGAACTGCAAAACTATTATTTCAGGATACAATCTCAACGATAAGTACTTACGTATAATTCCTGTCTTCTTTCACTGTTGACGATAAGACTTTGTTTTCATTTAAGAGAAAAAGTTGAGAATAACAATTTTCACTTCAACGGTAATTACACAGTGTTCCCATTGTTGGCATGCGCAGACTTTTTGTTGTCCCTCTCGCTTACATTTGCAATGTCAGGCAATGAAGTCAGCATAACAAAATTTTAACAAGTAACTGAGAAAATATATGATTTTCAATAAAAATCGCAAATGATCGATTATACACCCACTGATTGACTTTATCCACTTCTACGGTATTAATCACTCATTCTGTTTCAATTGGAATGTCGTGGATGTTGAAAATTACAATCACTTTTTGTAACAATGCCCCGGAAGCGCCAAAATCCGACGAATACCATCCCATTATGCTTCACGGTGGTGTTGGTTGTCAGGTGGCTACCCAAGTGGTTAACTTACTTAACAGGTGGAACTGGAAATTCTGGAGCATCCTCCGTATTGTTCGGATATGAGTTCCTGCAAACTATGATCTTTCCCCTAAGATGAAAGAACCACTGAGAGGGGTACACTTTATAAATAGACTGGCCATAATAACAGCTGCAGAACAGTCGATTAGAAGCTTAGAGAAAAGTGGATGACATTCCTTCCAGAGGTGTGGCGAGGGTACGTGATATTCCTGGAGATTACTTTCAAGAACAAGTATGTAAATCGTGAATAAATATTTTTTATTAATTAAAGTGTCGTCACTAATGAATGACTCGTGCAGTAACTCGATGACTAAACAAATTCTACCTCTAAATATCGGTAGCCTACTTAGTCTGGAAGTAAGATGTCGCTTCAATTGTACCCATTCATACAGTACGAGATTGGGAAGAGAAAAATTTTCCACACTGATTTATCTTTCAAAGATTATTAAATACACTTCGCCAGATAACGAGACCTAGCGTAGCAAGTAAAAGTGGAAAAACTGGTTAGAGCAAACAACGTCATGGAACTGACGAATTCCTGCAGGTGGTTACTGGAACATGGACAGAATGTAAGATTATGAAAGGATTCAAGATATTCACTACTACTACTACTACTACTACTACTACTACTACTTACTGGCTTTTAAGGAACCCGGAGGTTCATTGCCGCCCTGACATAAGCCCGCCATTCGTCCCTATCCTGAGCAAGATTAATCCAGTCTCTATCATCATATCCCACCTCCCTCAAATCCATTTTAATATTATCTTCCCATCTACGTCTCGGCCTCCCTAAAGATCTCTTTCCCTCCGGCCTCCCAAGTAACACTCTACATGCATTTCTGGATTCGCCCATACGTGCTACATGCCCTGCCCATCTCAAACGTCTGGATTTAATGTTCCTCATTATATCAGGTGAAGAATACAATGAGTGCAGTTCTGTGTTGTGTAACTTTCTCCATTCTCCTGTAACTTCATCCCTCTTAGCCCCAAATATTTTCCTAAGCACCTTATTCTCAAACACTCTTAACCTATGTTCCTCTCTCAAAATGAGAGTCTAAGTTTCACAGCCATACAGAACAACCGGTAATATAACTGTTTTATACATTCTAACAATCAGATTTTTTGACAACAGACTGGATGACAAAAGCTTCTCAACCGAATAATAACAGGCATTTCCCATATTTATGCTGTGTTTAATTTTCTCCCGAGTATCATTTATATTTGTTACTGTTGCTCCAAGATATTTGAACTTCTCTACCTCTTCAAAACATAAATTTCCAATTTTTATATTTCCATTTCGTACAATATTCTGGTCACGAGACATAATCATATACTTTGTCTTTTCGGGATTTACTTCCAAACATATCTCTTTACTTGCTTCCAGTAAAATTCCCGTGTTTTCCCTAATCGTTTGTGGATTTTCTCCTAACATATTCACGTCATCCGCATAGACAACCATCTGATGTAATCCTTCAAGATATACAAGTGTAACGGCATAAGCTATGGAAGTAAAGCAATGAGAAAAACTAACTACATGGAATGCCGAATATATGTATACCTGCGTTGAACAGACGAATTCCACCGATAGGAACAAAACTTACTGCAAGTTGTCCAATCTTTAAAAGCTTCCGTTGTTAATATGATGATTATGATGACTATTACACTTTTACTACGTCACACTACTTTTGACCAATAAAACGGTACGAAAGGACGTCTTTCAACCAATCATGGCTGCTTATCTCACAATTTTATCGCGTCCCTAGCATTTGTTTAATTTTATCGCGTCCCTAGCATTTGTTTATTTTTATCACTACCCTAGCATTTGTTTCTTTGTTTGCCAACATTTCAAACTGCACTGGTCTGGACGTCAAAAACAGAAAATTACAAACCACTCCAGTTGATGCACAGCACTTTCAAATATGACTCGCATTGGCATTCAAGAACAAGATATATGAAAGGCACCATTCGGAAATCCTGAATAAGTTGAGGGATACACCATGTACATCAACGAGTTCACTTCTTTTGCACACGTCCAATATAACATCAACTGAACCACCAACCACTAAAACATTCAAATTTGAAAATTGTACTTTCAATAATTGTTTCTTTTAAAATTATTCATGTTTATTTTTTATTTCATCATCCCTAATTAAAACTTTTCTAACACTCGTTTATATTATTTAGGTTATGTTATAGCTTCTGCTATATGATATTATGGATAGTCACGTATCAGAGATTGTTTAATAGTAAGATTTATTGAAAATCATCTGTAAAGTGACGTTGATTACTGGGATCCGGATGATTGAAGTGGAATGGAAGTATTTTAATAAAAATGAAACTGAATCAACAAAGCCTTCTTGACTAGTAACCGTCCACAGAGTTCAATGAAGATTCCATAGTTGGCACAACTGATAACAAGAAAACATAATCATAAAACACTACTGCCATCTAGCGTAATGTTGAGATGGTACAATAATACATTTGAAGACAGTTGTATTTTCGTAAGTCAATTAATATTTTATTGTATTGAGTGTTTCGTTACTTCTAATCTTTATATACTTTCTTCTAATCGTGTAATAGTCAATTAAATCACTCGAGTTTTGATTTTCTCTAGATTAATCAAAACCTCTAGTGAGATTACTTTGACTATTACACCCTTACTACGTCATACTACTTTTGACCAATAAAACGGTACGAAAGGACGTATTTCAACCAATCATGGCTGCTTATCGCACAATTATATCGCGTCCCTAGCATTTGTTTAATTTTATCGCGTCCCTAGCATTTGTTTCTTTGTTTGCCAACATTTGAAACTGCGCTGATCTGGACGTCAAAATATATATATATATATATATATATATATATATATATATATATATATACAAACCATTCCAGTCGATGCACAGCAGTTTCAAATATGACTCGCATTGGCATTCAAGAACAAGAATTAATAAAAATCACTTATCATCAAAGCTCGGAACTTGGGGACTTGTGTGTCGTGCGCATGAGTAAGGTTACAGGTACAACGTATACAAAGCTCACGCATGCTCAGGGACAGTCGTGTGTACTAAGAAAGTGGTCACATCGAATGACAGGAAGACGGACGAAGAAACTGTTATGTCGAAGCCAATGACATTCAGAGAATTAAAGGTAAACGGTCTGTTAGAGGAATGAGAAAATACGTGTTATTCGAATGGGTATTATAGAAGTTTGAAAATATATTTCTTAAATTTTAGGTACAGAATTTCGTGGAGGAATTCTGAGGAGATACATTATTTTCTTCGAATGAAGAGTTTATATTTTGTAAGTTGTGCCACACATAAACTAGAGACTGGAAACGGGCATTCATTCAAAGACATTGCAGTCTCTTAAATCGGTGGAAAATTTGTCCATAGCCATGGATCAAGTCGTAGTGGAACCTTCCCTAATAGTGACATAGAAATTGAAAACTATTTTCGAGAAAAATTTAGGATACTTATCTTTCTCGGATACGAGATCAGGTAGCAACTGCTGAAAATCGAACAGGAAACAGTGACAGTGAAAACATTCAGTATTTTAATACTGTCACTTCACGTGACGTGAAAATAAGTTTCTTTCATTTCAAATCATGTTTAACTAACAGACGAAGAAGTTATGGGTTCGAAAATCTTCGAATCCATGTAGTCATACACTGTAATAAAATGTACAGAGCAGAACTGTAAATTTGATATATTTTGCATGTTTATATATATATTCTTTAAAATTACGTGTTTCAAGCTGCAATAATATTATCAATACGTTGCTCCAGCCAGGAACCACCTTTATAGCAGACCTGACAGTACCTCTGTGCTGGAAGCGGGAGTTTGTTGACATTGAAGTCCGGTCGCTTAGCCACGTGCAAAGACACAAGTCCCCAAGTTCCGAGCTTTGCTTATCATACCTATGCATCTTCTGAAATCCGATTTACAAATAAATGAAGAGCACCATTCGGAAATCCTGAATAAGTTGAATACACCATGTAGGCCTAAATCAACGAGTTCCACTTCTATTGTCCAATATAACATCAATTGAACCACCAATCACATTCAAATTTGAAAATTGTAATTCAATAAATTCCATTTAAAATTATTCATGTTTATTTTTTATGTCATCGTCGTTGATTAAAACTTTTCTAACACTTGTGTATATTAGTTAGGTTATGTTATAGCTTCTGCTATATGATATTATGGATAGTCACGTATAAAAGATTGTTTAATATTAAGATTTATTGAAAATCATCTGTCAAGTGACGTTGATTACTGGGATTCGGATAATTGAAGTGGAATGTTGCATTTTAATAAAAATGAAACTGAATCAACAAAGCCTTCTTGACTAGTAACATTGCCATCGTGTATAATAGATCGAGAACTTCTCGACGAGAAGGCATTGCTCACTATTGCCATCTAGCATGCATCTAGCGTAATATTTGTAATGTTGAGATGGTACAATAATACATTTGAAGACAGTTGTATTTTCGTAAGCCAATTAATATTTTATTGTATTGGAGTACTTCGTTACTTCTAATCTTTATATACTTTCTTCTAATCGTGTAATAGTCAATTAAATCCCACTCGAGTTTTGATTTTCTCTAGATAAATCAAAACCTCTAGTGAGATTACTGTTGATAATAATGGCAATCATAACGAAGGCAATAGTATGTAGGCCTAATATATGCGTGCTTGCGTCGAAGTTTCATAACGACATAATGTTGACAGCATGGGACCTAGGGTATTTCGAAGGAGTAGCAATTGGTACCTCATGTGAATGTGATGATTTTCGGAATTCAATTGGATTGTACGCTACAAGCAACAAAACGCTCTGTTATAAAAATTATTTCTGAAGTAGAGCGAATTCTTACAAAAATGTATTTCCATACAAAACACGTGTTTCGTTTGCTTGCAGAGTATCCCGTGTTATGCTTTTGTGTGTTTAAAAAACACATCAGTTGAGCGCAGACTACAAATTGCGGAATATTTTTCAAGCCTTGTGGGGCGGGGGGACCGGAAGGGAACTTGAGAACTGACAATCCGACAGCACACTAGCGCCGTCTACTTGAACCACTCGCACTTCATTCTTTCTAATGATGGCGGCGGGCTCGGACACTGTAGATATATACCTCCGACATGACCACCGCCATCGTAGGACGCCGCCTGCTTCTGCTGCTACTGCTCTGCAATAATGATGATTTATTTTATGGCTAAAAATTATAGAGGCCGCCATTGCATGAATAATGTTACTACTCTGTACGAGTTTACTGTAACGAGGGGGTGGGGAGGCGGCGGTGGTGTTATAGAGGGTGGTATCGGGTGGGAAAAAGAGTGAGAGAGAAAGAGGGATGAGGAGGGAAACCGTGGCGATAAAAAATGACGTTGCAACCGGCCGGGCGGTCGAGCGGTAGAGAGAACAGAATAGGGCAAGTGCTAAATCATATTTTCACATGCTGGAAAATATAGCCCCCAGCTACGGCTGTTACTGCTATATATATTGCTTCGAAAATGTTATGTGCAGCAGTCATCCAACTTTGATGCAGGAGTGATGTAAAGCATGATAAGTTAACTGGACACAGAACCTGTGTATACAGGTGTCGCTCTTCTGAAACTGTTGGTAATGAGGCTAGATGAACCCAAAACTCTTTACATCAATTTGAATGAGTGTAAATAATAAAATACACTCTTGTTGCAGTTCCCTCTCCCGCCAGCTGGAATGCTTACTACAATAACTCCAACACATTCTAATCTTCAACAGAGGAAATTCTCTTCAAAATATGTGACTGGTTCTCAGTCAATAAATTGGTATTAAATTGTAACAAAACTAACATAATTCAATTTAAATCCTGTCCAAATTCATCGTCGCAAATTTCTAGCGCAATAATTAACAATAGATCCCTATTAGAAACAACAACAGCAACCAAATTTCTTGGCTTAAAAATCGATAATGTGTTAAATTGGAAAAATCATATTAAAGAAATTACCCCCAAACTAAATTCAGCTTGTTTTGCTATTAGATCTATGCAAAAGATACTAAATTCCAATACCTTAAAAACAATACACTTTGTGCGAGATCGTGCGTATTTGCTTGCTTTCCGCACAAAACCAATACGCGGTAAGTGTGAAATACCACATTCAGTATTCCCAACGTAACACACATAACAATTTCCCTATTCTTACCGCTTAAGCGTCATATTCATTTTACTGCTTTAGGATTTTAACAAAGACGTTCAATATAGTAATAATTATAAATTGGAAACTTACCATTGCAATTTCACCTAAATTGCACTGTTAATTATTGTTCTTAAATATTTGCAAAAATTAAGTAAAGTCTACAACACCACAAAAGTTACTGCATTTGTAATGCAAGTAACATTAAGGAAGCCGTAAAAAAATCAACAAGATTCCAGACTCATCATAGACAGGGGGAAAATAAGACAGACGTATATCACGGCCTGCTGGAGTATAATAAACACAGAAAATATTTTATAGGAACAATGTTGAAGATAGATATATTTGTTTTCCAAAGTTGCCGTCATTGAACAGAAACCAAGATGGAGATTTCATTGCAACTAATTAGAAATTCGTCTTTCAGGTATGTAATAAACGATCTTTGCACAAAATAATGTACGATACACGAGCGGTATGTTTGTTTCCATGTTCTCGGAAATTAAAAAAGCTCAACTACGTTTCGATTTTTCAATTTTTTCCTCGAACATACAAACGTCAACATACCACTCTTGTAACGTATATTACTATTGCATACTTCCACTCGGTAATGAGTTTTGGAATAATATTCTGGGGAAATTCCACAGATTAGTAACAGTATATTTCTATTACAAAAAAGAGTAATTAGAATAATAGTAGGTGCCAAATCTAAGGAATCGTGTAGGACTGTTTTCAAAAAACTACAAATAATGCCCATGGCTTGTCAGTATATCTTTTCATTAATAATCTTCCTCGTATGTAATCGTGAAAACTTTGTAACTAATTCAACAGTTCATAGCATAAATACACGTCAAAAAATGACTTTCATACTCCATCCGCAAGTCTATCATGCTATCAAAAAGGAGTGCGTTATATGGCAGTAAACATTTTTTATAGCCTCCCTATCGATATAAAAACTGAAACTCAAATCATAAGATTATTTAGGGCCAAATTAAAGAAGTACCTAATTTCTCACGCCTTCTATTCTGTAGGTGAATTCATGACATTCAATAACACTTCATGAAATTGATACTAAAACTTTGTGTTGTATTAGTAGACTATATTGTAAATCTCGTCTGTATATATTTCATCTAGACTATGACTATAAATTAAGACTTTATAATAGTATTAAGTTTTTTGACTTGTTCCATATCCTAGCTGTAAAGCAATGTATGAATACCATGGAATGTTAATAAATACAATACAATACAATACAATACAATACAACCCACATTTTCTGATTATTTCAAATTGCTTTCCTTTTCATTTAAAACAAGAACCTTATATCTATTGAAATCAGATTTTGAAATTCAACTCAATTACTATAAACTGTACTTTCAATCCATGTTGAATCTTTCGTACACTACTTTTAACACTTGAATATAAATAACTGATTAAATGGCGATCTTACTCGTGTTAATTATGTAAGCATGTAAGTATGTAACACATACACAACACATCTAATCACCCCACACAACACAAACATGCTGCATTCAGGACAATGGTACACAGATTACTCAACATACCCATGAGCCGACAACACTACAATGAAGAAGTGAACACAATCAAATACATAGCACAAGAAAACGGTTACAACCCAAACATAATAGACAACATCATAAGGAAGACAAAACAAAAACTCAACAAACACAAAAACACAACACGAACACAAGAAATACATCACACTAACATACGAAAACAAAAACACACACAAGATCGCATCCTCATTCAGAAAACAGAAATACAACATATCATACAGAACAGAAAACACACTACAAAGACATCTCAACACACAAACAAATAAATACGACCACACAGGCGTATACAAACTCACATGCAATAGTTGCGACAGTTTCTACATTGGACAGACAGGCAGATCATTCCAAACTCGATACAAAGAACACATTAAAGCAATAACCAGAGGACACAATACATCTACATATGCCGAACACATAACTAATGCTAACCACACATACAGTAACATAAATACAGACATGGAAATCCTACACATACAACCCAAAAACCCAAAAACTCAACACACTAGAACAATATGAAATATACGGACACACTAAAACACACCCTGATCAAATTCTCAAAAAAACAGATCAATTTCAGAACACACACACTATTTGACACAACTATTCATCACACGAATGCACCCACACAACAGGCAGCGAAGTTGAGATGACGCCGAGACACAGAAGGCTCTGAGGATGGTGTCAAGTAGCACCGAAACAGTTGTAAGCCGCACATGCTTACATAATTAACACGAGTAAGATCGCAATTTAATTTATTATTTGTACTTTCAAAGTACATATTGCATTTTTATGTAATAAATTACACAAAATTATATATACATATATATATAGATTTGTTATACTGCGTTCTTGCCTCACTATTAATATTTTAAGATTTATTTATTGATCCTTGGTGCAATCTGTATTACGTTATGGCATTTTCGGTTGGAGCAGTGTTTCTAAAGCCATAAAAAAAAACCGCTGGATTTACTACAAAAGAGAATAACCAAAATTTGTCTGAAAAAGTCTATTGATTGCCCTACTAAACTTCTTTGTATGGAAAAATTTGAAAGTCATGTTGAGGTTAAAGTTCAGATAAGTTGAATTATATGTGATAAGAAAATTATATTACAATTTCAGTCAACAACTTATCAGATTGGTACAAAAACAAGTTTTGTTACAATGTTATAATTTTTTAGTTCAGCCTTAAATAATATAGTGCCTTGGTTATGATGTTTAATGTATTCGGGAAGAGTACTGAATATTTTATTGCCATTTAACGTACTCCTTTTTAGTAGCATCATAAATCTAATGATGTATGAAAATCACTCTTTCTAACTGTACTATGTACGGCTAATCAGTCGGAAAATTTTTTATACTTGTATTACATAAGAGAAAGCTTACAAAAGAATATATGTAATGATTTGTAAAGACCAGAATTTCTAGTTTAAAAAATGGTCTTCACAATTCTCTAATCTTTGCTGCAACTATTATTCTAATTGATATTTTTTGTAGTATGAATATACTTCACCAAAATTTTATTGCGTATGACATAATGCAATGAAAATAGGCCAAATATATACAGTGTTCAAGACAGGTACTAGTGCTTTGAAATTCCTACAATGACGTAACTGCAAAGCACGCTGGGTTGCCTATCCAGTTCAAAATGCAAACCAAGAAGTTCGGTTGAAGATGTTTCCAGGAGGCAATACTATTCCTAAGTATGCCTAACGTTTGAGAGATTAAATTTGAAGTGGTTTAAATTGAAGTATGTTAGTGTTATTAATGTTTAGTGCTAGTTTATTAGTTCTGAATCAATCATATATTTTAAGGAGAATTATATTTTAAAGTTGTCTGTAATTGTACTTGTGCCAACTGCAAAAATCTGTTTCTTCTATTAAGGGGCCAAGATCATTTATGAAAGTTAGAAAAGGTAGACAGCGAGATACTGGTTCCCGTAGAACCCCAGCTAAGCATTTCCTACAGTTGAAGAGATTTATAGCAGTTACGGATTGTGTAGATTTCGACCTTTTGCTTCCTGTTTAGGAGATACGATTCAAGTCATTGGTAGCCCCACGCTGTATGTCTTTAATTGCATAGTATTCAAATTTCTTTATGGGATGTTTTTATTAATATAATTGGTCGTACTGGGTATTTACAACTTTATAAGTGTCTTTACAATATTTTCTGAGCATGAATAAGTTATTTAAAGTTGTCTGTGCTAGGCAGCACAATGCCAATCATGTCACAATTTCATTTTGCTTCTTAATGAGTGTAATATGTGTCTGGGCTATTGTGACATGTTTCATTCTTAATGGCAGCTGTATAATAATACTGACTGACTGACTGACTTACTTACTTACTTACTTACTGGCTTTTAAGGAACCCGGAGGTTCATTGCCGCCCTCACATAAGCCCGCCATTGGTCCCTATCCTGAGCAAGATTAATCCAGTCTCTATCATCATATCCCACCTCCCTCAAATCCATTTTAATATTATCCTCCCATCTACGTCTCGGCCTCCCCAAAGGTCTTTTTCCCTCCGGCCTTCCAACTAACACTCTATATGCATTTCTGGATTCGCCCATACGTGCTACATGCCCTGCCCATCTCAAACGTCTGGATTTAATGTTCGTAATTATGTCAGGTGAACAATACAATGCGTGCAGTTCTGTGTTGTGTAACTTTCTCCATTCTCCTGTAACTTCATCCCTTTTAGCCCTAAATATTTTCCTAAGCACCTTATTCTCAACCTATGTTCCTCTCTCAAAGTGAGAGTCCAAGTTTCACAACCATATAGAACAACCGGTAATATAACTGTTTTATAAATTCTAACTTTCACATTTCTTAATATAGACTGATAATAAAAGCTTCCCAACCGAATAATAACAGGCATTTCCCATATTTATTCTGCGTTTAATTTCCTCCCGAGTATCATTTATATTTGTTACTGTTGCTCCCACGCAATCATACATCGGATACTAATTGGATTAAGAAAACAGTGGTGCACAAACTTCAAACGGAACGTGAAATTTTATGTCGTTATTTTTATATGGCTTCTTTCTGTTTAATATTATCTATATTGTCTGTAAAACAAAAGTACTAACACTGATTCCTTAATATTGCACTTGTGTTTTAAATCTTAATAACATAATAGAGAGTTAAGAAGGAATTAAATTCCATAGTAGTATAATATTATACTGTATTCAGTGAATGAAACACATCATTCATAAAGTAAGTGATATTCCAAAGAAAGAGATTGAGTATGACATGATAAGTAGGAATTGATATTGATTGTACCTTTAGCCTTATAAAAGTAATCAATAAACTAATCAAAACAATATTACAGTACAAAGCAAAGTTATCTAGGTGCTGTATATGTTTTAAGTGTAACTAATATTACATAACAAAACTCTTATCGCATTATGCTTTTAAGGTGATATTGGTGAGCAACTTCCTACCGTCAGAATATTAAATTATTTTCTCGAAATCTGCTGAAGCTATAGAGCTGACATTTTTATAACACATGGCCACGTATCTTTTGCTTATGATGTAACAGTAGTTGCTATGTTAATTCATTTCCTTACAAACAATTTTCATGCGAATATTTTCAAAATTTTCAATACACTATCTTCAGTAATACGTATATACGGTATATAAGATTTACGAAAACATTATGTAAGGGTACTAAATAAATAGGCCTATATCTGAAAATTTCACTTTTCTATAAAAAAAAGTTGAGAAAATATTTCGTTTGAATAAAAAAAAAATCAAACTTGTGAAAAATTAGCATTAAAATTAAATCTTACATTCTTATAATGCACTTATCCTTATAAAAGTAATCAATAAACTAATCAAAACAATATTACAGTACAAAGCAAAGTTACCTAGGTGCTGTATCTCTCAAACAAATCTAAAAATTAACATGGATACAGTTTTAATAAGTTCTCTTCCCTTTATCTATTGAATCAGTGCTGGCCATCCCTGAATATAGCTCGACCAAGCGGCATATACCACCTCTTTCGTGTGTCTCTTTACTTTTCTCTGTAATGCGCTCAGGCCCTCCTGGGCTCTAAAGCGCGCGCTTGCTCCTGTGGGCATCATTTGGCATGTCTGCCGTAGAGAATGAGTCACGTAATGATATGCTAATCTGCAAGAGACCCTATCTGTTAAATAGGCTAAGCTTCATCAGTATCATTTGACTACGACGCATCTCGAGCAGAACGCTGATCTTATTGTGTCTATAATGAAATATACAGGGTAATTCACGAGTATTTACCGTCTCTTATGGTGCTTATTTCTGAAGACATTCTGATCAAATGTGTCATATAAACATTTGTCCTAATCTCAATATTTTCAGAGTTACATTAATTTGAAATTGCTTGTAAAATACCATTCATTATTCTTGAGTTTAAACGGTAAAAGAATATCACAGGAAAATAATGAACTATTCAGGAGTATCATTTCTTTAATTAGCTAGTATTCTAAAGCTAATAATGTGTTGTGAATTCTATAGTTGCTTCGTACAGAATTTGTTCCCGATTTTTAACTACAAAATTACATTTTCTTACGCATTTATCACAAGAATTATTACAAATCACGCCACTGTTGTAAATTTTTTTAAGACTGTACATTAGAATGCAAAATTAAACTGTAAAGAATCGAGTTCCTAAAGTCGTATGATTTGTAATTTTTGTGATAAGTGCGTAAGAATAATGTACTTTTCAGTTAAAAATTGGAAAACAAAATCTGTACAAAGCAACTGACAACATATTTTTTGCCTCAGAACACTAGCCAATTAGAGAAATGAAACTTCTGACTAGTTCATTCTCTATTTGTAATATTCTTCTACCCTTAAAACTAAAGAAAAAAGGTATTTTACTAACAACTTCAAATTAGTGTAACTTTGAAAATATTGCGATTAGGACACATGTTTGTGTGCCATTTTTTGCTCAGAATGTTTTGGGAAATAAGCTCCGTAAGTAACGGTAAATCCTCGTCAATCACCCTGTAGAATCTCAAGATTGAATGAACTTAAATATTTAAGCGGAAATAACAGTGAATTTGCGCACTCTATGAGTTGCATATCGTTTAATACTCGTGTTCCTGATACGTTAGGAATGAAACGGACAGTTTGGATTGTACTTATTATGGATATATGGAAAGGTAATGGTATTCCCTTCACATCAGATCAACGTGCACGGAGGCATGGAGGTAGAGCCCCGTGCTTTCTTGACCTCGGCACTAGAATGAGGTGGTGTGGTCGGCACCACGCTCCGACCGCCTTTTACCCCCGGAAAGACCCGGTACTCAATTTGATAGGAGGGAGAGCGAACCTCGGGGCCGTTCTGGAAGTTTGGCAACGAGAAAATTCTTGCCACCACCCGAGATTGAACCCAGAACCTTGCAAGATATAGCCAATTGCACTGCCAATTGTTGAATAAACATTCGAACAATCAAATTTTAAGCATAATTTAACGAACAACTGGATGCGTTTAGCTGCAGAGTGTCGTCGAAAAGTGCGAGACGTGAAAAGTGTCAAGAGTCATTCAGGAAGTGTTAAATGTTCATTTCAACAGTTTTAAAGTAACGAGAGCCTTATCAGATCGTCCTGTGTAACAGTGTGGGGGACTTCAATGCTATAATAAACATGAAATTGTTTTACTATCTCTATACACAACGTGGAATCATTGGTTACGAAATGTAACATACGGACACGAGCTTTAAGTTAATGGTCAAAGTAGTGCTGATGTAATGGTAGTAGCAATACTATCACTGCAGTAGTAGTAGTAGCAGCATTAGTAGTGATAAGAAAAGCTTTACATTTCCTTGGGAAAGTTAAGTCCATAAGCCTTCTCTCCCACTCAACCATAGTGGCATAATGTGCAAATTTTCCTTCATCTGTAATATTTAGTTTTTTAACGACGCTGCATTACTCTTTCTAAAAATGTAGAATTATAATTTACATATTAAGTGTAAGCAGTAACATGAGCTGCTGCCAGGAAGTCAAAAGGAGGATAGCAATGGCCAAGGAAGCTTTTAATAGAAAAAGGAGCATCTTCTGAGGACCTCTGGGAAAATAACTAAGGAATAGACTAGTGAAGTGCTTTGTGTGGAGTGTGGCATTGTATGGGGGCGAAACATGGACATTACGACAAAGAGAATAAAAGCGAATGAAAGCATTTGAAATGTGGATATGGAGAAGAATGGAACGTGTGAAGTAGATAGACAGAATAAGAAACGAAGCTGTATTGGAAAGAGTGGGTAAAGAAAGAATGATGCTGAAACTGATCAGAAAGAGGAAAAGGAATTGGTTGGGTCACTGGCTGAGAAGAAACTGCCTACTGAGGGACGTACTGGAAGGAATGGTGAACGGGAGAAGAGTTCAGGGCAGAAGAAGATATCAGATGATAGACGACATTAAGATATATGGATCATATGAGGAGACAAAGAGGAAGGCAGAAAATAGGAAAGACTGAAGAAAGCTGGGTTTGCAGTGAAAGATCTGCCCTTGAATGAACACGTACAATTAAAAACCGTAGCCCTAATTTTAAATTTGCTTTTTTTAAGGGGACACTCAACTATATTTTGGAACTTTTTTCCTATTTGACCAATCTTTTTCAAGTTTGGAGAAAAAGTTTAATATACACATGGAAAGTAACATGCAAAATCTCAGCTCATTAGATCCAATACTTTTCAAAATAAAAAATATTTCAATTTTTAATCAATCATTAATTGAAATATCACTTTTAATTATAATTTTTTATATTTTGGCTTTGTGCATTTGACTGTGACTTCTCAATGAATAGGGGAAGAATTCTGCGTATTGAATTAGTTGTGTCACGTAAATTAGTGTAGAAATTTAATTTTTCATTTCTAAGACACTTTTTCTCCAATTTTTAAGTTGAGTGTCCCCTTAAGTCACAAAATTCCGGGGCTGAATGATAACACCGTGTTGGTGATGCGATTGTTGAACTGACATGGCGGAGCTGTTGACAACGTTGTTGGTAATCATCTTAATGTGGTGCTGATGGTTTCGTTAATGTGGTCGTGATGATTGCGACATGGTGGTTGTGGCAATGTAATGGTTGTGATGACGTGTTGTAGCATTTCCGTAGTAATTATTGGTGGATTTTATGATGTGAAGGTGATACTGAACTTCTAGTAAGGGTGGTTATGGTTATGATATGGCGGTATGTGATGCTGATACGTTGATGTTCAAAGTGTGGTTGTAGTTTTATATGGGTGAGGACAACGCTAGCTACGGTATGATGATGATAATGGAAGGTGGCGTTTTTTTTTTTTTTTAAGGCAGATTATTTTACGACGCTTTATCAACAGCTTAGGTTATTTAGCGTCTGAATGAGATGAAGGTAATAATGCCGGTGAAATGAGTCCGGGGTCCAGCACCGAAAGTTACCCAGAATTTGCTCATACTGGGTTGAGGGAAAACCTCGGAAAAATCCTCAACTAAGTAACTAGCGATTTTAATAAAGGTAGTAGTGGTGACGATGACGAACGGTGAAGCTGAAGTACCTTTAATGATGGTAATAATCAGGGTGAAATGATGACTTCTCTGAGGTACAGGCTACTGATAATCCCTCGAGGTATAGAGCTTTCAGTAAATACACTGTTATCCTCTGTAAGGTATACTGTGAAATAAGAATTTATTTACCAAACTCTATGTCCGCAACACATAATACCATACCAAATCTTTAGGCCTCTATTCGAGTACTATACAACACGCAAGCCCAAGCGCACTGAAATCTCCGCGTTGTCGGCAAGTCCAAGGGCGTGAAGTTAGGAGAACGTGGAGGTCATTCAATGAATAGAATCATCTCATCATCATGGAAATTTAACAAAAAGTTAGCATGAAAACTCTTAACAATGTAAATGCATTTTTAAGATCAGCGAGACATTCGAAATTGGAAAAAATTAGAAATACAATTATACGAGATGAAATGAACATTCGACATTCTGTTTTGGATTATGTTAGATATAAGCAGTTGACCTGGTATGGGCATGTGAGAAGAATTCCAGAAGAAAAATCAGCTAAAATGGTGCTGGAATGGTCTCCGCCTGACAGAAGAAGGAAAGGGAGATCTCGAAATACATGCTTACAAGAGATCAGAACAGGGATGAGAGAGTGCACATGGATTGGATGGAGAGAGGAGAGTGGAGAATAAGAGTAAGGGTCCCATCAGATGCAATTAGAAAGGATACAGAAAAGGTTTTTGTGCGAGATCGTGCATATTTGCTTGTTTTCCGCACAGAACCAATACGCGGTAAGTGTGAAATACCACATTCAGTATTCCCAACGTAACACACATAACAATTTCCCTCTTCTTACCGCTTAAGCGCGACATTCATTTTACTGCTTTAGGCTTTTAACATATTATTTTTAGATACGTTTAACATAGTAGGCCTAATAATTATAAATTGGAAACACACCACTTCAATTTCACCTAAATTGCACTGTTAATAATTATTGTTTTTAAATATTTTAAAAAATTAAGTAAAGTCTACTACTCCACAAAAGTTATTGCATTCCTGATACAAGTAACATTAAGGAAGCCGTGAAAAAAATCAACAAGATTCCAGATGCCGATGTTATTACTGCAATATGTTATATAAATAATATTGTTAAAATATTAAAATGAAAAATAAATCATTACATAACCTTACCGTTTGTTTTAAGTTCGCATTTATAGACTTGGGGAAAAAAAGACAGACGTATATCACGGCCTGCTGGAGTATAGTAAACACAGAATAGTAATATACGTTACAAGAGCGGTATGTTGACGTTTTCATGTTCGAGGGAAAGATTGAAAAAGAGAAACGTAGTTGAGCGTTTTTAATTTCCGAGAACATGAAAACAAACATACCGCTCGTGTATCGTACATTATTTTCTGCGAAGATCGTTTATTACATACCTGAAACAGGAATTTCTAATTAGTTGCAATGATATCTCCATCTTGGTTTCTGTTTAATGACGGCAACTTTGGAATACCAAAATATCTTTCTTCAACATTGTTGTTATAAAATGTTTTCTGTGTTTACTATACTCCAGCAGGCCGTGATATACGTCTGTCTTTTTTTTCCCCAGTCTATAAATGCGAACTTAAAACAAACGGTAAGGTTATGTAATGATTTATTTTTCATTTTAATATTTTAACAATATTATTTATATAACATATTGCAGTAATAACATCGGCATCTGGAATCTTGTTGATTTTTCACGACTTCCTTAATGTTCTTGCATCACGAATGCAATAACTTTCGTGGAATAGTAGACTTTACTTAATTTTTGCAAATATTTAAAAACAATAATTAACAGTGCAATTTAGGTGAAATTGCAGTGGTAAGTTTCCAATTTATAATTATTACTATGTTAAACGTCTCTAAAAATAATATGTTAAAAGCCTAAAGCAGTAAAATGAATATGTCTCTTAAGCGGTAAGAAGAGGGAAATTGTTATGTGTGTTACGTTGGGAATACTGAATGTGGTATTTAACACTTACCGCGTATTGGTTTTGTGCGGAAAGCAAGCAAATACGCACGATCTCGCACAAAACATTTTACAGCAACAATGTTGAAGATAGATATTTTGGTATTCCAAAGTTGCCGTCATTAAATAGAAACCAAGATGGAGATTTCATTGCAACTAATTAGAAATTCCTCTTCCAGGTATGTAATAAACGATCTTCGCACAAAATAATGTACGACACACGAGCGGTATGTTTGTTTTCATGTTCTCGGAATTTAAAAAAGCTCAACTACGTTTCGCTTTTTCAATCTTTTCCTCGAACATGAAAACGTCAACATACCGCTCTTGTAACGTATAGTACTATTACGTTATTTACATTTTTAAAAACATCACGGGTCGTCTTATGACAAGCAAATTTCATATAGCAATGGCAAAGGAAGCTTTTAATACAAAAGGGAGCATTTTCTGGGGACGGTGTTGTGTGTAGTTCCTGGGGTAACCCAGTCGGTAGAGCGTTCGCGCGCTAAGCGAAGGGTCTCGGGATCGATACCCGGCCCCGGAACAATTTTTCCTCGAAATTATTCAAACCTGCTTCGAAGGGAGCTACTACCTGAAAGCCAGATTTGTATAAATTTCATATAATCAGTTACTTTTTGAATTTAATTATAAAACTTTAAAATCTGGACGATCGATTAATAAATAGTCAAATTTTACTCTATAAGACTGTTAACGGTATATTGAATAACTGCGATTTTCTTAAATTCCTTCAGTTCAATGTAAAAAAAAACAATTACGTCATAGGCAACCTTTTGTTATTCCCATCCCTAGAACTGTTTTCTTCAAGAACTCTCCATTGTTTGTAATGTGTAATACTTACAACTCTCTGTCTTTAAACTGTGATTCTCAATTAGATTTCAGTTTAACAGTTGAAAAATTTCATACAATATTAAAAAGAATTGTATTTCCTTAGATATTTAAATTATGAAGAAGTATATTATAATGTCTTTGAAAATAATTTTGCATCATAATATTGACATTTGGCACTATATTAACTGCAATATTATATTCTAGCATCTATTACCGTTATGTATTTTCTGTCTTTCGTTCGTGTTGTTTGTTTTTTTTTTTTTCTTATTATGTATTTTGTGTATGTATCTGTGTAAGCCACCTGTAATTGGAAGCCTGCTTCTGTTGGTGGTGGATTTAAATGAATAAATAACACAAAAATGGAAGAAAAATGGTCAAAGATAGCTGGAAAAATATTAGAAAAATCAGAAACGTAATGCGATTGTCAAGAAGAGACATTTTCGATATTATTATTATTATTATTATTATTATTATTATTATTATTATTATTATTGTTATTTTTTTTTTTTTTTTTTTTAAATAAAGGAATATCGAACTACATTACGAAGTAGATTAAGAGATGAAATTATAACAACGACATCTGGGATCAAACTATAGCGGCAATGTACTGGAGAACGAAGCAAAGAAAGACTGACAGTTACCATTCCCTTACAGTGTACTGCATTATTTTATTGCGCTCTTTTTCTGGAAAATTTATGACTTTTTCTTTATTCGTTGTAGCTGCAATAACAGCGTGATGTATCAGTCCTCATATCTAATTAGTAACTGATCAGAATTGGATGGAATACATCACATTTGATATTGTCAAGATGGCGTTTATTAGTTTTACCTGGTTATTCTGTAATTAATGTTTACGACTCCTTTCCATCGAGGCGCGAAGATAAATCTATATCGAGCACGTGGAGCAATGGTTATCATTCCACCTTTATTCGGGAGGTCCGTAGTTCTATCCCAATTAAGGTATATGCACACCCACAAAACGCAAAAAATGATGGAAAATTAGAATTTTCAAAATATAACTATTTTAATAGAGAATTTTCTCCCCTTTAATTTGATATAAGAATTTTCGATTTATACCTTATGGTTTTTCAGATAAGTCCCATTTTCCAAAATTCTGCGTCATCAGCCACGGTCACTTCTACGAAGATCACTCCAAAAGTAATGCACAACATTTTTTTAAATTAATTTTTTATTCTAAACCTTTGCAATTTATGGAGGTCATAGATACATCCTTCCCCCTTGTATTCAAATTTAATTTAAGTCATTCCCGTGAGTGGCGCCAGAGAGTAGCTCAGACGTGTTGGTTCAGACTTTTATCGTGCAGGTATACAGGCCCTCATTCCAAGGTGGCGTAAGGCAGTTGAAAGATGCGGGGATTATGTGGAAAAGTGACGTATTGTTCCTGAAGGATGTATCTACATGCTATGAAAGTAGCAAAGCTGTAGGATAAAAATGTAATTTTTAAATAAATATTGTGGATTACTTTTGGAGTGATCCTCGTAGCAGTCAATCCCCTCGTCCAGCATTGCTTGAAAAATAAACTTCTTTCTAGTCCCGAAATAGATGCATAGATATCAGTGCATGATCATTAGATTGAAAACACGTTTTTACATAATGAAGTAATTTATAATCTTTTACTGTTAGTCACAAAACTGTAAATTTGTGTGTCAGTGATGTTGTACGTCATTTTAATAAGAGTCCAAAAGGAGAAATTAAAATTCTGAGGAGGATGGGTGTAAACCCTGGGTCAAACACCATAGCAGGATTTGTTGCATCAATGGAAAATAAGGACAAAAATACCATGCTTCCTTGAGCTTTGCACTAGCACTCAGTTTTATGGAAGACTGGATTGTCCTCGAAGCTTAATGAAAGTTGCGGCGGGATGAAGACTATATGATCTGGGACCATAATATATTATTTCTCGTCCAATGCCAAGATATATGCAAATGAATATTTAAGCTCAATTTAGATATATAATAATCAAAATTTTCTTCTTGGCAATTAAGTGCTACTCTTGAAAATGGCATTTCAAAATTTAGATAATATAGGTAGCGTTTTTTCACTTCAGAAACAGGGTAGGCTGACGATTGCATCGGACTGGTAAACGCAGCTTTCCTTTCTGGAAAGGTTCGAGTCTGTGAACTTCGGATCGAAGAGCAAAATCATTGAGAAGAATGCAAATTTATCTCAAGTCGCTCTAGTTCTAGGTGTGAACTGTAAGGTAAGTTGCTTAATTCATATTTAGGCCTATACGTATGTACAGAAGCTAGTGTGAACAAATATGGAATGGTTCGCAGGAGGTGTTGGTATCGATAAAAGCACGTGACGGGGCACAACGTTGTGTGCGTGACTGATGATCAATTGGAGGGGGGTGTGAGGCGGACGTCAATCAGCTCCCGTCACTCAGCAGCAGCAGACAGTCGTACAACTAGTCGAATGAATGAGCGAGTGGCTGAGCCGAGAGCTGCTCTACAGCGGAGTGCCTCGTTTGTAATACGAGCTGCACTACAATGACACTAAACTACGAGATGCCACTAACGCTCAAGCACTACTCGGCTCAGATAAAAAGCCGAAGCAACTGAGAAACGAATACCTGAGCTTTCGGAGACAAGTCCGCACTTCAGCACTTGTCAGGCATGACGGCATTCCTTTCCTACAAATTACGACCTAGGCACATGACACGCATGAAAGCTCTTCACTAATTAAATGGGTCGTAATAGGTGACGAGATTTATTTAATTCATTGTAAGGGATTGTTCAGATGCGTGATGGAATATGAAAGCTAAATTGATTACAGCCAGATAACGTGATTTACTTCAATAAGTGTAAGAGTTTACCGAGAAATGTGAGCGAAAAACAACAAAAAAAAAAGAGGTTACCAGCAGAGTGAGTCACTTACAGAATTACACGACAATGTTTTGGAAATGTCAATATTATTCATAAAGTAGGCCTACGTTAATTGTAATGGATAACATCAGTTACTTAAATAAATACAAGGGATTATGGAGAATATGAAGGGAAAATAAGTTACCAATTAAATTAATTGTAGTAGATCACGTGAAGTAGCGTCAGAAGTATTAAGGGAAATTACATCAAGAAAGCAAAAAAAATATATGGTGGAATACAGATTTAGAAAAATATGCTAAATAAAAGAAAGATATATACACTCAGGGACAAAAAAAAAAAACCGGATACTTCTATATTTGCTTGTATTTTGTTGCCAATTATTTCAAAATGAAACAAAACCCATTTAAACAAAATAATGTTTCATTTAGCACCTTATACGACAGCATTTGAAAAAATATCTCTGATGAGAAAATTTACAAAAAATTACAAAGGGCGTATAACTATGGCATCGTTTGGTCTAACTGTTTTTTCATTTTATGGTGCCTTAAACATTAAAAACTCTTTTTAGTAACGGGTATTACCCCCTCTGGCTTGAATAACTGCATCCATACGTCTTGGCATGCTCTCCATTTGGTTAGCAATGTCTTCTTGAGGAATAAGTTCCCATTCTTCGCCAAGTGCTCGCCTCAACTCTTGTAACGATTCTGGTCTCGGTCGCCTATTCTTAACACGCCGTCCCAGCATGTCCCACACGTGTTCAATTGGGTTCATGTCTGGACTCCTTGCTGGCCATGGAAGAACATGGATTCCCACTTCTTGGAGATAATCTCCGACCGCATGGGCAATATGCGGCCGTGCATTATCATGCATTAAAACAAAATTATCGCCTACAAATTGGCCAAATGGCACAACATGATCAGCCAAACATTCATTTATATACCTATCAGCTGTTAGTCTTCCATTTTCAACAAAAACCAACTCTGTACGAGCATCCGTACACACTCCTGCCCAAACCAACACTCCACCACCTCCTTAAGGCACATTTTCGGAAATGCAACACTGTGAAAATCGTTCTCTCCTCCTTCTCCAAACTCTTTCGCGTCCATCAGGTGAGCACAGATTGAAGCGGGACTCATCGGTGAACAGAAAACACAGCTCCACTGTCCATTTCTCCAATCCCTGTGATCATTTGCAAAACGCAGTCGTTCAACTCGATGCATCCTGAGAAGTCTGGGACCAGTTGCAGGTCTACTTGATATCAGTCCACTTGCTTTCAACCTCCTTCTAACTGTTTTGGCCGAAATTGGGCGTCCATGCATATTAACAAATTGCTGGGCTACACTAGTAGCTGGCAGGTTGCGCTCCCTAAGAACTCTCAACACCATATACCTGTCTTCTTTTGGATTTGTAGCTCTTGGACGACCCGAACCTGGTCTTCTGGTATATTCTAGGGTGTCTCTATACCGTTTTATGGCATCATGGGTTGTGCTTCTAGCCATATTCATAGCATTTGCAATGTAACGTACACTGCGTCCATCATCGTAAAGGGCTACAGCTCGAGCCACATCTTCAGGTCTCATCTTGTTTTAAGACAAATGTTACAACCCCACTTAAACTCAGAAAATGTAAAAATAAAAAATAACGAATGATAACGATAATGAAACACAAAATGGTTGAGACAAAATTGTTATAGCTGAGACTCCGAAAGCAAAATTGGAATATTTGGTTGTAATGGCTTGTTTATAAAACAAAAAACAATCAACAATGTATACACGTCTCCATAACAACAGATGGCTACCATAATATTGTATGAGAAGATAATGTTTTGCAAAATACCAGCAAATATTAAAGTGTCCGTTTTTTTTTTGTCCCTGAGTGTATTTAAAGTGGCTAAAAAAATGTGATAAACTGAACTATAAAGCTGCACAAGCTCGTCTAAGGAAAGAAACGAAACCTGAGACAAAAAGTGTACTGAAATTGGAACGCACATTGGTGGAGACAATCATGATAATCATGGAAATTTATAAAACAGTTACGATATACGATATAAAGTAATAATTCTCAGCTAATTTTACCTGAGTGTTGGGAAAAATATGATATATTATGGACTCTTAACTGAACCAAGAACAATATGACACGTAAATTAAAACAAGGATATTGCCTAGAAATCGAAGCCAGTACGTAACGAGCGCGCTCCGCCTCACCCATCCCCACCTGTACTGTACTCAATGTTCATGTAATAAATTGTTCCTTTGATTTTTATTTGACTGTGCGGGGTGGTCGGGCTCGCATTCGGGAGGCCGGGGTTCAAATTCGAAGCCAGCCAAACTAATTATGGATTTTTCGAAATTTTCCCCACTCACAAAAGGCGAATGCTGAATTGAAATTTGATTTTCATCTACCCCGAACGTTCTGCAAGTTATCTATACAGTAGCCCTATATCTGTTGGTGTTGTCTCTAGGTGGCGGTCCCTGCTTCGAGCTGATCCCTCACCAGGGAAGTCCCTCCATAGTTCACGTCTCGGGTGTGATCCATAGAATTATCTCCCCCCTACAGGCACTGGCTTGTAAAACGCAGAAAGGAGGGCAATTAAACAAGAATAAAAAAAAGAGAATAAATAAGATATTTATTTACATTAGAAGCAGGGTAGACCCTGCTACTCAAGAATATTCGGAGCGAAATAATAATTGTTATGCAGCCAGTTACAACTTGTCGCCCGGCAACCAAACATTGAATTTGTTGCCATTATGACCGGCATGTCAATTGATGCCCACAGGAGCAAGCGCGCGCTTTAGAGCCCAGGAGAGCCGGAGCGCTTTACAGCGGAAAGGAAAGAGACAGACGAAAGAGGTGGTATATGCCGCTTGGTCGAGCTATATTCCGGGATGGCCAGCACTGATTCAGTAGATAAAGGGAAGAGAACTTATTAAAACTATATCCATGCTAATTTTTAGATTTGCCTGACAAGTATAAGTGCATTATAAGAATGTAAGTTTTAATTTTAATGCTCATTTTTCACAAGCTTGATTTTTTTATTCAAAAGAAATATTTTCTCAACTTTCCGTATAGTAAAGTGAACTTTTCAGGTATAGGCCTATTTATTTAGTAGCCTTACAGAATGTTTTCGTAAATCTAATATACCGTATATACGTATTACTGAAGATAGTTTATTGAAAATTTTGAAAATATTCGCATGGAAATTGTAAGGAAATGAATTAACAAAGCAACTACTGTTACATCATAAGCAAAAGATATGTGCCCATGCGTTGTAAAAATGTCAGCTCTATAGCTTAATCAGATTTCGAGAAAATAATTTAATATTCTTATGATAGGAAGTTTCTCACAAATATTACCTTAAAATCATAATGCAATAAGAGTTTTGTAATGTAATATGATGATAGAGAATGGATTAATCTATCTCAGGATAGGGACCAATGGCGGGCTTATGTGAAGGCGGCAATGAACCTCCGGGTTCCTTGAAAGCCAGTAAGTAAGTAATATTAGTTACACTTTAAACATATATAGCACCTAGGTAACTTTGCTTTGTACTGTAATATTGTTTATTGATTACTTTTGTAAGGCTAAAGGTACCATCAATATCAATCCCAACTTATCATGTCATACTCAATCTCTTTCTTTGGAATATCACTTTCTTTATGAATGATGTGTTTCATCCACTTAATACAGTATAAAATACACTATCGAAATTAAGTGAATATTCTTTCTTAACTCTCTATTATGTTATTAAGATTTAAAACACAAGTGCAATATTAAGGAATCTGTGTTAGTACTTTTGTTTCACAGACAATATAGATAATATTAAACAGAAAGAAGCCATATAAAAATAACGACATAAGATTTCACGTTGCGTTTGAAGTTTGTGCACCACTGTTTTCTTAATCCAACAGGTTGCTTATTCATAAACACAACCCTTCCTCTTTCCATACTTAGCGCTTGCTGCCCGCGCACGACGTCAAGGTCAGAAAAATGTGCTTGCTTTGACATCACTGCATTATGATTTTCCTTCCACATGGTAATTTAAAACAATTAATAATGAAGAGTGCTTAAAGAAACTGTTGTTTATAATTTTATTGCAAACTTATGAAACTGCAAATTTTTTCTGTGCTCAAGGAGAAGTGTTGCTTATTTCTTCAACAGTTTCTTTGAACACTATCTGCACGTTTAATTCCCGTTCTGGCAATTACATATCCGTGTTGTTTTGTTCTATGCTTACCAACACGAGTAACGTGATAACATTAAGGAATTAGAATGCTGTGGCCTATGCACTTCTAAATATTCCAGATGCCAACTGTCACTCACTGCTGTTCAGTTCTATTATTGCCTCCACACGGTATGGAACCTCTGGTATTTGCAACATACTCCCAATACTGAACACATTCTGGAATGAGAAAAATAAATACGCATTCCACAGCTGTTTTCTTTCCGTATGAGTTAAAATTCGCACCTGTCGGTCTATCGCAATCGTAGCGATCTGCCTGCAGCAAGTCTGTAGTAGACCTATTTATAGCATTATCTATTACGTCATTCTCAGTAAAAGAAACTCAACGTGTTAATCATACTAATCTAGGAATTTATATGGACAAAAACTTAAGTTGGAATACTCAAATCACACACACACATGTAATAGTATTATGAGTTACAAGATCGGTATGTTGACGTTTTCATGTTCGAGGAAAAGATTGAAAAAGCGAAACGTAGTTGAGCTTTTTTAATTTCCGACAACATGAAAACAAACATACCGCTACTGTATCGTACATTATTTTGTGCGAAGATCGTTTATTACATACCTGAAAGACGAATTTCTAATTAGTTGCAATGGAGTCTCCATGTTGGTTTCTGTTTAATGACGGCAACTTCGGAAAACCAAAATATCTTGTTGCTATAAAATGTTTTCTGTGTTTACTATACTCCAGCAGGCCGTGATATACGTCTGTCTTTTCTTCCCTCCCAGTCTATAAATGCGAACTTAAAACAAACGGTAAGGTTATGTAATGATTTATTTTTCATTTTAATATTTTAACAATATTATTTATATAAAATATTGCAGTAATAACATCGGCATCTGGAATCTTGTTGATTTTTTCACGGCTTCCTTAATGTTATTTGTATCAGGAATGCAATAAGTTTCGTGGAGTAGTAGACTTTACTTAATTTTTGCAAATATTTAAAAACAATAATTAACATTGCAAATTAGGTGAAATTGCAGTGGTGTGTTTCCAATTTATAATTATTACTATGTTAAACGTCTCTAAAAATAATATGTTAAAAGCCTATAGCAGTAAAATGAATGTCGCGCTTAAGCGGTAAGAAGAGGGAAATTGTTGTGTGTGTTACGTTGGGAATACTGAATGTGGTATTTCACACTTACCGCGTATTGGTTCTGTGCGGAAAACAAGCAAATACGCACCAATCTCGCACAAAATCATTTTTATGAAAATTCACACACTAAAAATAATTCCAAATTGACTTCCGTTGGTTGTTAAGAAGAATTCAGTGCAGTCGCTCTCGATGCCTCATTTTGATTACTGTGACACTCTACACTGACCTTAACATGAGACTGACAGACAGACTACAGCGTGTTCATAATGCATGTGTTCGTTTTATTTGCAACGTCCGTAGATCTGACCGTATCACACCTTCACTAAATATGCTGTCCTGGGTCCGTCTCAAAGAGCGAAGAACTATTCACGCTCTCACTTTACTCTTCAATATTCTTCAAACCTCTAACCCTAGCTACCTAGCTTCTCGTTTTCAACATTTGTCCTCATATCACGAAATAGATACTCGCTCACAACACCATATCACACTCCCCATTCCTAAACACAGAACATCCTTCTACTCTTCATCTTTAACGGTCTCTGCAGCTCATCTCTGGAACTCTCTACCACAACATGTCAGAGACTGTCGGACAGTGTCTAGTTTCAAAAATAAACTAAAATTGCACTTTTTCAATTCAGATTCCTTTCAGTTATAAGCCCTTTTCTCTGCGATAGCTTTGTAAAACTATATAAATATCTTTTTCCTTCCTTTCCCCTTTTTGTTCTCTTTATCAGCCGATGAATTTATTACCATACTCTTTCTATCGTGAATTTTATTTGGTTTTCCTATTTCTTTTCTTTTTTATTATTATTTTATTACATTCCATTTTGTTATATTCTTCCTTACGTTTTTCCATATTAACCATTTGTACTAAATGAGTTGCTTTCACTATATTCCAATGTATTTTACTTACTTTTTTTTCTATTATGGTATTATTTTCATGTTGTTTAGTGTCGATTTATTATGTCATTATCATTATTTTTTTTGTAATATGTTAGTATTCTGTTCTTTAACTTTTTGTTAAATTTTTCACTGATTGTATACTTTGTGACCTGGTAGAGTGTAAGAGAAGGCCCTATGGCCTTAACTCTGCCAGATTAAATAAAGAATTATTATTATTATTATTATTATTATTACTACTGCTATATTTTATATCATTGATGTTTCTGCTTCTGAACTTTCTTATTCAGATATACGAGGCGCATCCAGAAAGTAAGTTTCCCTATTTTTTTAAAAAAGAACACACACTTTCAGAAAAACATTTATTGGCAACAGGTACAGCAATGTTGCAGCTATTTTTCAACATAGCCACCATCAGAATTGAGACACTTGTCGTATCGTGGGATCAACTTTTGTATCCCTCTGTCGTAGAACTCTGCCGCCTGTGAATGGAACCAGCGTGTGACAGACGTCTTCAGCTCTTCGTCGTTGCCAAAACGCTCACCGGAGGACAGGAATTTCTTGAGGTGCAAGAAAACGTGAAAATCTCTGGGAGGAAGATCAGAACTGTAGGGTGGATAATCAAACAACTCCCAGCCAAATTCCGTCAAAACAGCTGCTGTGCGCCGAGCCGTATGTGGACGAGCATTGTCATGGAGGAGCACAACACCTGCAGTAAGCATTCCACGCCTCTTGTTTTGAATGGCACGTCGCAATTTTCGCAGTGTTTCACAGTAACGGTAAGCGTTCACTGTTTCACCTCTTGGAAGGAAGTCAATGAGCAGAATGCCCTTCCTGTCCCAGAACACCGTGCACATCACTTTCCGTACCGACAGCGTCTGTTTGAATTTCGTCCTGACCGGAGATCCACTATGCCGCCAATGCATTGACTGCTGCTTGGTTTCCGGGGTGAAGTGCGAAATCCAAGTCTCATCGCCCGTGACGATCCTGTCGAGGAACTCGTCGCCGTCATCGTGATACCGTTGCAGAAATGTCAGTGCTACTCCTAAACATTGCATTTTGTGTTCGGGTGTCAGGTTTTTCGGCACCCACCTGATACACTTTTTCGAACAGCAGGTGCTTAGTGACAATCTCATGCAACAAGGATCGCGATATCTGCGGAAAATGGCTGCTGAGCTCCGTAAACGTGAAGCGACGGTTCTCCATGATACACTGCCGCACCAGCTCAACACGATCATCATTGATGAGGGACGGTCGCCCACTGCGCTCTTCATCATGGACACTTTGACGACCTTCGGAAAACTGCCTACACCAGCGACGCACCATCTGCTTACTCAGGATGCTTTCGGCCCAAAGACCTGACAGAGCTGCCGATGAATTTCAATTGGCGCAATGCTTTGTGCATTGCGAACCTCGCAGGCGGCGGGAGAGGAATAAGAGCTTCCATTTCGGACCACTGCTGCCACGCTACTGGCACCAGGCGGGACCTGTCCGGCTGGCATATGATTGATACGTCATAGATCTGTTACGCATGCGCAATTGACACGGCTAATTACGTTTACTTTCAAGGGAAAAAAATCGGGAAACTTACTTTCCGGATGCGCCTCGTAATAATTAGCGAACATGAGAGAGAGAGAGAGAGAGGTGTAGAACTGTGTAGTCACGTGGTAACCATGGGATAACACAAGGGTGTAATGGATTAACTCTAGCCATTTGGGTTAGGCTTTGCATTTCAAATACAAAAACACAATACGTATGTGCCGGCGACTTAAAAGTCTATCTTAGTTCCTGAAAACTAATAACTTTTTTTTGTATATTTTATCATGCTTTACTACTATATGAGTAAACAAACTTTACCCATTTACCAAGAAACCAAACAATCAACAATTGATGCGAGAGCTTCGTCAAAAAGTAAAATTTTTCTTATCTAAATTTTATAGGATTAAACGACTTGAAAGAAGGATTCGTTACTTAGAATGCGATGCAGGGAAGAAATAAATATAAATAAATAGCAAACAAGAAAGGAAAAGGAAGAACTACAAAGAAGAAATAATACAATTTAGGTCGTGTCGGACGTTACGCAATCCCTAGCGATCCTGAACAATAGTACACGAGCTCTGTACGTCTATTCTATAGCCAAGTATGAAGTATTGATTATGATCAACTTTCC
This sequence comes from Periplaneta americana, assembly GCA_025594305.2. NCBI lineage: Eukaryota > Metazoa > Arthropoda > Insecta > Blattodea > Blattidae > Periplaneta > Periplaneta americana. The sequence continues at coordinate 1,015,394 of JAJSOF020000039.1, read as the reverse complement.
TCCAGCAGTTAACAGCGAGTTTGACTTAACTTTGTTGTTATTCCCTCGGAGATGACTCTGTGTGCGTCACTTGATTGAGCGCATGTGAGGAGATGCAGTCCCGCGTGGAAATGTTTTCAGCAGACTACTCAAGTCTGTGCGGAAGAATATATTGGTGGAGATGCAATACAGCTAAACATTATTATCCTGAACCTAAAATTTCTTAAACCTTTGTACAATTTCATTTGACATCATTTCTTCTTCTTCTTCTTCTTCTCCTTCTTCTCCTCCTCCTCCTTCTTCTCCTTCTTCTTCTTATCCTTCTTCTTCTTCTCCTTCTTATCCTTCTTCTTCTCCTTCTTATCCTTCTTCTCCTTCTTCTTATCCTTTTTCTTCTCCTTCTTATCCTTCTTCTTCTTCTTCTCCTCCTCCTTCTTCTCCTTCTTCTTATCCTTCTTCTTATTCTTCTCCTCATCCTTCTTCTTCTTATCCTTCTTTTTATCCTTCTTCTTATCATTCTGCTTCTTCTTATCCTTCTTCTTCTTCTTCTTCTCCTTTTTATCCTTCTCCTTCTTATCCTTCTTCTTCATATCTTTCTTCTTCTTCTTATCCTTCTTCTTCTTATTATTATCCTTCTTCTTCATATCCTTCTTCTTCTTATCCTTCTTCTTCTTCTTCTTCTTCTCCTTCTTATCCTTCTTCTTCATATCCTTCTTCTTCTCCTTCTCCTCCTTCTTCTTCTTCTTATCCTTCTCCTTCTTCTTTTCTTCTTCTCCTTCTTCTTCTATCTTCTTCTTCTCCTCCTCCTCCTTCTTCTTCTTCTTATCCTTCTTCTTATTCTTCTCCTCATCCTTCTTCTTATCCTTCTTCTTATCATTCCTTCTTCTTATACTTCTTCTTCTTCTTCTTCTCCTTTTTTCTTCTTCTTCTTCTTATTCTTTCTTCTTCTTCTAATCCTTCTTTCTTCTTCTTCTTCTCCTTCTTATTCTTATTATTCTTCTTCTTCTTATCCTTCCTCCTTATCTTCTTCTTCTTCATATCTTTCCTTCTTCTTAATATCTTTCTTCCTTCTTATCCTTCTTCTTCTTATCCTTCTTCTTATCATCCTTCTTCTTATCCTTCTTCTTCTTTATCTTCTTCTTCTTATCCTTCTTCTTATCATTCTTCTTCTTATCATTCTTCTTCTTCCTCCTCCTTCTTCTTCTATCTTCTTCTTCTTCTTCTCCTTCTTATCCTTCTTTTATCCTTCTTCTCCTTCCTCCTTCTTCTTCATATCTTTCTTCTCCTCCTCCTCCTTCTTCTTCTTCTTCTTATCCTTCTTATTCTTCTCCTCATCCTTCTTCTTATCCTTCTTCTTCTTATCCTTCTTCTTATCATTCTTCTTCTTATCATTCTTCTTCTTCTTATCCTTCTTCTTCTTCTTCTTCTTTTATCCTTCTTATCCTTCTTATTCTTTCTTCTTCTTCTTATCCTTCTTATTCTTATTATTTCTTCTTCTTATCCTTCTTATTCTTATTCTTCTTCTTCTCCTCCTCCTCCTTCCTCCTTCTATCTTCTTCTTATTCTCCTTCTTATTCATATTCTTCTTCTTCTCCTTCTTATTCATATTCTTCTTCTCCTCCTCCTCCTTCTTCTTCTTCTTCTTATCCTTCTTATTCTTCTTCTTATCCTTCTTATTCTTCTCCTCATCCTTCTTCTTCTTATCCTTCTTCTTATCATTCTTCTTCTTATCATTCTGCTTCTTCTTATCCTTCTGCTTCTTCTTATCCTTCTTCTTCTTCTCTCCTTTTTATCCTTCTCCTTATCCTTCTTCTTCATATCTTTCTTCTTCTTATTATCCTTCTTCTTCTTATCCTTCTTCTTCTTCTTCTCCTTCTTATCCTTCTTCTTCATATCTTTCTTCTTCTTATCCTTCTTCTTCATATCCTTCTTCTCCTTATCCTTCTTCTTCTTCTTCTCCTTCTTATCCTTCTTCATATCTTTCTTCTTCTTCTTATCCTTCTTCTTCTTCATATCCTTCTTCTTCTCCTTCTTCTTCTTCAATTCATGGTATGGCCAATTGCCCGTTCCGGCTTCAAAGGTCGCTCCATCTTTTCATCGGTTATCCCTGATCTCTTCGTCCTTTTGGTTTATAATTTATTGCTTTCTCAGGAAGTCTGTAGTCGTCCATTCTCTCTACATGTAATTTCCAATCTTGTCTGTAATTGTCTATTTTATCAATTAGTGGGTATACTCCTAGTTCCTGCCTAATATCTTCATTTCTAATTCTATCTAATCTCGTGCATCCTTTTACTTTCCGCAAGAATCTCATTTTACTAACTTCAGGTTTTGTTTTTGTTTTTTTTTGTAGGTTATTTTACGACGCTTTATCAACATCTCAGGTTATTTAGCGTCTGAATGAGATGAAGGTGATAATGCCGGTGAAATGAGTCCGGGGTCCAGCATCGAAAGTTACCCAGCATTTGCTCATATTGGGTTGAGGGAAAACGCCGGAAAAAACCTCAACCTGGTAACTTGCCCCGACCGGGAATCGAACCCGGGCCACCTGGTTTCACGGCCAGACGCGCTAGCCGTTACTCCACAGGTGTGGACTCAGGTTTTGTTGTAACCCAGCTTTCACTTCCATATAAAAGAGTAGGGACTGCCATTACATTGTAGAATTTCATTTTTGTTTCCTTTCTGCTTTTATTCTTCAAAGTTCTATTAATAGTTCCACATACTGTCTGGAATGATTGTAATTTTATTTTTATATCTTTATCCTTTTTGTAACTTACATCACATCATTTCTATAACAAAAAAAAAAAGAAAAAAAATATATAGTTTATTTCGAGTTCAAATAAATCACCAATTTATATCACATTTTCGAGTAAATTCGGTATCGTCAACGCGGGCTACTTGGGCCCTTAAGGTGTTACTTGAACCTAGAAGAAAAAAATGCTTACTTACCATTGGAGTAACTTAGGTGAAAATATTTGTACAGATGCAAGTTTGCTGAGAAAAAAGACCACAACTTTCGACACCAAACTGTTATTTTACATCGACGAAAACATTTTTTTCTTCTGGGTTCAAGTAACACCTTAAGGGTCAAAGTAGCCCGCTTTGACGGTACAGTATATGCTTCTAGTTCTCAGTTGAACTGACCATAACATAACTAAAGTACTGCACTTTCCATGGACTGGTAGAAAGCGTTGCAGGCTCGAATGGATAGACAGATACACAAATACACAACGTGCCACAGTCGAAATCCCTTCCATCAGGAAAGCTAAAAGGGCGCATATTTACAATGTAATATTTTCTCGAAAACTAACCGCTCAATTTTCATAAAATTTGGTATGTACCTTCAATTATTGAAGTGGATAAGTTTTGGATAATGAAAATGAAAATAGCAACTATTTTTACTGATAATAAAATAGTAATGTTGTAAAAAAATGTTCAATTTGAGTGTAAAAATAAATTAGTAAATTCCGAAAAGACAAAGTATATGATTTTGACTCGTGACGGGAATATTTTACGAAATGGGAATATAAAAATTGGAAATTTATCTTTTGAAGAGGTGGAGAAGTTCAAATATCTTGGAGCAATAATGATACTCGTGAGGAAATTAAGCACAGAATAAATATGGGAAATGCCTGTTATTATTCGGTTAAGAATCTTTTATCATCCAGTCTGCTGTCAAAAAATCTGAAAGCTAGAATTTATAAAACAGTTATATTACCGGTTGGTCTTTGTGGTTGTGAAACTTGGACTCTCACTTTGAGAGAGGAACATAGGTTAAGTGTGTTTGAGAATAAGGTGCTTAGGAAAATATTTTGGGCTAAGAGGGATGAAGTTACAGGAGAATGGAGAAAGTTACACAACACAGAACTGCACGCATTGTATTCTTCACCTGACATAATTAGGAACATTAAATCCAGACGTTTTACATGGGCAGGGCATGTAACACGTATGGGCGAATCCAGAAATGCATATAGAGTGTTAGTTGGGAGGCCGGAGGGGAAAAAGACCTTTAGGGAGGCCGAGACGTAGATGGGAAGATAATATTAAAATGGATTTGAGGGAAGTGAGATATGATGATAGAGAATGGATTAATCTTGCTCAGGATAGGGACCAATGGCGGGCTTATTTGAGGGCGGCAATGAACCTGCGGGTTTCTTAAAAGCTATTAAGTAAGTAATGTGGAATGCGCATGAAAGTGAAATGAAAGACGAAGGAATATTGCTACATATGTTACTCGTTCAGACGTCAGATGCATCCCCACCAGAATCTGCATCCTCGCTGCTAGTCTCGCCTTCGGCAGCACCGAGTAATGGAGGCTCGAAGAGAACTGCAGCACTCCTATTGAAATCGACCGCGATTTTCTCTTCTTAAATGCTTTAAGCTGGTGATGTAAGGGTGCAAAGAAATAAGTAGCCCGAGTAAAATATCGGTATTTGTGTCTTTCTTGCGAAGACTTCTCTGAAAAGTGTAATATAGTATTTATTCCTCGCTTTCTGGCTTCCTCAGATAGTTTACCAATAGGTATAACAGTGTCCTGTGACCTTCTGTCCATGAGCCAAGAGATTGTGAAGGATTGTAGGCATATAATACTATTTGTGCAAGCATAAATATAATTCCCTTGTCTCCTTTGCATACATGTCAAATGCCCGTTTATCAGTATTGAATAACCGCAAAAAAAAGGTTTCTAATATTAGATTTCCGTCTATTCCCGTAATATATGTGAAAGTGGAAACCTCCCTTAAAAATCTTGTTGCGGTATTTGGATCGTTTTTATTTCGACTACTTTATTTTATCATGTCAACAGGGAGTCTCCTTTCCTGCCTGAATCTATCCTGTCTTCAATGTTTCGCAATAAATAATACGATGGATCTAAATTAACTGTTACAAGATTTTCTATTTCCCTTAATTCTTTATATTGATTAGAAGTCAACTATAAATCAGTAATCAAAGCAAGATTCTTATTAGGTGACAGTTCCTGCAAAATCAATTTTCACGTTTTTTTTTTTTTTTCTCTAGGCTAATTTGTCGCACGTTGAATTGATGCAAGTGAAAGCTCCCCTACAATATCGGCCGCATCACTTTTCCTAGAAGTTCTGAAACTCATATGGGCAGCAGAAAGCTTTTTTTCTGGCGAACTTTCTTCAAAAAGTGGACTATTTTTTTTTTTTTCCGTTTTGATCTTTCGCTCAGTTCTCAGAAAAGTTAACGTGGACGTCCTCGAATGCTTGTACGGGCAGACTCAAATTGGAATTGTTTTGTAGTAGATGGCAAAGCATTATATATTTCATTCCCAGACTTTGCATCTTGGTTCAAACATAGCGCATTATATTTTAAGAATTTTTTCTTATTTATGCTGTATTTTTCCCACCGTAATCGAATTTTCTAGCATAGAAATTTAATTCATTTCTTATTGACTATAAAATGTCTTCAGAGTAATCTTTGTAAGGATACTTCCTGTCTGATAATTGTGCACAACGTTGTTTGTGAAACTACCTCTCGTCACTGGAACTCTCTGCCGCCTGAAGTCAAGGGCTGCCGAACATTGAAATCTTTCAAATCCAAGTTAGAAAATTATCTTATGACGAGTTGCCAAACTAACTTACTATTATGACAAGTGTTGTATTGCATGTTTCCACGTATTCACATTTTTTTATGTTCTAGTGATATTTAACTTATTTTATATTTTTGTTTTCATATTTTCCGATAATGGTATGTATATAATGTGATAAGTTGAGCTATATATAATCATAATTTTCCTTACTGTGTGTACTTAAAAATATTGTATTCATTGTATGCTTTGTACTGCACTATTTTACTACTACTACTACTACTACTACTACTACTACTACTACTACTACTACTACTACTACTACTACTACTACTACTATTATTATTATTATTATTATTATTATCATTATTATTATTATTATTATCAATAATCGTCTTATTTTTGTACTTTGTAGGTCTGATTTATTTTGACCTGCTGTTCTCATTTTATTATGGTTTTTGCTTTCTTTCTGTATGTTATATATTATGTCTGATTTCTACTTACTTGTTGTTTACATTTTATTATTATTATCTTATTCAGTTTTGTGTGTAAAATTGTAGTGTACTTTGTAAATTTGTAGTGTTTTTGTAAAGCAGTTTTACTCCTGGTTGAGTGTTAGAGAAGGCCGTATGGCTTTAACTCTACCAGGTTAAATAAATTATTATTATTATTATTATTATTATTATTATTATTATTATTATTATATTATTAAACTGAAATTCTAAGTTATAGAAAATCCTCGATAGTTAAATAAATCATTATTATTATTATTATTATTATTATTATTATTATTATTATTAATATTATTAAACTGAATGATTTTCGTAATAAAAGTTCGAAATTGCACTCTTCTTCATAAAATTCATATTGCCTTGCTTTTTTGTATTGATGTTAGTAACAGAAACGTTAGAAACATTCTGTGAATGTTATTACAGTAGACTGTCGACGAGGTCGCAAACAAGGTCGCATTAGAGATTGACGGGCGAACTGTGTTCTTGGCGACCAAATGTAATTTATACACCGCAGAGATTATAATCCAAATATTTTGTGAACAGACGTACAAACGTGCAGGTAAAACTGAGCGGTGTGAGTCGCTTGACACGAATAAATATCATCTGTAGTGGGAATGTCGATAACGCCAACACGCTCATAAAACACCGGCACCATACATCTGACTGCCGCAATTACAGCCTGGACTTCAGCAGGAACAAGTGACTTCGCCAGTCAGGAAACTGGTGTGAGCGATGGCAGGTTGTCAGCACGACGGCCAGATTGCCGGCTATGTGTAACACGAGACAGGGTTCAAATCTCGGAAAATCAAAGATTATATGGGGGTTGGGCGAAGGGCTAACAAACCATCACCGTAAAAAAACACCTTGTTACGAAACCACAAAATAAGCCTCGGAATGGGACTGATTCTCTGGCACGAATAAGGTTTTGAGATTTGGTACTTGCAATGTTACAAGTCTAGAAGCTTTTATCATCCAGTCTGCTGTCAAAAAATCTGAAAGTCAGAATTTATAAAACAGTTATATTACCGGTTGTTCTGTATGGTTGTGAAACTTGGACTCTCACTTTGAGAGAGGAACATAGGTTAAGGGTGTTTGAGAATAAGGTGCTTAGGAAAATATTTGGGGCTAAGAGGGATGTAGTTACAGGAGAAAGTTACACAACGCAGAACTGCACGCATTGTATTCTTCACCTGACATAATTAGGAACATTAAATCCAGACGTTTGAGATGGGCAGGACATGTAGCACATATTGGCGAATCCAGAATTGCATATAGTGTGTTAGTTGGGAGGCCGGAGAGAAAACGACCTTTAGGGAGGCCGAGACATAGATGGGAAGATAATATTAAAATGGATTTGAGGGAGGTGGGATATAATGGTAGAGACTGGATTGATCTTTCTCAGAATAGGGACCGATGGCGAGCTTATGTGAGGGCGGCAATGAACCTGCGGGTTCCTTAAAAGCCAGTAAGTAAGTAAGTACGTAAGTAAGTAAGTATATATTTCTTAAAAAAGAAATGTAGATTCGGGCAGACCTTAATCAAACTTTATAATTCAATAATAGTTTATATTTTCAGTCAAAACACCTATCTTACAAATTTAAAAATAAAAATTAATCAAACTTACTTTTTATTAACTCCTTCAATGTTTTCCTTTTCTCCTCAAATATTAATTGTCAATATTACAGATATTATTCTGTAGGACAAATTAATAAATCTACAATATTATTATTATATTTCATGTTGATTTGGAGGACATAGGCGGAAATCCGGTGACTTGCTGCGAAAAAACGACGAAAAAACAGGAGGTAATTAAAGAAATTAAGAGTAATATGTATGAAAATTGGGATAAGAAATAAGATAACGGAATAAGTAAACAACAAAAACGAAAGGAAGAAATAATGTAAAAAATCGAGGGAATAATGATGAGATCAAGGATCAAATTATGGCATAGAAATGAAGGCATTTCTGTATATCACAACTGACTGAATTGTTTATCCTCTAAATTTAATTAACTTACTTGTTTTGTATTATACATATAGCTCAACTGATGAATGATCGTTTGCGTTTGTAAATTTAATAATCTGATTGGCTATGTATTGTATATTCTTAGTAGAGCCATCGATGTAGTTCAGTCGGCAGACTCGCTGGGCTGCTGATCCGGAGCTGCGTTCGGGCTTGGGTTGGATCCCCCTTTGGTCTCATTGAATGGTTTCTTCCGAGGTTTCCCCAGCCGTGGGACTGAAGCCGGATGGTCTATGGCGAGTCCTCGGCATCACTTCATTTCCCCCTTTGATTTGATTACCTGGTTGGGTTTTTCCGAGGTTTTCCCCAAACTAAAGGCAAATGCCGGGTACCTAATCTTTTGGCGAATCCTCGGACCTCAACTCATCTCACTACATCTCGCCAAAATATTGTAATAAATTGCAGAAAATTGTAAAAATTGTAAAAAAATTACTAAATTGTAAAACTGTAAAAATTGTAATTCTAGTCTTGTAAAATTTTGACTTGTTCCACATCTTAAAGCTTCATTGCTCATGTAAGATCTATGGAATAGAATAAATGAATGAATGAATGAATGAATGAATGAATGAATGAATGAATGAATGAATGAATGAATGAATGAATGAATGAATGAATAATGCAAATCTATACTAATAATAAATCCGTAGCCGAAATTTTTCTAGTAGTTTTCGTTTTTCCAAAAATAATTGGTCCTAACATATATAATTAACCGCCCTGAAACCGAAAATAGTCTTTTTGAAATTTTTGTTTGTATGTCTGTCTGTTTGTATGTTTGTTACCTTTTCACGCGATAACGGATGAACCGATTTATATGAAAATTGGAATATAAATTAAGTTCGTTGTAACGTAGAATTTAGACTACATGACATTCAAAATATTCTATTTAAAACGGGGGTTGTAAGGGGGCTTGAATTAAATAAATCGAAATATCTCCCTTATTATTAATTTTCATGAAAAATATTACATAGCAAAAGTTTCTTTAAAAATAATTTACGATAAGTTGTATTCTATGCAAAATTTTGATAGGACCGATATTTAATCAGATAAATGAGTTTCAAAATTACAATAACAACGCCATTTAAGGTGGTGTAATGAAATAAAAAACAAATGACTTCGTCTATAAGGGGCTTTGGATAACAACAATCGAAAGCTATTAAACATAGCCTACAGAGAATGTTTCTGTGTTTATATGAAGTAATGCCGGAAGTTAAATTAACCGATTTGTATAATTAATTATTAATTCACCATTGGAAAGTGTAGTTTCTCTAGACGGACATAATGCTATAATGTTATTACAGTAACTTCTGAGTGAATCGAGGACAGGTAAGATTAAAATAGCTTCTTATGCACAGAAAACTTGATAGGCTATTCTGTACATTCGTTTCCTGTATTTCCTAAAATAATTTTTATGACCGAATGAGTGGTCTCTGGATCAAAATGATCGCATTTGAATTTGCAAATACAATTTAAATTAAGTAACATAATAAACGATTTATCCTTATATCAAACACGAATGTTCCCTGGATCAAACGTCCTATTTTAATTATGTAATTACTTTATATTTATTTCTAACGGGTGCAGCGGAGCGCACGGGTACGGCTAGTATATACAACAGATTTCGTGATATTCAGTTTATGGCATGGAGGTTTTCTGAAAAATTGGCAACTGTGACGTGACCAGTTCGAAAGACACTGTTGAATATTATGACATGAGGTAGAATAGACGACCAAACTGGAAATTAGCGTTAGATATAATAACTATAAATCAATCTCACGGCACAAAAAAAATATATCCGATGTGTTTAGGCATTTTTGCAATATCAGTAAACTGTCTTGTGGAAAACTGTGCATCGACTCTGCACTCAACCTGTAGCACCGTGTGCAGGGCGACATAGTTGGTGCGCCATCAAATGGAGCGGAATCACGCAGTTATTCGGACCCCCGCAGGACCGCACAAACACACGAATACATTCTAAACATAATACAACACGTTCGAGACGAAAATGTTTGTCCGTTTGTATGCGGCGTGCCATAAATTCCAGCACCACGTAAACCAGTAATATCGCACCATTTTTACTTATCTCAAACATGCTCTGAACTACATTGACATTTCGCACTAAAGATGGCAGACTGTTTATTTCCAAGGGACAACAAATCATCTTACAGGAGATCTCTTAACGTAACTTCAGATATTATCTATACTAATAATAAATCTGTAGCCGAAATTTTTCTGGTAATTTTCGATTTTCCAAAAATAATTGGTCCTAACATATATAATTAATCACCCTGAAACCGAAAATAGCATTTTTGAAATGTTTGTTTGTATGTCTGTCTGTATGTTTGTTACTTTTTCACGCGATAATGGCTGAACCGATTTATATGAAAATTGGAATATAAATTAAGTTCGTTGTAACTTAGATTTTAGGCTATATGACATTCAAAATACTTTATTTAAAAGGGGGGTTATAAGGGGGCCTGAATTAAATAAATCGAAATATCTCGCTTATTATTCATTTTTGTGAAAAATGTTACATAGCAAAAGTTTCTTTAAAAATGATTTCCGATAAGTTTTGATAGGACTGATATTTAATGAGATAAATGAGTTTGAAATTAAAATAACGCCATCTAAGACGGTGCAATGAATTAAGAACAAATGACTTCGTCTATAAGGGGCCTTGGACAACAACAATCGAAACAGGGGCCTTGGAGATTAACAATCGAAAGCTATTAAACATAGCCTGCAGAGAATGTTTCTGTATGAAGTAATATCAGAAGCTAAATTAACCGATTTGTATAATTAATTATTATTTCACCATTGGAAAGTGTAGTTTCTCTAGATGAACATAATGCTATAATGTTATTACAGTAACGTCTGAGTAAATCGAGGACAGGTAAGATTAAAATAGCTTCTTATGCACAGAAAATTTGATAGGCTATTTTGTTCATTAGTTTTCTGTATTTCTTAAAATAATATTTATGTACACTCATTTTAATCTCAGAGAATTAACGAACAACGAGAGTGTATTGATTTAGTATGCAGTAATAGTACGTTAGCTTAGCAATCCATTATTTTATAATTCAAATTTTAACTATGCTCAATTGAATCGTGTTAAAATACATAAAATATATATGCAATAAATGCAATGCAAAAAAATGGTAATGAGCGAAGCAGATTATCTTGCGCTGTTGTAAAAGTTGTTCCCTGGATCAAACGTCATATTTTAATTATGTAATTACTTTATATTTATTTCTAACAGGTGCAGCGGAGCGCACGGGTACGGCTAGTAAGAAATAAAACATGAATGTAATGAAATTTATACTATAACAAGGAAGGTAAAACCTACGCTGTTCACATATGGCTGAATTAAACCTCAACGTCGTATTAAAAATAATAATAATAATAATAATAATAATAATAATAATAATAAAATTATAATAATAATAATAATAATAATCATCATCATCGCGGTGACGAGCCTTTTAAAACGACCTTAGCCTCTCTTTCAACAGCCATCCATTCACTTCGGTTCATGGCCCTTGTTTTCCAATTCCTTATACCAATCTTTCGTAAGACTGTCTGTACATCATTCAGTCATTGTAACCTGGGTCTGCCGACTTTCCTCTTGCCATCTAGTTTACTATTTAACACCATTTTGGGCAAACGTGTGTCGTTCATTCTGCATAGATGGTCCAACCAGTCAATACATTAGCGTTAATATCTATAACTACATCATTATCATTATACAGATTGTATATTTAATGATTAGTTTTGGGGCCACATTCTTCAATTGGAGAATAGGTTTGCATACATTCCGATCTTTCATTTTGTACGTACAGGTATATTAAAACTGTAATAGTAATATGCGTTACAAGAGCGGTATGTTGAAGTTTTCTTGCTCGAGGAAAAATTTGAAAAAGCGAAACGTAGTTGAGCTTTTTTAATTTCCGAGAATTGAAAGAAAACATACCGCTTGTGTATCGTACATTATTTTGTGCGAAGATCGTTTATTACATACTTGAAAGAGGAATTTCTAATTAGTTGCAATGAAATCTCTATCTTGGTTTCTGTTCAATGACGGCAAATTTGCAAAACAAAAATATCTATCTTCAACATTGTTGCTTTAAAATGTTTTCTGTGTTTACTATGCTGCAGGAGGCCATGATATACGTCTGTCTTTTTTTCCCCAAGTCTATGATGAGTCTGGAATCTTGTTGATTTTTTCACGGCTTCCTTAATGTTACTTGCATCACGAATGCAGTAACTTTAGTGGAGTTGTAGAGTTTACTTAATTTTTGCAAATATTTAAAAACAATAATTAAGAGTGCAATTTAGGTGAAATTGCAGTGATAAGTTTCCAATTTATAATTATTACTATATTGAACGTCTCTAAAAATAATATGTTAAAAGCCTAAAGCAGTAAAATCAATATGTCACTTAAGCGGTAAGAAGAGGGAAATTGTTATGTGTATTAGGTTGGGAATACTGAATGTGGAATTTTAGACTTTCCGCGGATTGGTTTTGTGCGGAAAACAAGCAAATACGCACGATCTCGCATAAAACTATTTTCATCACGTTACCGCAAGAAAGCCATCTTCCCTGTGATAAGGAGTATTTTCATATAACGAATCCATACCTTCACAAAATTTGCTGCAAACATGAGTTTGCAATGCCTTTCCTTAGATGGAATTTACCACTTTGTATTGAACTATTACCGCAGCGCCACGGTGGTAATGGTTTGAAGTACTAAAAATGAGTAAAATTATCATTCTTTTCGATTTTACAAGGATTTATATTTTTCGAATGGGGTTTAGTACCGGTACGGCAGTGGGAGGGGCGCAAAAGATAGTCTCGCCCAAAAGTGGGCCGTGTCTTCAGAAAGTTTGGGAGCCACAAGTCTCGCCCAAAGTGGGCCGTGTCTTCAGAAAGTTTGGGAGCCACAAGTCTCGCCCAAAGTGGGCCGTGTCTTCAGAAAGTTTGGGAGCCACAAGTCTCGCCCAAAGTGGGCCGTGTCTTCAGAAAGTTTGGGAGTCTCGCCCAAAGTGGGCCGTGTCTTCAGAAACGCCCAAAGTGGGCCGTGTCTTCAGAAATAAAATGTCTTCAGAAATAAAGTGGGCCGTGTCTTCAGAAATAAGAAAAAGATTTCGTGAAATAGTGAAAAACAACTGGCAATGATCTCTGTTTGTGGAGATTTTATAAACATACAGCTGTAAAACCATATCCTGTTATGATACGTATTTATATTATACTCCATTATTTGACGTAAAATAAACACCTCTTTGACGTGGGTTTTCTTTCTGTGTTTGCTAATTTTAGTTCTCATTTAAACGTCTGTCACAGTGAACCTGTTTTAAAACTTCAATTAGCTTAAATACTACTAGGTTCAAAAAGTTCCCGGAATTTTACTACCATTTTTCGTATTAATATATAACAAGGGATATTATACATTTGTTTTGTTGGTAACATTCATGATGTCATTTCCTTAAAGTTTGTTGATAATGGCAATTATTGGTTTTGAGTTGTAGGCAATTGTTTATCATAGTGTTTCGTTTGTTCGTCGCATTTTGTAATTATGTCCACAGAGCAAAGTACAAACATCAAGTTCTGTGTTTTGCTGGGGACATGATCAGTATGGCTGATGAAGATGGTGATTTCTTAAACAAAATGAAACTGGTGCTACTTGTACGACCCAGTCCCTAAACGACAGTCATCTGAGTGGAAATCGAAAACATCTCCTCGGAAGCAAAAATTTCCTAGGGACACTTCCAAAGGCAAAGTTATTTTAAATGTTATGTTTTATTTAACGACGCTCGCAACTGCAGAGGTTATATCAGCATCGCCGGATGTGCCGGAATTTTGTCCCGCAGGAGTTCTTTTTCATGCCAGTAAATCTACTAACATGAGCCTGTCGCATTTAAGCACACTTAAAGCAAAGTTATGTTGGAAGTTTTCTTCGACTCTCAGGGTCTCATGCACCATGAGTTCATTCCAGAAGGTCGTACTGTAACGAAAGAATTGTACGTAGAAACCCTCCGTCGCCTCTGGGACGCAGTGAGAAGGAAACGTCCAGAAAAGTGGGTAGAAAACAACTGGTTCCTTATGCATGACAATGCACCTGCTCATCGCGCAATTATTGTAAAGAATTTTCTTGCCAGGCACAACATAACTGCTTTGGATCACCCACCATACTCTCCTGATCTCTCACCACCTGATTACTTTCTGTTTCCCCGTCTGAAAAGTCATCTGAAAGGACGGAGATTCAATGCTGAAGAGGTTATCGCAAACGCGACGAGAGCACTAAGACGGGTTTCACAAAATGGCTTCCAGGCCTGCTTCCAGGAACTCTACACGCGTTGGCAAAAGTGTGTTGTTGCGGAAGGCAACTATTTTGAAGGGAATGCTGTAGAATAGTGTTTAAGGTACGTTGTTTCTATGATGCTAGCAAATTCCGGGAACTTTTTGAACCTAGTATGTATATGTGGCTGTAGTACCTCTGACTGAAGTTCTACCAGATTCAAATTAAAGGTGATAAGTGTCAAATTAGTGTTTTATTAACGATACTAACTTCTTTTTGGCGATATTGGCAGAATATCCATTATTGCCCAGCTTCAATTGAAAAATTTCAACGTGCTAGCGGCGTTTATTTGCTGTAACGGAACAGTTGAAGACCTCCCCGAAGTCCACCGCTGTGGAGTAACGGTTAGTTTGCCTGACCGTGAAACGAGCGAGTCCGAATTCAAATCCTGATTGAGACAAGTTACTTGGTTGTGGTTTTTTTCCGGGATTTTCCCCTCAACCCATTAAGAGCAAATGCTGTGTAATTTTCGACGGTGGACCCTAGAATTATTTCGCTGGCATTATCACGTTATCATTCAGACGCTAGATGACCATAGATGCTGATACAGCATTGTAAAATAAGCCACTAGAAATATCTCCCCGGAAAAAGGATGTACCCTCAGATTTTTTAAATATGTGATGTAGCTGGAAAACACAATTTTAAAGGTTTTATTTATAACAACAGAATATTGCGTTCAATAGCCGACTAAACTTGTATCCATGATTCGTCAAATGGTTGTTATCTATACTAATAATAAATCTGTAGCCGAAATTTTTCTGGTAATTTTCGATTTTCCAAAAATAATTGGTCCTAACATATATAATTAACTATCCTGACCCCGAAAATCGCTTTTTTTTTAATTTTTGTTTGTATGTCTGTCTGTCTGTCTGTATGTTTGTTACTTTTTCACGCGATAATGGCTGAACCGATTTCGATGAAAATTGGAATACAAATTAAGTTCGTTGTAACTTAGATTTTAGGATATATGGCATTAAAAATACATTATTTAAAAGGGGTCATAAGGGGACCTTAATTAAATAAATCGAAATATCTCGCTTATTATTGATTTTTGTGAAATATGTTACATAACAAAAGTTTCTTTAAAAATGATTTCTGATAAGGTTTATTGTTTGAAAAATTTTGATAGGACTGATATTTAATGAGATAAATGAGTTTTAAAATTAAAGTAACTGCCATCTAAGGCGGTGTATTGAAATAAAAAACAAATGACTTCGGCTATAAGGGGCCTTGGACACAACAATCGAAAACTATGAAACATAGCCTACAGACAATGTTTCTGTGTTTGTATGAAGTAATATCGGAAGCTAAATTAAACGATTTGTATAATTAATTATTATTTCATCATTGGAAAGTGTAGTTTCTCTAGATGGACATAATGCTATAATGTTATTACAGTAACTTGTGAGTGAATTGAGGACAGGTAAGATTAAAATAGCTTCTTATGCACAGAAAACTTGATAGATTATTCTGTATATTCATTTCCTGTATTTCTTATAATAATGTTTATGAACATATTCATTTTTATCTCAGAGAATTAACGAACAACGAGAGTGTATTGATTTAGTATGCAGTAATAGGACGTTAGCTTAGCAATCCATTATTTTATAATTCAAATTTTAACTATGCTCAATTGAATCTTGTTAAAATACATAAAATAAATACAATAAATGCAATGCAAAAAAATTGGGTAATGAGCCAAGCAGATTATGTTGCGCTGTTGTAAAATTTGTTCCTCCTGAGATTCAAGAGCTCCCACAACAAATTGAAAACTTTCTAATTCGAGTACATCCGTTATCAACACACATAATATAATATAATATAATATGATATAATATAATTTATAATATAATATAATATAATATAAACATAATAATAAATCTGTAGCCAAAATTTTTCTGTTAATTTTCGCTTTTCCAAAAATAATTGGTAATAAGAATTAAGAAACATGTTAAAGGAATTGTCATTGCACCAAATGATTGCTCTCTGGATCAAAATGATCGCATTTTAATATTTTAAATACAATTTAAATTAAGTAACATATTAAACGATTTATCCTTATATCAAACACGAATGTTCCCTGGATCAAACGTCCTATTTTATTTATTTATAACGGGTGCAGCGGAGCGCACGGGTACGGCTAGTAATAAATATAGGCCTAATGAAATTATTTTTCTTTCTCCTGAAGCACGAATTACAGTTCATTACATTCTTATTGCGGCAAGCTCTTCAATTGTTATAAACTTCTGCAGCGCTAATAGTAACCAAGTGGACGAATTAAGAATCCATCACGATTAAAATTAAGTTTAATATAATGTTTGGTTCCACAAAGAAATGCGGCATTCCGTTTGATCTGATACTTTTCACGGAGTGAGTTAAAAGAATCAATACCGATATGCTAAGGATGCTTGATGTAAATAGTAAACAATGTTGTTGGATGCTCTTTGCTACTGCTATTATAAGAAAGAGATAAAATTTATTACTATGTAAGACATAAAGTAAGGAGAGGAAATCATCCCAGGTAAATCGAACTCGTAACAAAATCCATTAAGTTCACATCAAACGAAACAGCATAGTTAATAAAAGAAATTTGTTAAAAGGACCTTAAGGGGAGAGGATGGTATTTTTTAAATCTTTTTTCCTATTTGGTGTGAAATATTAATATTTTGTATGTAGAGAGCTCATAGCTGTAGCAACTCAACCAAAATATTTTGAAAAAAAAATATATATATATATATTGTGACAGCGACGTGAGATTCGAACTCACGACCAGCGTCCCGCAAGAGAGAAGATCGCGCGGAGCACTTTGGAATGGCGCGCGGCTGAGAGGGGAGAGGGCCAACGCGGCGAGAGAGTGGAGAGAGTTTGCGCGCGCATCTTCTGCTTGCCTAGAGAGGCCGAGAAATCCGTCGAAATGGAAGACTCGCGAATTCGAACTTTCGAGGCTACGTCGCTGTAGTTATAAATTACGGACGCGAAGGAACGACAGCAGTTTCAGAGTTTTCAGTTATTCAGTCAGTGAGTAAGCCAGAGCAAGCAAGCCAGACTTGTGTGCCGGAGTTCGACTCGAGTGTGCGTCCGCATCTGCGTCAGCATCCGAAGGCCTGAGTTCGAGTGCAGTGGACCGCAGTTGGAGGGACCTGAGTTCGAGTGCAGTGGACCGCAGTTGGAGGGACCCGAGTTCGAGTACAGTGAACTGTCTCTGAAAGTCTGTGGTTCGAGATACTGTGAACTCGAGTGACTGAGATAGAAGAACTGTGAACTGAGTACTGGTAGTTCTGATTTGTAAATAGTGCTTTGTAAATATTAGTTAAGATTAACAGTTCATTGTTGTGCGTAATAGTCCAAGTAAATTGTCATTGTCGTCGGTGGAGTGCTATAACGAATACTGTGTTGAGTGAAGATCCAATTGTTGACGAGAGCGTTAAGGTGAATTGTAGAAAGAAATTATTGTTGTGACGAATAAATTACATTGTTGTTACTAATAAAAATTCACTATATATATATATATATATATATATATATATATATATATATATTTGGGCGCAAATTTTAAAAAATTGTACCCAATGCAGGATTGTGCTAAAACCGATATATCTAAACCGTTTTTAAAGATAGATTCAAACAGTTTTTTGCAATGTATTTGCAAAAGCATGTTCTACAAACTGTATGTAACAGAATTTTGATATTAGTCCCTACGTTTGTAAAATAAACAATTAAAATGTAATAAAAATTTTGTGATTTCCTTTCTTGCAAACAAACGGACGTATTTTTAAAATCAAACCAATTAACAAAATTCTGTTACAGAGAAAAGTTTCCTAACAGTCTAAACAATGTGTGTTTTAAATTTCATGCATGTATCTTTAATAGTCCATGTATTGTGGGTCCCTTTGGGGCTAAGCGGGATGAAGTTACAGGAGAATGGAGAAAGTTACACAACACAGAACTGCACGAATTGTATTCTTCACCTGACATAATTAGGAACATTAAATCCAGACGTTTGAGATGGCCAGGGCATGTAGCACGTATGGGCGAATCCAGAAATGCATATAGAGTGTTAGTTGGGAGACCGGAGGGAAAAAGACCTTTAGGGAGGCCGAGACGTAGATGGGAGGATAATATTAAAATGGATTTGAGGGAGGTGGGGTATGATGATAGAGACTGGATTAATCTTGCACAGGATAGGGACCGCTGGCGGGCTTATGCGAGGGCGGCAATGAACCTTCGGGTTCCTTAAAAGCCATTTGTAAGTAAGTAAGTAAGTATCTTTAATAGTTCAGAAATTATATCCATTTTTGTCTGGCAATGTAGCAAAAAAATGAAGTTACTGGAAATTGATAAAAGCTGGCGTGTGATTTAAAAATCCATAGCGCAGGAAGTTTAAAAATAACGTCTCAACATCCGATAAGGGCACAAATACCCACAAAATGTTATGCAATGCATTCTACACATATAAAAGAGTATTTTAAAGAAAAAAAAATTTAAAAATTTAATTTACCGGAAACAACAATAAAAGTGGGCGAGTGATTTAAAAATCCATAACGTAGGAAGTTTAAAAATGGCGACTCAACATCCGATAAGGGCACAAATACCCACAAAATGTTATGCAATGCATTCCACACATATCACAGTGTATTGTAAAGAGAAAATTTTTTTTTGAAAATTTACTCATTTTTCACCAAAAAATAGGCCTACCATCCTCTCCCCTTAAGATGATGAATATTTATTGTCAAAATGTGAATATTGACAGTATTGTTGAACTTGTACTGGAATAGATTGACGTATTGTTAATACCCAAAATATTGATGCGATGATTTGATGACAACTAAAATATTTTAATACTGAAGTTTATATTGATCTATATTGACAATACAGGGACCCTACGCTGAAGCTATAGGCAAGTGTTTCGTACCTAATGATCTGTGAAAACGCAGAGATGATTGACAAGTCGCCGGACATCAACAGAGAGTCAATGAAAAATGCTGATACCGAGAAGCTAGTGAAGTTTCATTGGCAACTGCAGAGAGTTTCGTGTGTTACGGGTTGTCTTCAAAAGAGTCCACGCTCTGTTTTTCTTTGGCAATATTTTTATCTCTGACGTTAAAATAATAGCGTAAAAACTTTTTTTTGATGTGACAAAGTTGAATTCCAATCAGAAACTAAATATATACTGTCAGCTGTAACTCAAGATATATTGCAATTCAGAATATAGAGTATAATGAAAGATAAAAGATAACACAAAACACAACATAATATTAACAACAAGAAAATACACGTTCCTCTCTGTTAAAGTTCCAAAACATACTTAAACTGTGGTCGGAATATAATACAATATACAGTACATATTAAATAATTTTTTATATTGACTATTACACTTTTACTACGTCACACTACTTTCGACCAATAAAACGGCACGAAAGGACGTCTTTCAACCAATCATAGCTGCTTATCGCACAATTTTATCGCGTCCCTAGCATTTGTTTAATTTTATCGCGTCCCTAGCATTTGTTTATTTTATCACTACCCTAGCATTTGTTTCTTTGTTTGCCAACATTTCAAACTGCACTGGTCTGGACGTCAAAAAACAGAAAATTACAAACCACTCCAGTCGATGCACAGCAGTTTCAAATTTGACTCGCATTTTGGCATTCAAGAACAAGAATTAATAAAGATCACTGGTCATATATGAAGAGCACCATTCGGAAATCCTGAATGAGTTGAGGGATACACCATGCACACCAACGAGTTCACCTCTTTTACGCACACGTCCAATATAACATCAACTGAACCACCAACCACTAAAACATTCAAATTTGAAAATTGTACTTTCAATAATTGTTTCTTTTAAAATTATCCCTGTTTATTTTTTATTTCATCATCGTTAATTAAAACGTTTCTTGTTTATTTCATCATCCCTAATTAAAACTTTTCTAACACTTGTTTATATTATTTAGGTTATGTTTGTTATAGCTTCTGCTATATATTATGGATAGTCACGTATCAGAGATTGTTTAATACTAAGATTTATTGAAAATCATCTGTCAAGTGACGTTGATTACTGGGATCCGGATGATTGAAATGGTATGCAAATGTTTTAATAAAAATGAAACTGAATCAACAAAGCCTTCTTGACTAGTAACAGCCCACAGAGTTCAATGATGATTCCATAGTTGGCACAACTGATACCAGTAACAAGAAAACATCATCATAAAACACTACTGCCATCTAGCGTAATGTTGAGATGGTACAATAATACATTTCAAGACAGTTGTATTTTCGTAAGCCAATTAATATTTTATTGTACACTTTGTTACTGCTAATCTTTATATAGCCTACTTTCTTCTAATCATGTAATAGTCAATTAAATCCCACTCGAGTTTTGATTTTCTCTAGATAAATCAAAACCTCTAGTGAGATTACTGTTGATAAATTATTATTGGGTCACACCCGAAAAAGAAACATTATTGTTGTTGTTGTTATTATTATTATTATTATTATTATTATTATATTACTTTTTGAGTTTTATGCCAGTTTTATTAATTTATGTCATTTGTTAGATATGTATGATAATATTCTCGTCATTTGCATATCTTTACAATACTACTTGTATGATTCCAGTCTTCATTTATATGATTTCATTAATTCATTTGTAATTCATTTTATTTAATTGCCATTATTTTAACTATCTCACTGTACTAATTTTAATAATTATTTGTAAGTATTATTTGTATTTTGGTATCTATTCATCTTGCCATTACTGTTTATTTGTATTTGTTTCTAATTTTAATAATTATTTGTATGCACATTTGTTATTCCTTGTACACTGTAAATCTTGTGGTAACTTTATCTTGTGCTGAACTGTTATTGTTCCCAGGCTGTTGTACAGCACAATAAATATTAGTAAATAAATAAATTATTATTATTATTATTATTATTATTATTATTATTATTGTCTACATCTATGGAGTAACGTTCAGTGCGTCTGGCCGCGAAACCACGTGTCCCGGGTTCGAATCCCGGTCGGGGCAAGTTATCTGGTTGAGGTTTTTTCGGGGGTTTTCCCTCAACTCAATACGCGCAAATGCTGGGTAACTTTCGATGCTGGACCCCGGACTCATTTGACCGGCATTATCACCTTCATCTCATTCAGACGCTAAATAATCTGAGATGTTGATACAGCGTCGTAAAATAACCTAATAAAAAAATAAAAATAAAATTATTATTATTATTATCATTATTATTATAAACAAATCTGTGAGCACAAAAAAGTGCCTTGATTTTAATAGTCAATATGATAAATAATGAACTATAGGCTACCGGAAAATTAATACAAAATAAGTGCGATTAAATTACTGTGTAATAATGCACATAAACTAAAAAAAAAAACATATTAGGCCTACATGTTACATTTATACATAAACATTCTAAGTTAAGAACATTACACTGTTAAAGTGACAAAAAAAAAAGAATAAAAATTCGATATGTATGGTAATCATGAAAACAGTTATATTACGGGTTGTTCTGTATGGTTGTGAAACTCGGACTCTCACTTTGAGAGAGAGAAAACTAAAATACACAGTCTATGAAGAAGTCCACGGAACCGCCGACAATGGCATTAACAGACGAATTGGCATAATCGCCATTAGCGAATCCCTGTCTCAGGGTATGATAATCGACCCCACCATCAGGTTTGAAACGTACAAAGAACAGCCCGAGACGTACATGAGGAGAAACGAGCAATCTACGTTCCAACCATCCCGTATTATAAAGATAAATACCAACTTCACGATATCAGTGTTACGGGATTGATGTTTGGAGCAAGAGGAACGATACCCAACTTCTCTTCTCAATTCTGTAAAACCCTAGGACTGCACAAATCTTTTCTGAACGAACTGGCCCTCCTCATAATTAGACAGTCAGTCAAACTTTTACGGAGCCACGTATATGGACTCTAATTCAGTGTATGGAAAAAATTGACGCACCATTATCATTTTTCTTTTTCCTTCTTAGCTTTCATTGATTCTTTACTTGAATTTTTTTTCTTCTGTAAACTGCCATTGTTTGTTTGTGTATTTGTTTGCCTTTTTTCTTACTCTTTTAGCTCTCATCATCCAAATTGTTCTTGTATTGTTTTGTATGCTTTGTCTAATGGCAGCCTCTAATTTGAGGAAGCTCCGATAAATAAATAAAAATTAAGAGAATAAATGACAAGTTAATTTCTAATGCTAGTCATGCTCCTAATCATGGATTAATTGAAACAAATTAACATACCTCTTAATGAAGTAAACAGTGAAAGGATTTCTGTTCAATTGTTGGTCATTTGAGAAGAAAGAATTTCCTCTATACTTTTAATATGAACCCATTAACTTAACTTTGCTTGCTTTTTTAATACATTTCGGTATATGGCACACAATTTTTTATGAATTACGTAACAGATTAATAATATTAAATGTGATAAAGGTAACTGTTAGATTGCATTATTTATCCTATCACGACAATCCTTTTCAGGCACATTTGGGGTTTCTCACTGCCCAATGTATTTGTTCGCATTTTTATTCAATACATGGACATCACGACGAAGTGAAGAGAAGCGAATAGAAGCATTTGAAATGTGGATATGGAGGAGAATGGAGTGTCTGAAATGGACAGACAGAGTAAGAAATGAAGCTGTGTTGGAAAGAGTGGGTGAAGAAAGAATAATGCTGAAACTGATCAGAAAGAGGAAAAGGAATTGGTTGGATCACTGCTTGAGAAGAAACTGCCTACTAAAGGATGCACTGGAAGGAATGGTGAACGGGAGAAGAGTTCGGGCAGAAGAAGATATCAGATGATAGACGACATTAGGAAAAGAAAATGGATGTAGGTAAATTCTCATTTTTAAATAGAACTATAAATCATTGGAATGACCTACCTGCAGCGGTCTTTGAGGGCTGTCCTCCTTAAGGAGATTCAAGAATAACTTAAAAAGTTGTGTATAAAGTGCAAATTAAAATTAAGGTGACATTTAACATTTAATTTTTAGGTGACGTATTTATTTATCCTGACGAGTTACTCCCTTGATTTTGAATTGTAAATTATTTAAAAATAGCGTGTCAGAGGGTCTTAGACTAGAAATGTTTAGTTTAAATGTAGTTATATTTATAAGTATGCATAAGGATGTAATTATTTGACTTATTTGAACTGTTGTATCAGTGAAGCGAGGTGAGTCAGTGAAGTTATGGTTTTACAGTGCAGTGAACAGTTCCGATCAGTGATAATTTATAGCGTCAATGAAATGTGTTCTATAGTGTCAGTGAAATGTGTGCTAAAGTGTCAGTGAAATGCGTCATAGTGCCACTACAGTGAGTGAGATGAGAATAAAGCCAAAGACTATTATCAGTACCAATGTGAAACTTATGTAGGGCCTATACAAATGCAGGTTGTATTGTAAAATTAGGTTCACTTATTAATTAGGTTATTTTATGTATCATTATTAATTGTAATTATTGTCTTAAATTGTATTGTGTATTCTTATTGTATTGTTTAGGCCTATACAGGGTGTTTCAAAAATACGGGGCATAATTTCAGGTATGTATTTCCCACATGTAGACAATCAAAATAATTCATTACATCATGTGTCCGGAAATGCTTTATTTCCGAGTTATGGCCTTCACAACATTGAAATTCACCGGAACGTTTTTCTTTCCGCAGGTCGTTGTCAGTACAGAAGATGTTCAAAATGTCCACCTCCTGCTTGAATACAGACCTCACATCGATGTCTCATTGACCTGCGAACACGATCCCAAACTCCAGGAGTATTGCGTATGTCCTCAGAACATGCCACAATTCGATTCCGAAGGATTCCAAATCAGGCACCGGAGACGAATAAACCAATGATTTTAAAATGGCCCCACAAGTAGAAATCGAGAGGGTTCAGATCAGGTGAGCGTGGAGGCCAAGCAATTGGGCCACCTCTACCTATCCATCGATCAGGAAACCTTCGATCCAAGTACCGGCGAGCCGTACGACTGAAGTGTGCAGGAGCGCCATCATGCAAGAGGTGAATGTGTTGACGTTTGAACAGTGGAGTGTCTTCTAAAACAGGAGGTATGGTTCCGGTGAATTTCAATGTAGTGAAGGCCATAACTCGGAAATGAAGCATTTCCAGACACATGTTGTAATGAACTATTTTGATTGTCTACATGTGGGAAATACATACCTGAAATTATGCCCCGTATTTTTGAAACACTCTGTATAATTGTATTGTGTATTGTAATTTTATTGTGTATTGTTTATATTGTGTATACCACTGCCACCGGGTGCTTGTCCACTTGCAGTGTAAATAAGTACATACATTAAGATATATGGATAATATAAGGAGACAAAGATGAAGGCAGAAAATTAGAAAGATTGGAGAAAGCTGGGTTAGCAGTGAGAGACCTGCCCTTGGGCAGAACATTGAATGGATGAATGACTACTCATTCAGAACTAGAAATGCTCTATAACCAAAATAATGCAAGAGCAGTGCCTAAGAAAACATAGAACATTTAGCCTATATTTCATATATCTTACTGGCGAGATATAAATCGTATCTGATTCACCGCAAATAGACTGTAATTACAGGGTTATCAAGAGAATTAATTATAACCGTTAAGACTGGAAATCCAGCTGAGCGTGAGAAATTTTGTACACGTGTGTCGAAGTTACGTCTACTTGGATAATTCAACTATAACAAAATTAGTACCTAAAGATTTATAATTTCTTCTATCATGTACGACTACCACATTGTGCGTTAGGCCTTCCGTAAATGGAAACCAGGAACATTTTGTGACAAATGGAATTATTCCAATTCCCGAACAAGAAAGCGCAGGCAGATCGGCAGGCTACTGGATATCGCGTAGGTCCGAACCTCACAAGAGTGTGACGAGCGGATCCTTGCAGTAGCGATGATTTTGATGACTATTTCGTTTATATGACGTCATTTCATTTTCGACCAATGAAGTGTAATGAAATTTTGAATTCCAACCAATCACAGTCACACTTTGCGATAATTTTTGCAGCTAGATTTATCGCTATCAATTTATCGCATGGTCGTTCTTTTGTTTAGTCGTTGTCGCCAACTGTTTCCCCGTAAATTGATGATCATGAATACATTAAGATGCAACTACACGGTTAAACTTTTCTTTCAACTTTAAAGCAATGAATGCAAGATTGATATTTAATATTAATTAATATATTTACGCAGTGAAGACGACGTTCAAAACGGCGCACCATGTAGACACAAAATCTTCATGCGTCTTAATTGAACGTGCTTTTTAAACTTGATTCTTTCAATATTCTTCCCAGATTGCACGCATACGCGATTGCAATATTGAACTGTGTAGATGCAGCTTTAGTTCCGTTACACACCACAGCGAGAATGCGTTTGTCGAGCTATAAAAAGTGCTTTCGTGTAGCACTGATTGTAACGGGAGAAACAAGGCACAGCTGACACTGGTCCTGCTTCAGCAGGTAACTTAACCTATAAGTAGCCTATAAAATTTGTATTTTGTGAATGGAATTAAACAATTAATAGAAAGTCAGATGTTCAACTTTATGTAACATCATCGCATATCAAACCCAAAGACCTTGCATAGTAATAATAAGGTCTTTGATCAAACTGTCTTCCGTATGGCGTAATAAAATTCGTGTTTTAATTAGGCCTATCTATACAGAGATGGCTTCACTGTGTAGCAGCATGTCTCGCTGTGAATACATAAGCATTGGTATATAGCTGTCCCCACTGTTACTGTTAAATTAAATTATGATTTCAGCAGATAATGAAAAAGTACATTATGCAACGAGCCTATAATGATAGTAATTAAGAAGCGAGTATGGATGTTTATGAAACTCGCTTGCGCTCGATTCATAATTTTCATACGAGCTTCTTAATTACCATTATAGACGAGTTTCATACGACTTTTTATGCTCGATCATATTTCTAACTTGAAATTATGCAGATTTTATTTTATTTTATTATTTTATTTGTATCTGACAAGATCGGAAGTGATCTTGTTCTAGGTCGTGAATTGTGAGATGTGCGCAGATGCGAAAGTATTGATTTTTTCCGAGGAAGAATAATGTCATTGACCTTGTGTAATCCCGTTAAACTTGGTATAACCTTGATTATTGAATTCGACATTGAAAAACGAGATGACCAATTGAATTTATATGAATATTATTTACAATTAACGCTAATTATTATAGTAAAAGAACATAACCTTCTGCGACAGTATTGGATTTCCAGCCTCCGTGACTTTTCGCTAATTCTCTTTCGATTGCATATCCGAGAATAATCAATACTTGCGGTTTTATAACGGTACAAAGCTGACTTGTTATTGGCTGAAAACACCTGTACTTTAATGAGTAGGTGTACTTTAATGACATGCATTAAAGAACTGCTACCAGGTGTATAATTACTACATTTCGGCATGGTCGAGCATAAATGTATTTATGTTATAATAATAAGAGAAAAGTGCAGTACATGTAATTAACATTGTTAAACTTGTATTTCGCTTTTCGCAATTGGCATTACTGAATATCGAATTTCTTTATTGCAGTAATCGATATTCATCTACGAGTATTTCAACTTCACAATGTGTGAATAGGTTAAGTATTCATTAATATACAATTATTAACATTTTGTGATTGAATTTTAGGGATATATTATTTACATTTTTATTTTATTCACGAAATAGTCCTAATAAATGCCACTCGAGGTCTGAGATTTGCCAGATAAATCCACTCGTTTCGCTCGTGGATTTATCGGCATTACTACAGATAAATTAGTAGGTCACACCCGAAAAAGAAACACCAATATTATCATCATCATCATCATCATCATGATATACAAATCTGTGAGCACAATAAAGTCCCTTGATTAAAAGTCAAGACGAGAAATAATGAACTATATCGAAAAATTAATACAAAATACAACTTACTTACTTACAAATGGCTTTTAAGGAACCCGAAGGTTCATTGCCGCCCTCACATAAGCCCGCCATCGGTCCCTATCCTGTGCAAGATTAAGCCAGTCTCTATCATCATACCCCACCTCCCTCAAATCCATTTTAATATTATCCTCCCATCTACGTCTCGGCCTCCCTAAAGGTCTTTTTCCCTCCGGTCTCCCAACTAACACTCTATATGCATTTCTGGATTCGCCCATACGTGCTACATGCCCTGCCCATCTCAAACGTCTGGATTTCAAGTTCCTAATTATGTCAGGTGAAGAATACAATACGTGCAGTTCTGTGTTGTGTAACTTTCTCCATTCTCCTGTAACTTCATCCCGCTTAGCCCCAAATATTTTCCTAAGCACCTTATTCTCAAAAACCCTTAACCTATGTTCCTCTCTCAGAGTGAGAGTCCAAGTTTCACAGCCATATAGAAGAACCGGTAATATAACTGTTTTATAAATTCTAACTTTCAGATTTTGGACAGCAGACTGGATGATAAGAGCTTCTCAACCGAATAATAACACGCATTTCCCATATTTATTCTGCGTTTAATTTCCTCCCGAGTGTCATTTATATTTGTTACTGTTGCTCCAAGATATTTGAATTTTCCACCTCTTCGAAGGATAAATCTCCAATATTTATATTTCCATTTCGTACAATATTCCCGTCACGAGACATAATCATATACTTTGTCTTTTCGGGATTTACTTCCAAACCGATCGCTTTACTTGCTTCAAGTAAAATTTCCGTGTTTTTCCTAACCGTTTGTGTATTTTCTCCTAACATATTCACGTCATCTGCATAGACAAGAAGCTGATGTAGCCCGTTCAATTCCAAACCCTGCCTGTTATCCTGAACTTTCCTAATGGCATATTCTAAAGCGAAGTTAAAAAGTAAAGGTGATAGTGCATCTCCCTGCTTTAGCCCGCAGTGAATTGGAAAAGCATCAGATAGAAACTGACCTATACGGACTCTGCTGTATGTTTCACTGAGACACATTTTAATTAATCGAACTAGTTTCTTGGGAATACCAAATTCAATAAGAATATCATATAATACTTCCCTCTTAACCGAGTCATAAGCCTTTTTGAAATCTATGAATAACTGATGTACTGTACCCTTATACTCCCATTTTTTCTCCATTATCTGCCGAATACAAAAAATCTGATCAATAGTCGATCTATTACGCCGAAAACCGCACTGATGATCCCCAATAATTTCATCTACGTACGGAGTTAATCTCCTCAAAAGAATATTGGACAAAATTTTGTACGACGTCAACAAAAGTGATATTCCTCGAAAGTTACCACAGTTGGTTTTGTCCCCTTTTTAAAAATAGGTACAATTATGGACTCCTTCCATTGTTCTGGTACAATTTCCTTTTCCCAAATAGCAAGTACAAGTTTATAAATTTCGCTATATAATGCACTTCCACCCTCTTGTATTAATTCTGCTGGAATTTGATCGATACCTGGAGACTTGTACTTTTTCAGATTTTCTATCGCAATTTCGACTTCTGAAAGCGTGGGTTCGGGTATAAATGGCTCAGCAGTTTGTATTTCAATTTCGTCCCGATCATTTCTATTTGGCCTATGTACATTTAGTAGTTGCGCAAAATAGTTTTTCCATCTGTTTAGGATTGATGGAGAGTCTGCAAGCAAGTCACCATTCTCATCCTTGATCACGTTTACCCTTGGCTGATATCCGTTCTTAAATTCCTTTATACCCTTATATAAATCTCGAATGTTTTTATTCTTACTATTTGTTTCTACCTCATTCAGTTTTTCCTTCAAGTAACCTCTCTTTTTATTCCTAAGTGTACGACTTGCTTCCCGTCTTTCATTGAAATAATTATCTCTCTTCTCCTCAACTGGATCCTGTAAGAATTTCAATTTTGCCTGTTTCCTTCTTTCTACTACCATGCAACAATCTTCATCAAACCACGGTTTCTAGTGCGATTAAAATTATTGTTCACTGTAATCACACATAAACTAAAAAAAAAAACATATTATATGTTACATTTATACATAAACATTCTAAGTTAAGAACATGACACTGTTAAAGTGAAAAAAAATAAAGAATAACAATTCAATATGTATGGTAACCATGAAAACAGTAATATTACCGGTTGTTCTCTATGGTTGCGAAACTTGGACTCTCACTTTAAGAGAGGAACAGAGATTAAGAATGTTTGAGAATAAGGTTGTTAGGAAAATATCTGGATGGAGCTAAGATGAAGTTACAGGAGAATGGAGAAAGTTACACAACGCAGAACTGCACGCATTGTATTCTTCACCTGACATAATTAGGAACATTAAATCCAGACGTTTGAGATGGGCAGGGCATGTAGCACGTATAGGCGAATCCAGAAATGCATATAGAGTGTTAGTTGGGAGGCCGGAGGAAAAATACCTTTGGGGAGGCCGAGACGTAGATGGGAAGATAATATTAAAATGGATTTGAGGGAGGTGGGATATGATGATAGAGACTGGATTGATCTTGCTCAGGATAGGGACCGATGGCGGGCTTATGTGAGGGCGGCAATGAATCTGTGGGTTCCTTAAAAGCCATTTGTAAGTAAATATGGTAATTATGATCTTAAAAAAAATAGTTCAAGCGCTTGGTTTTTAAACAATTTATTGTTCAATAATATCAATTCAACTATAACAAAATTAGATCCTAAAGATTTATAATTTCTTTCATCATGTACTACCACATTGTGCGTTACGCCTTCTATAAATGGAAACCACGAACATTTTGTGACAAAGGAAATTATTCTGATTCCGGAACAAGAAAGCGGAGGGAAGTCTGGCAGACAGGTCGGCTGGCTACTGGATATCGTGTAGGTCCGAACCTCACAAGAGTGTCACGAGCGATCCTTGCAGTAGCGATGATTTTGATGATAATTTCGTGGTGGATGGCGTGTACATTGCGATCTGAATTATGATATTCTTGGCAAGAGAGGCTTCCCTTCGCAGCCACACTGATGGATTACAGATCGCACAAAAACGAGCTTTGAAGTTTGTAAATGTTTCGATAGTGGAAGTAACTGTACACCGAAATAGATTTAAGCATAAATGCTTTATGAGACTGTACTCAATTCCCACTCATCAGTTCTCCCTCTTCGCCCACCTCCCTCTGACATCACCAAAGCTTAACCCTCCCCCTACCGCTACAGACCCGGACACATCACGTGCGACTACAAGCAGGCTTTGGACGTGCTCGCTTGAAAATTCATTATGATAATTATAATCCTGACTCATTACTCTCCAAACCCACCCCTCACCCCTTGCTACCTTCCCTCGCACTCACTCATTCTCTTTCCCACCCACTTCTGTTGTTCCCTCCTAATCAACGGTTGCTGCATTTCCATCCCCGTCCAAACCCAGCCCGGCAACCAACCCCACACCACTCTTCAGCACTTTCCATCGAACTAAACAAAAACCTCGCTTTTTCAATACAGTCCAAAGCGAACGAAATGAAAACGAAGGACCGCATCGCCGCCCTATTGTATGTGAAAGGTTTTTTTTTGCGTATGTATGTATATATGTATGTACGTGTGTATGTAGGGTATGTGCTCGAAAAATCAGTTACGAGAGAACAAAACGAATCAAACCCCCTCCACCCTCCCATCGCATTCTCTCGCCTTGCATGCCCCCTCCCTCCAACCTTCATTTCTAACCCTCTCTACCAAACCATCACCCTGCTCACCCCAGCAAACGCTTTCTCCTCTAGCGTACAGTATTTGGATATCAAAGATAACATTTAAGAGCAATGAACCACTAGTTGGGACATAATCGCAGGCACAGCTTTCCTTCCCCTTGGCGACAACGCTAACTCGTGCTGGCGATCACAGCCAAAGGCACACGAGATGCTACATTTTTGTGGCAAGTGTTCATATATGTTAAGGAGCTCAGATGACAATTCATTACATACAAGTTCGCACGGAGGACGACAGGTTACAAGACGGCCGCGACTCCAGGGATGGCGCAGTTGTACAGGGACATCATTTTATTTGTGCGAGATCGTGCGTATTTGCTTGTTTTCCGCACAGAACCAATACGCAGTAAGTGTGAAATACCACATTCACTATTCCCAACGTAACACACATAACAATTTCCCTCTTCTTACCGCTTTCATTTTACTCCTTTAGGTTTTAACATATTATTTTTAGAGACGTTTAACATAGTAATAATTATAAATTGCACACTTACCACTGCAATTTCACCTAAATTGCAATGTTAATTATTGTTCTTAAATATTTGCAAAAATTAAGTAAAGTCTACTACTCCACGAAACTTATTGCATTCCTGATACAAGTAACATTAAGGAAGCCGTGAAAAAATCAACAAGATTCCAGATGCCGATGTTATTACTGCAATATGTTATATAAATAATATTGTTAAAATATTAAAATGAAAAATAAATAATTACATAACCTTACCGTTTGTTTTAAGTTCGCATTTATAGACTGGGGGAAAAAAAAAGACAGACGTATATCACGGCCTGCTGGAGTATAGATATTTTTATTTTCTAAAGTTGCCGTCATTAAACAGAAACCAAGATAGAGATTTCATTACAACTAATTAGAAATTCGTCTTTCAGGTATGTAATAAACGATCTTCGCATATTTTCATATTCTCGGAAATTAAAAAAGTTCAACTACGTTTCGCTTTTTCAGTCTTTTCCTCGAACATGAAAACGTCAACATACCGCTCTTGTAACGTATATTACTATTTTACTACAATTTTTATTGTACCTGAGTTTTTGAATGTACTTCACTCTCACCCCCTCTACTAGTAAACTTCCACATTAGAGTTGGGTCGATTCGTGAACGAATCGTTCATTCGAACGACTAATAATAAAGAATCGTAAGAATCGATTCGTGGTATCAACGAATCGTCGTTCAAAGGAATCGTAACGAATCGTCGTTCAAAAGAATAGTAACGAATTGACATGGTATCGTAACCCACGATTGTATTTACTTGTTTGATGTAACCTGTCAACGGACATTTCCGAACTGTGCCGAATGCTCCCGAGCGAGAGTGAAATCAAAATACTGCATTTGTTAAGTATTGAAAATAATGAACACAAACCTGAAATTTGCATAGTTAAATAGAGATGTAATGCAAAAAATATACTTCATAATAAGGTTCAGTTGATAAATTATAATTTAGAAACATTATCTTGGGTAATTTTGTAGACTAATGGAGGTCATGCTGAATGGTTCCAGCCAATGAGAAAGAGACAATCCAATGTCTCGCCTCTTATGTCATCTATGCGAGAGAGGTAGAACGTTTTTGTTCTACGCGTGGTTTGCAAGGGAAAGTGTCCTGCGAGTCGTTCGTTGACGATTCAAAAGAATAGTTGGAATCGCAAACTGAGAAGAATCGTGAACGAATCGTTAGAATAGATTCGTAATGTATGATTTAATCGTTGGAATCGACTTCTGAAAAAGAATCGTGTTGTCGAACTCTACTCCACATAAAAGAAGGCTGGGCACATCACGTGATTCTGAGAAATGAGCGCTGTGTGCATAAAAAGAGCGGTTCTTGCGAGCGTGGTGACGTATGCATACTGCACGTCATTCATTGTCGGTGCAGTGGTGACTCTGCAGTATGATGGCGAACTTTGAAGACGGAGTTTCCGGTCATACATTAAAGCGCCTGATGAACATGATAATGATGATAAGTACTGTATCACAGAATATTCCGAAATGATATTAGTAATGCAGTATTTTTTAAATATAACCTAACTGATTAAGAAGTTCAATATCCAACGCCATTATTCTTTACAACATGCTACTGAATATGACAAATATGTTGGTAATGAACGCCATAAATTAATACAACTTAAAATGTTTCTCAGGTACATTATATTAGAGTATCTATTTGATATTTACATTGCATTATTAGTTATTATACATTTAGTAATATATAATTTTAAATTATACAAGTATTATGATATATCATAGTATAGTATATTACAGTTCATGATATCGTAACAAATCATATATATCATATGTCATGTCATATTATATTATATTATATTATATATTATGTATTAACAGGATGACAATAATACACTTAGTGAATCGGCTATGAGAATTAGCTACAAAATTTGCCACGAAATTGCAAAGGAATTGAAAACATTCAACGAAGGTGAATTCATCAAGCGATGTTTAATTATATTGGCGGATGAACTCTGTCCACAGCAAGTAGGGGAAGTGGAAGCCATACGCCTGTCTCGTAGAACCGTTGTGAGGAGGTTGCAGTATGTGCGTATGGGTTATGTAAATAAGCCTAATGATTTGTGTGTGTGCATAGAGCGAAGTTTATTCCATTAAATTAATAAGAGTGTTATAAAGTCTGTACTGTACAATGGATTGATGTAATATCCTTATAAACTATTACGTACTGACAGACTGAATGACTAGAACAACCGTGGCTCTTGTTACATTAATCCAGGGAAGGTAGCTGTAATGCGAGTCCGCCACTGCGTGAGCGTTCTGCTCTGGCTTGGAACTGAAGTGCCTTGCGGAGCGAGAGCAGCTCTGGCCGGCGAAATGGAGCCGCTCTCATGCCCGGCCCTGACATAGAATCAAGGCAGCATATGCAGTCAAAGTAAGCAGTACTGAGTTAGTGAGTATAGTACGTTCCAGAAATATGTTCGCCTTTTCCAGTGACGGAAGAGCTTTCAATATTGAATCATATTTTCGTACAGGTACTGTCGTCCGTTTGCATACGTCGCATCCCGGTTTCCCCCACCCGCTTCTGTTCGCCCCTCTGTAAAGGCTAGTGGCTGGGCTGTCTTAGCTCTTTTCTGAAAACATTAATTTCTGTTAGGAATTGGACGTCTACGTAATATTATACAATTGTTTAAAATAACTTAAATAAAAGGGCCTCGTTAAGTAATTAACTGTCACGTGATTTCCTCCCTTTCTACGACCCTTCGACAAAACCGCTTGGGAGCCACCGGCGTGGCTCAGTCGGTTAAGGCGCTTGCCTGCCGGTCTGAAGTTGCGTTCGGGCGCGGATTCGATCTCCGCTTGGACTGATTACCTGGTTTGTTTTTTTCCGAGGTTTTCCCCAACTGTAAGGTGAATGTCAGGTAATCTATGGCGAATCCTCGGCCTCATCTCGCCAAATACCATCTCGCTATCACCAATTTCACAGAAGCTAAATAACCTTGTAGTTGATACAGAGTCGTTAAATAACCAACTAAAAAACACTTGTACGGACAGTAGATAGCATGTCTGAGTAATTTTATCTTTTCGGATCGGGCAGAAGTGAAGATTGAATTTACAGTACGTAAGGTACTCTTTTATAGAGTAGGTACAGAATTACATCAACATGAGTTACTAGTACGAAGGACGAAACTGGTAATTGGAATTAGATGCAATAGTCTATAGTGCGATAATGTGCAAAAAAAGAACTGAAGCTTTTATCAAAATGAAGGCCACCATTTTCAAAAATGTGTTTATGGAATGTAAATGGATGAACTACTTTTCTTCCCTCCTATACCTAGTAAAGTGATTTGTTTGTATTTTACGCTACTATCTTCAAACGCCTGTCGTGGAATGGGGTAACAAACGGTGTTCCCGGTTCTCAATCGTTAACCCAAAGGTACAGCCAGGTTAATATTAGAAATGTTAGTAAAAATAAAATCATGTCTCCTAACTACATATTAATGTGTATTATGTGGTTATTACAAAAGGGCGGCCAGTGACATGGAGTTCTAAGACAGGCCCTACTTTACGGAACACAAGCAGGATGAGGCTGATGCACTCTCGATTGTTAATCACCTTAAAGAAAAGAGAAGTGATATGCCATGTTTAATCAGTGACTAATATTTGAAAAGATCCTGTAACATATATAGACCGAAAGAAAGTAGAAATGAAGACAAACTTTGCCAAGAATCTTCAGATTGTTTTCGAAGGCTCAAATCATGAATTGCAGAGGAAAGAAAAGAAGAACGTGATGATGATGATGATGATGATGATGATGATGATGATAATAGTGATTAAACGGTGAAGACTGTTAAAATTAAAAGTGTATAGTACAAGCGAATTATACGCAATTTTTTCTGCCTACATTTGTTAAATTGTAATTGTCCGCTACGTCAAAGTACGGAAATAACAAGAAAGTTAACCAAATCATTGCTTCTCCCTCGTCACTGACGTAGAGTGGTTATTACTGACGTCACCGTTATGTTTAGGTTAAATATTATTTCTTAAAATCGCCATAATAAAGATACGAGTCTTCTAGAGTCATAACTCACAACATCCAACAATTATTCTTTAACAATTCATAAACTTAAATAAAAAAGTCCTTTGCCGTGGCGTTGTGGTCTAAGGCATCCTGCCTAGGACTCGCGTTACGGAATGCGCGCTGGTTCGAGTCCTCATGGGGGAAGAAATTTTCTCATGAAATTTCGGCCAGTGTATGGGATCGATTACCACCCAGCATCGTGATATCCACACCTGTGGAGTAACGGCTAGCGCCTCTGGCCGCGGAACCAGGTCGCCCGGGTTCGATTCCCGGTCGGTGCAAGTTACCTGGCTGAGGTTTTTTCCGGGGTTTTCCCTCAACCCAATATGAGCAAATGCTGGGTAACTATCGGTGCTGGACCCCGGACTCATTTCACCGGCATTATCACCTTCATTTCATTCAGACGCTAAATAACCTGAGATGTTGATACAGCGTCGTAAAATAATCTACTAAAAAAAAAAGCATCGTGATGCACTTGGGGAGCTACGATAGGTAGCGAAATCCTATTGCGAAAGCCATTTATAACGGCTGGGGAGATCATCGTGCTAACCACACGATACATTCATTCTAGTCGGATGATCGTTCACCTCTGCTTCGGCATGTTGACGTGAGGCCATCAGCCGGATGGTCGGTCACGGTCCTTCATGGGCTGTCGTGCCTCGGATTATTATTATTATTATTATTATTATTATTATTATTATTATTATTATTATTATTATTATTATTATTATTATTATATAAAATGATTCTGCCAAATGGGAATTAGTGAAATGTAAGTTTTTGCTTAATTTCCATATAACAAGTTTTTGGATATTGTGGGTTATATTTCTAGAGCAATGGTCGCGACCCCCGGTGGATAGTGTAAAGAGTTGAGGGGGTTGCTAGATGACTTATAAAATACAACAAGAAAAGTCTCATCGACATACATCTATGTTATGGCTACAGTATTTAGAAACATTAGCAATGCTGAACACAAGAAAATGTTTCAATAGTTATAACGTAAAATATAATTAATGCTATAAATCTGTCTCTTTTTTATGAAGTAGCCGCTCAAATCTGAACCCTGCATTCGTTGCACACATTGATATCTTTGTCAATTTCAAGACTTCTAGCTTTTGTTTTGATGATAACGGATGAACGGATTTCGATGAA
This sequence comes from Periplaneta americana, assembly GCA_025594305.2. Lineage (NCBI taxonomy): Eukaryota > Metazoa > Arthropoda > Insecta > Blattodea > Blattidae > Periplaneta > Periplaneta americana. The sequence continues at coordinate 978,585 of JAJSOF020000039.1, read as the reverse complement.
AATTGGAATATAAATTAAGTTCGTTGTAAATTCGATTTTAGGCTATATGGCATTCAAAATACTTTATTTAAAAGGGGGGTTATAAGGGGGCCTGAATTAAATAAATCGAAATATCTCGCTTATTATTGACTTTTATGAAAAATGTTGCATAACAAAAGTTTCTTTAAAAATCATTTCCGATAAGGTTTAGTCTTTGAAAAATGTTGATAGGACTAATATTTAATGACATAAATGAGTTTTAAAATTAAAATAACTGCCATCTAAGGCCGTGTAATGAAATAAACAAATGACTTCGTCTATAAGGGGCCTTGGACAGCAACAATCGAAAGCTATGAATCATAGCCTACAGAAAATGTTTCTGTGTTTGTATGAAGCAATATTGGAAGCTAAATTAACCGATTTGTATAATTAATCATTATTTCACCATTGGAAAGTGTAGTTTCTCTGTATGGACATAATGCTATAATGTTATTACAGTAACTTCTGAGTGAATCGAGGACAGGTAAGATTAAAATAGCTTCTTATGCACAGAAAACTTGATAGGCTATTCTGTATATTCGTTTCCTGTATTTCTTAAAATAATGTTTACCTCAGAGAATTAACGAACAACGAGAGTGTATTGATTTAGTACGCAGTAATAATACGTTAGCTTAGCATTTCATTATTTTATAATCCAAATTTTAACTATGCTCAATTGAATCGAGTTAAAACACATAAAATACATATGCATTAAATGCAATGCAAAAAATTTGGGTAATGAGCCAAGCAGATTATGTTGCCCTGTTGTAAAATAAAATTTGTTCCTCCTGAGATTCAAGAGCCCCAATAACAAATTGAAAACTTACTTATCGGGGTACATCTGTTATCAACACACTTTTATATAATATAATATAATATAATATAATATAATATAATATAATATAATATAATATAATATAATATAATATAATATAATATAATATAATATAATATAATATAATATAATAATTTAAGTTATTTGAAGGGTTCAGAACCATAGTGGGCCAAGCGCCATTTACTGAATACGTAGAAAACAAGAGTTAAAATTAAGTTATTACCATAATTCAATGGAAACCTATAACAAGTAAAATAAAGTATACACATTAAATCTAAATGATGTCAATGTTCATTGAACTATGGATGCATGTAATAAAAATTAAGAAACATGTTAAAGGAATTGTCATTGCACCAAATGAGTGCTCTCTGGACCAAAATGATTCCATTTTAATTATTTAAATATAATTTAAATTAAGTAACATATTAAACGATTTATCCTTCTATGAAACACGAATATTCCCTGGATCAAATGTCCTATTTTAATTATGTAATTACTTTATATTTATTTCTAACGGGTGTAGCGGAGCGCACGGGTACGGCTAGTTTTGCATAAAAATTCAATTTTACAAATGCTATAAAAATTTACGAGCTTCTTTTGTAAGATCGAGATATTCTTGCATTCTTTCGATCCAAAATTGATGTACACTCTGTGAAACAAAGTACTGTTTCGACATTCCATCATTATGTACATATTTCAATGAGTTTTTCCTTAATATTTTTTTGGAATCTCAACAACGCAAATGAGATTTTGAATCGCGTCCATTCTATTAATATTGCTCCTGTTAGTCTTATTCCCTTCTTACATGCAATTTAAACTAAACAGGTCTCGCAACTGGCTGAGCACGCTCCCCTCTATCGAGAGGAAAGGGCATTACAAGCAAACCGCTGCAGATTGGAAAAAGCCTATCAAAACAAGTGTAATTTTACTCTGATCTTTTCTTCATGTATTTCGGTTTCGAGAGTACAACCGGTAGTATAACTTAAATATTATATTTTCACAGTTTCTATTAAAATAAATTTAATGTAAGATGTCTTTTTGTTTAGTGGACAAACTTTCTTTTCAATTTCGGACAATTTTTCCTCAGATTTCAACTATACTTCAGACAAGATTTTTACAAATGAAAGTAAGGTTCGGTCGAATATAGGAGTACTAAAGGCCCATTCACAATGAAAATTAAATATAACCGTAACATAAACACAGAAGGTTGCGCCCAGGCTACCAAATGGGATCATTCACAATGATTCACATAAGCATTGACATAAACATTACCGTAAGACGTTAACATGAAAGTTTGCAAACTCCAAACTTTCATGCTTATGCTTACGTGATTTGCAAACAGAACACAATCGTGGAGCGCTGAAGTACACGACGGAATATGAGGAAATGGCGTCGTTGTTATGTTTCCATGGTTACCAAGTATGTTTGCGGTTATGTTTATGTTCCCATCGTGAATGATGGTATGACTTCTTGATTTTAATGTAACGTTCATATTCTTAAGTTAACGCTTACGTTATGTTTAATTTTCATTGTGAATGAGCCTTAGGGATTTTTAATAGCTTCGCGCATGCGCACTCTGTTACAGACAATTATTGAAAAGCCACGTGTGACTTTGTGGGTTCGTGCGGTTACCTGTCGCTCGTTGGTTCATTTCTTGGAGAGAGGAATTGAGATCGTAACAGAAACAGAACTTCAGACAGGGTTCGTAAACCTCTGGCATCATCCTGTTCTATGACGACGCACATACTGAAATCGAACAACGCACTCGTGAGCCGTAAGACTTGTTCGCCGAGAGGCCCCCGTATATCTGGCTAGTGTTGTTCCTTATATCAAAACAACACTTTTCTGGCTTCCTAATGCCATTATTCGCGTCTTTGTTTTCTTGCGTTGATAGTGTGTCAGGCAAGATTTTGTCGTCTATATTTTCAATGAGGTGTGTAAGCTACTATTGAGTAAAGTCGTCAAGTTAAACAGCCATGCATGACACCAATCTGAGAATTCCGAATGAAACAGAATGAAACATCCTGCCAACCAAATACATACATGTAAATACCTCGGAATAACATTTAGCAGCGATCTCGGCTGGGGGGAACACGTTACAGACACAGCGGGAAAAGCATGGAGAGCGTTACACTTTGTGATGAGGGTACTAAGAAAAGGCTCTGATAAATCCAAAGAGATTGCATATAAATCACTAGTACGTCCAGTAATGGAATATGGTGCTGCATGTTGGGATCCTTACAGACTAGAACATATTAAGACACTGGAAAAGATTCAAACACGGGCTCTCAAGTGTTGTCGGAAAAATTCACCATTAAAATGGGACACACTCAAGGACCGGAGAACGCGAATTCGATTATGCGCAATGTTCAAAACATACAGAGGTGAGCCTGCCTGGAGAGAAATAAAAAATAGGTTGCAGCCGCCAAATTACTCTTCAAGGAACGACCACTCATATAAATTGAGGGAAAGAAGACAGAGGACGGACACTGGAAAGATTTCTTTTCTCAATCGTACTATCAGGGACTGGAATGCTTTACCTGCAGACTTACTAAAGGCTTTACCAACAACCAAAAAAATGTATTTAAAATAGGCTTAAGGACTTTACTAATAGACGGTAATTATACACAGTATTTAAAGGGTGTAAATGATATGTTGTTATTGAAGTGTTGTATCAGTGAAGAATTATGTTGTGTCAGTTAAGTGTGTTGTGCAAGTGAAACGTGTTCCTGTCAGTGAAGCTTTATAGTTTATAGTGGCAGTGCAAAATATTTGAACAGTGAAATGTTTTTGAAGTGTTAGTGAAATCAGGATAGAATCAGTGAAATGTGTCGTAGTTCCAGTGCAGTGAGTGAGTTGTCAGCGAAATGAGTGTAATGCTGAAAGGTACTTGTGCAGGTATGAACATATCATACTCGTGGGTTTTAGTTCGAACTTAGGTTTAAGATACAAATTAGGTTTACTTTAAATGTTATTTTAAGTGATCGTGCTTCATTTAATTTAGGATGTTATTATTATTATTTTTTATTATTATTATTATAAATTATTGTTAGTATTAATTATTAGTATTATTATTAATTGTGTTAATTATTGTCTTTATTGAGTATAATTAGTTACCACTGCCACCGGGTATATACCCATTGCAGTGTGAATAAATACATACACATACATAAAAATCACAACAAGATACAAATTTTTTATCGTTACGATGAGATAAATTGATAAAGTATGATACGATCCAGAGAGAAACATTAAATAGGACTGGATATCAATATAATAACACATTGATGTAACAGAGTGTATGAATCCCATTAATTCCTACGTAATACTGTACATCGTTAGTTTCCAACAACTATACTGAGCCATCGTTGCTTTTATGTCTTCCTCAATTGAATTTCCAGTGTAGTTCAGCATAACATTGAGTAGAACAAACTGGGAACGTTACGATTTTTTGGTCATTTAATAGAAAAAGAAGTCAAACAGAGTTCTCTATTTTCTAAAAAAAAAAAAAAAAATGGTCTATAGATAAAAGGAAGGCTGGAGTGCCCGCCTTCTGAAAGGAAAGAGCGCGCGACGGGGTTAGGCTGCAGCGAGGATCCTGGCAGCGGTGATGAATCACCAGAACCGATCACTCAATTAACGCTTGATTCAAAGCACCATGTCTGCTGCGCGATGGTGTACAGAACTAGAGACGAACGGTTCAATTGGTCAATAGCGCTAGAGCGACGTAGCTAAGGTGTCCCGTCACTCCAGACCCAAAATAATAATAATAATAATAATAATAATAATAATAATAATAATAATAATAATAATAATAATACTTACAAATGGCTTTTAAGGAACCCGGAGGTTCATTGCCGCCCTCACATAAGCCCGCCATCGGTCCCTATCCTCAGCAAGATTAATCCAGTCTCTATCATCATATCCCACCTCCCTCAAATCCATTTTAATATTATCCTCCCATCTACGTCTCGGCCTCCCCAAAGGTCTTTTTCCCTCCGGCCTCCCAACTAACACTCTATATGTATTTCTGGATTCGCCCATACGTGCTACATGCCCTGCCCATCTCAAACGTCTGGATTTAATGTTCCTAATTATGCCAGATGAAGAATACAATGCGTGCAGCTCTGCGTTGTGTAACTTTCTCCATTCTCCTGTAACTTCATCCCTTTTAGCCCCAAATATTTTCCTAAGAACCTTATTCTCAAACACCCTTAATCTCTGTTCCTCTCTCAAAGTGAGAGTCCAAGTTTCACAACCATACAGAACAACCGGTAATATAATTGTTTTATAAATTCTAACTTTCAGATTTTTTGACAGCAGACTGGATGACAAAATCTTCTCAACCGAATAATAACAGACATTTTCCATATTTATTCTGCGCTTAATTTCCTCCCGAGTGTCATTTATATTTGTTACTGTTGCTCCAAGATATCTGAATTTTTCCACCTCTTCGAAGGATAAATCTCCAATTTTTATGTTTCCATTTCGTACTATATTCTGGTCACGAGACATAATCATGTACTTTGTCTTTTCGGGATTCACTTCCAAACTATCGCTTTACTTGCTTCAAGTAAAATTTCGATGTTTTCCCTAATCGTTTGTGGAATAATAATAATAATAATAATAATAATAATAATAATAATAATAATAATAATAATAATAATAATTATTATTATTATTATTATAAATACATTACATATTAATTGTCAATTTTACAACAGCATAGTTACAATATTTACTATATGTCATCATGGGTTAAGCCGAAGTTGCGCAACCTGACAGGTGTTCAACAAGCAATTCCATGAACGAGAAAGCGACTTTTTAATTTAAATTTGAATTTTAATATAGTCCAACAGTCTCTGTTATGGTCAGGAAGAGAATTCCAGAGGAGTGGAATCGATATGCTGAAAGATGATGAGTAGAAGGATGTTCTGTGCAGAGGAATAGAGAGAAGGTACATGTTCCGGGTTCGAGGTAGTGAAAGGTAAACAAAACGAGATTCTAGGTAAGAGGATGTGGAGGTGTGGATGATTTTAAGTAGTAATAAGAGAGAGTTGAAGAATCTTCTTCCTTTAAGTGGATTCCAGGACAACAGTTCTATTGACGGTGTTACATGATCGAATTTTCTAATGTTACAAACGAAACGAACGCAGATATTGTGAACACGCTGTAGTCTATGGGCAAGATCAGTATTTAGATTCGTAGATAATGGAAGTGGAGCATCACTAAAGTTTGGATCAGGTTCTTTTTTAAGGCTGAGAGGTAAAACGTTGGTAAGTGTTTGAGGGAATGAATTATGGAAAAAGTTATCTTAGATATATAGGTCACTTTGAAAATTTAAATTTGAATCTAAATAGGCTATACTCCTAAATTTTTTACTGTTTTACTGTATATGTAGTTGTGGTATTATTTATTCCATACAGTGGCTAGATCTATTTTGTTTAATGCTCGTTGGTGGCCCGTTATTATGGCTTGTGGCTTTTCAATTCACGACTGTGGGTTCGAACCACGTCTAGGACATGCTGGTAGTCGTAATACCTTACGCTTACGTCGTTCTAGACACGAGCTGACCTCAGCGATACTTCGACTTCTTGTCTCCAGGAAATGGAGATAAATATCTGGAAGTAACCTATTTGGCATCCATATTCCAAATTTAAATTGAACCATTACGGACAGAAATTTGACTAAGAGATTGATCACTGCGATGGTAGGATAATTTAATATGTCGAATAGAAAAAGACAGTAACCTTAAATTTACTCCAATCCAGCTATCAGATTTCTTATAAATTGTTTGACTTTTGTGAGCAGTAATTAGGAAACGGAACTAGAAAGAGTTCTGCTACAAGACTAGATATCAACAGAACTTGTGTAAGAATGGTTTCAATATTTCCTGAAGAGCCTAATTCAAAGTTTTCGTCGTGAGGGATGTGTGGTAATTGGCGAATGATGATATAGTGTTCTGCCAGCGAAACACAAATTGACTGTCATAGATAACTAAATTTTGGTTTAGATTCATCGAAGACAAACCTGATTTATTTATAATACATGATATTAATGTATATATATATATTATATATTTTGATGTACCGAAGTACATATGATATTTCCATGCAGATATTCTGCGTCATCATATGATGAAAGAGTGATGGAACGGAGAAAATTCTCTCCGGCGCCGGGATTTGAACCCGGGTTTTCAGCTCTACGTGCTGATGCTTTATCCACTAAGCCACACCGGATACAACCCCGACGCCGTTTAGAATAGTCTCAGATTAAGCTCCATCTCTTGGGTTCCCTCTACTGGCCGCCCTCTGCACTACGTCATAGATGTCTATGAACGCAGGACCGAAGTCCATACATGTGTTGAGGTGCACTCGAATGAGTGACTGGTTGGCCGGGATCCGACGGTATAGGCGCCGTCTTAAATCACAAAGTGATTTATTACGCATATCATATATATTTTGATGTACCGAAGTACATATGATATTTCCAGGTAGATGTATCCGGCGTGGCTTAGTGGATAAAGCATCAGCACGTAGAGCTGAAAACCCGGGTTCAAATCCCGGCGCCGGAGAGAATTTTTCTCCGTTCCATCACTTTTTTCATGATATTAATGTAGTTTCATCAGTATTAAGCGGGAGGAGGTTTGTATCTGGCCATTCTTTAATTGAATTTGTTTATATTTGCAAGTATGTAAACCTCCCAGTCATTACCATAACATAGTATCGTCTGCAAAGGAGCATATTTCTCACTTTGTAATATTAGTGCCTAAAAGCAGTAAATCATTCATGTATATACTGAATAAGAGGGGCTTAACACAGTTCCTTGGGGAATACCAACATTAATTTCTGCATCACTACTTACTCCGTCATTAATTTTAGTGTGCTGGTATCTCACATATAGGACTGAAACAGATCCAAAGCAATAGCTCTTATTTCAATAGTTTCTAATTTATTTAATATCTTACGATTTATTGTGTCGAATGCTTTTCTAGGAATACTCCTAAACATTTATTGCCTTTGTCTAACGTTTTATTTGAAGGTATAGCCATTATAGCATCTTCGGTGCCCATATAATTCCTAAAATCAAATTGACATTTTGATAAAAGTTGGTTTTTCTGTAAATAATTAAGTAACCTTTTCTTAATGCATTTTTCAAATAATTTTGCAATATTTGATAATAGAGATATTGGCCTGTAATTACTTAGAATATTTCTGCCACTTGATTTATATAAAGGGATTATAGTGGCACGTTTCAACAGCATAGCGAATATTCCTTGAGATAAGAACATGTTAAAAATATAAGTAAGAGGATTTGAGATAAAATAATAATTAGTGTTATTAAGTTTGAAAAATTCCATCCTCCCCTGGAGCAACATTAATTTTTAAGTCATTTTCTGGAATAATTAACTCATTTTCATGAAATGGAGTTAGGAAAATGTAGTGATTGTATTAGAAATAATGGTTCTATTGTTCACATATTCAATGGAGTGTACTGTTATATCGTTGGTAATTTGAAGCCCAATTTTAGAAAAAATATGTACCTATTAAATTCATTTGCAATTTTATTTTCATTTCTGATAGCTAAGCCTTCTAGTGTTTTAATTTCGTTCATGGGTTTATTTCGTTTAATTGTATTTTAGCTTCACTGATTGTTTGCTAAAACCTTTTCGGATCATGAGTATATATTTTAAATTTTATTTCGTAATAAATTGAATTGAACGGGTTACATCAGCTTCTTGTCTATGCGGATGACGTGAATATGTTAGGACAAAATCCACAAACGATTAGGGAAAACGCGGGAATTTTACTGGAAGCAAGTAAAGAGATAGGTTAGGAAGTAAATCCCGAAAAGACAAAGTATATGATTATGTCTCGTGACGGGAATATTGTACGAAATGGAAATATAAAAATTGGAGATTTATCTTTTGAAGAGGTGGAGAAGTTCAAATATCTTGGAGCAACAGTAACAAATATAAATGACACTCGGGAGGAAATTAAATACAGAATAAATATGGGAAATGCTGTTATTATTCGGTTGAGAAGCTTTTATCATCTAGTCTGCTGTCAAAAATCTGAAAGTTAGAATTTATAAAACAGTTATATTACCGGTTGTTCTGTATGGCTGTGAAACTTGGATTCTCACTTTGAGAGAGGAACATAGGTTAAGGATGTTTGAGAATAAGGTGCTAAGGAAAATATTTGGGGCTAAAAGGGATGAAGTTACAGGAGAATGGAGAAAGTTACACAACGCAGAAATGCACGCATTGTATTCTTCACCTGACATAATTAGGAACATTAAATCCAGACGTTTGAGATGGCCAGGGCATGTAGCACGTATGGGCGAATCCAGAAATGCATGTAGAGTGTTAGTTGGGAGGCCGGAGGGAAAAGGACCTTTGGGGAGGCGGAGACGTAGATGGGAAAATAATATTAAAATGTATTTGAGGGCGGTGGGATATGATGATAGAGACTGGATTAATATTGCTCAGGATAGGGACCAATGGAGGGCTTATGTGAGGGCGGCAATGAACCTTCGGTTCCTTAAAAGCCAGTAAGTAAGTAAGTAAGTAAGTAAGTAAGTAAGTAAGTAAGTAAGTAAAGTAAGTAAATAAGTAAGTATAAATGGTTTTTGCTTTTCGTATACTCTTACATTTAAAACCATCAAATGATTAAATAAGATATTGAGGTAATATATCAGGATTCCAACATACACATTTAAACACAAAAATGTGGACACAAGACGACAGCACTAACTTACAGTGTGAGCACTCCTACACAATCCTGGTTCCGAACCCAGGAATTTTTACGGATATTAGTTGAACATAGATTATGATAGCATAAGAGAAACGCAGAAATTCAACAATTGAAAACGACAAAATAAAGAAGAGTGGACAAGGAGTTAACTTGATAAATAGCAAAGCAAATCAAAATTTAAGCAAAACATAATGATATCGTTTTGAGCTTTACGGGAGAGAATATAGCTGCCATGTCTAACATTATTACAGCCACTGCTACTGATACACACGCATATCACCAAAGTTCTTATTGGTGATTGTTCATATTTTCGCTTCTCGATTTTATGGGATATTGTCAACATTTCAGTTCGCGATCCATCATTTGCCTCTGTCACTTAGCTCTGTGTGTTTTAATAAACTTCATTTGAGCTATTCGTTTTAAATGCATCTATAACGATGGTTTATACAGTTTTATTCATACATTTCACACACACATATTTAATTACATGTTTAGTGTCACATATATTATGAACGCATTTTTATATTTCCGTCACTTGTTTACATTTGGCACTTTTTATGTTGTGTGTAATCAAATATATTCAAATTATATAAATTCATTAATTTAATTTGTAGTCGGACACCCGAAGTGGTGGCAGAAAAATATCAAGGGAGCAAAAAGTGATCCTCGTTTGGTAAAGCTCTAATTGTAGCGTTATATATGATTAATTTATTTTATTCCTGTTAATATTCGACTTCATTCATTATATAAGGCATGCAGATACTGTCTCAAGGCGTAGGCTATCCAAACAAATAACGTAACACAGCTATCTTCACTTGACTCAGTTAAAATCATTCGTTCAATTTTCTTTACACATTTAAAACGTTTGCCCCAGTATTTGTTTACTGCGACTTCCATACCAGCATTACAGTCACCACGACAATATAATAATAATAATAATAATAATAATAATAATAATAATAATAATCATGGATTAATCTTGCACAGGATAGGGACAGCTGGCGTGCTTATGTGAGGGCGGCAATGAACCTTCGGGTTCCTTAAAAGCCATTTGTAAGTAAGTAAGTAATAATAATCATAATAATAGGAAAAGAAAAAGCAAACGTTCAGGGCAGAAGAACATAATAGATGATAGACGACACTAAGACACATGGATTATATGCAGAGACTAAGAGGAAGGCAGAAAATAGAGATTAGCGAATGCTGGGTTTGCAATGAAAGACCTGCCCTTGGGCAAAAAAATGAATATTAATAATAAGTAGTAGTGGTGGTGGTAGTAGTAGTAGTAGTAGTAGTTGTAGTAGCAGAAGTAGGACTAGTAATAACAGTAATTATAATAGTATTTGCGATAGCAATAGTGGCAGTAGTAGTAGTAGTGTCTGGTAGTAAAAGTAGCAGTAAGTAAGGGTCTGGTAGTAATGGCAGTGGTTAGAAGGTAATGGTAGTAGTAGTAAAAAAGAGAATGGTATGGTATAGGGTAAAAGTAGCAGTAATGGCAGCAGTAGTCGTAATAGAAGCAGTAATGGTAGTAGGGTGTAGTAAAAGTAGGGTCAGCATGGTAGTAAAAGTAAGCAGTAATGGCAATGGTCTAGTCGTAATAGGCAGTAAGTAAGTGGCGGTCTGGTAGTAAAAAAGCAGTAATGGTAGTATGGTCTTCGTCAGACATGGTAGTAACAGAAGCAGTAATGGTAGTAGGGTCTGGTAGTAAAAGTAGCAGTAATGCAGTAATGAGATGGTCTAGTCGTAATAGTAGCAGTAATGGTAGTAGTGGTAGTAGGGTCTGGTAGTAAAAGTAGCAGTAATGGCAGCATGGTCTAGTCGTAATAGTAGCAGTAATGGTAGTAGTGGTAGTAGGGTCTGTAGTAAAAGTAAAAGCATGGTCAGTAAGCAGGCAGGGCATGGTCAGCATGGTCTAGTCGTAACAGAAGCAGTAATGGTAGTAGGGTCTGGAAAATAATAGTTAATGGCAGCATGGTATTAGAAGCAGTAATGGTAGTAGTGGTAGGGAGTAAAAGAAGCAGTAATGGTAGCAGGGTGGTCTAATGGCAGCATGGTCTAGTCGTAACAGAAGCAGTAATGGTAGTAGGGTCTGGTAGTAAAAGTAGCAGTAATGGCAATGGTCTAGTAAGCAGTAATAGGTCTGGTAGTAAAAGTAGCAGTAATGGCAGCATGGTCTAGTCGTGAAGCAGTAGTGGTAGTAAAAGTAGTAGGGTAAGTAAAAAAGCAGTAATGGCAGCATGGTCTAGTAGTAAAAGTAGCAGTAATGGCAGCATGGTCAGAAGTAAGTAATGGTAGTAGGGTCTAAGTAGTAAAAGGGTCTGGTAGTAAAAGTAGCAGTAATGGCAGCATGGTCTAGTCGTAATAAAAGTAGCAGTAATGGCAGCATGGTCTAGGTAAATAGCAGTAGTAGTGGTAGTAGGGTCTGGTAGTAAAAGCAGTAATGGCAGCATGGTTAAATAGAAGCAGTAATGGTAGTAGTGGTAGTAGGGTCTGGTAGTAGTAATGGCAGCATGGTCAAGTAATGGTAGTATACAGCATTTAAACACAAAAATCGTGGACAGTAGGGTCTGGTAGTAAAAGCAGCAGTAATGGCAGCATGGTCTAGTCGTAACAGAAGCAGTAATGGTAATGGTAGTAGGGTCTGGTAGTAAAAGTAGCAGTAATGGCAGCATGGTCTAGTCGTAATAACAGTAATGGTAGTAGTGGTAGTAATGGTAGCATGGTCTTTAGTAGCAGTAATATATGGTAGTAGGGTCTGGTAGAAGCAGTAATGGCAGCATGATAGAAGCAGTAATGGTAGTAGTGGTAGTAGGGTCTGGTAGTAAAAGTAGCAAATGCAAAATAATGGTCAGCAGTAATGGCAGCATGGTCTAGTCGTAATAGAAGCAGTAATGGTAGTAGTGGTAGTAGGGTCTGAGCAGTAAATGGTAACAGAAGTAAGTGGTAGTAGGGTCTGGTAGTAAAGTAGCAGTAATGGCAGCATGGTCTAGTCGTAAAAGCAGCAGGGTCTGGTAGTAAAATGGTAAGCATGGTCTAGTCGTAAAAGCAGTAATGGTAATGGTAGTAAAAGTAGCAGTAATCATGGTCTAGTCGTAATAGAAGCAGTAATGGTAGTAGTGGTAGTAGGGTCTGGCAGTAAAAGCAGCAGTAATGGCAGCATGGTCTAGTCGTAATAGAAGCAGTAGTGGTAGTAGGGTCTGGTAGTAAAAGTAGCAGTAATGGCAGCATGGTCTAGTCGTAATAGAAGCAGTAATGGTAGTAGTGGTAGTAGGGTCTGGTAGTAAAAAGCAGTAATGGCAAAGTCGTAATAGAAGCAGTAATGGTAGTAGGTCTGGTAGTAAAAGTAGCAGTAATGGCAGCATGGTCTAGTCGTAACAGAAGCAGTAATATATGGTAGTAGGGTCTGGTAGTAAAAGTAGCAGTAATGGCAGCATGGTCTAGTCGTAACAGAAGTGGTAGGTCCGGTAGTAAAAGAATGGTATGGTCTAGGTCTGGTAGTAAAAGGGTCTGGTAGCAGTAATGGCAGCATGGTCTAGTCGTAATAGAAGCAGTAATGGGTAGTGGTAGGGTCTGGTAGTAAAAGTAGCAGTAATGGCAGCATGGTCTAGTCGTAATCAGTAGGGTCTGGTAGTAAAAAGCAGTAATGGCAGCATGGTCTAGTAGAAGCAGTAATAGTGGTAGTTAGTAAAAGTAGCAGTAATGGCAGCATGGTCTAGTCGTCAGTAATGGTAGTAGGGTCTGGTAGTAAAAAGCAGTAATGGCAGCATGGTCAGTAATGGTAATGGTAGTAGGGTCTGGTAGTAAAAGTAGCAGTAATGGCAGCATGGTCTAAAAGTCGTAATGGCAGAAGCAGTAATGGTGGTAGTGGTTTATAGTAATGGCAGCATGGTCTAGTCAGTAATGGTAACATAGGGTCTGGTAGTAAAAGTAGGTCATGGTCTAGTAAAAGTAGCATGGTAATGTAAAAGCAGCAGTAATGGTTAGTGGTCGTAATAGTAGCAGTAATGGTAGTGGTAGTAGGGTCTGGTAGTAAAAGTAGCAGTAATGGCAGCATGGTCTAGTCGTAATAGAAGCAGTAATGGTAGTAGTGGTAGTAGGGTCTGGTAGTAAAAGTAGCAGTAATGGCAGCATGGTCTAGTCGTAATAGAAGTAATGGTAATGGTAGTAGTGGTAGTAGGGTCATGGTAGTAAAAGTAGCAGCAATAATGGTAGTAGTCGTAATAGTATATAAATTCATGGTAATTTAATGGTAGTAGGGTCTGGTAGTAAAAGCAGCAGTAAAGCATGGTCTAGTCGTAATGGCAGTAAAAGGGTCTGGTAGTAAAAGTAGAGCAAGTCGTAACAGAAGCCTAATAGTAATGGTAGTAGGGTCTGGTAGTAAAAGTGAGTCGTAATAGAAGCAGTAATGGTAGTAGTGGTAGTAGGGTCTGGTAGTAAAAGTAGCAGTAATGGCAGCATGGTCTAGTCGTAATAGAAGCAGTAATGGTAGTAGTGGTAGTAGGGTCTGGTAGTAAAAGTAGCAGTAATGGCAGCATGGTCTATATAATGAAGCAGTAATTTATTTTATAGTAATGGTGGTAGCGGTAGTAGGGTCTGTTAATCGTAAGAAGCAGTAATGGTAGTAGTGGTAGTAGGGTCATTCATGGTCTAGTATAATAGAAGCAGTAATGTAGTAGTGGTAGTAGGGTCTGGTAGTAAAAGTAGCAGTAATGGCTATGGTCCAAGTCAATAGAAGCAGTAATGGTAGTAGTGGTAGTAGGGTCTGGTAGTAAAAGTAGCAGTAATGGCAGCATGGTCTAGTCGTAATAGAAGCAGTAATGGTAGTAGTGGTAGTAGGGTCTGGTAGTAAAAGTAGCAGTAATGGCAGCAAGTCGTAATAGAAGCAGTAATGGTAGTAGTGGTAGTAGGGTCTGGTAGTAAAAGTAGCAGTAATGGCAGCATGGTCTAGTCGTAATAGAAGCAGTAATGGTAGTAGTGGTAGTAGGGTCTGGTAGTAAAAGTAGCAGTAATGGCAGCATGGTCTAGTCGTATGGGCATGGTCTAGTCGTAATTACAGTAATGGTAGTAAGTAGGGTCTGGTAGTAAAAGTAGCAGTAATGGCAGCATGGTCTAGTCGTAATAGAAGCAGTAATGGCCAGTAAAAGGTAGTAATAGGGTCTGGTAGTAGAAAATGGTAGTAGTGGCAGTAGCAGTAATGGCAGCATGGTCTAGTCGTAATAGAAGCAGTAATGATAGTAAGGGTCTGGTAGTAAAAGTAGCAGTAATATGGTCTAGTCGTAATAGAAGCAGTAATGGTAGTAAGTAGGGTCTGGTAGTAAAAGTAGCAGTAATGGCAGCATGGTCTAGTCGTAATCAGTAATGGTAGTAGTGGTAGTATAATAATGGTAGTAAGTCGTAATAGAAGCAGTAATGGTAGTAGTGGTAGTAGGTCTGGTAGTAAAAGTAGCAGTAAAGCATGGTCTAGTCGTAATAGAAGCAGTAATGGTAGTGGTAGTAGGGTCTAGCAGTAATGGCAGCATGGTCTAGTCGTAATAGAAGCAGTAATGGTATAGTGGTAGTAGGGTCTGGTAGTAAAAGTAGCAGTAATGGCAGCATGGTCTAGTCGTAATAGAAAGCAATGGTAATGGTAGTAGGGTCTGGTAGTAAAAGTAGCAGTAATCAGCATGGTAGTAAAAGCCATAAGTGGTAGTAGGTCTGGTATGCAGTAATGGCAGCATGGTCTAGTCGTAATAGAAGCAGTAATGGTAGTAGTGGTAGTAGGGTCTGGTAGTAAAAAGCAAATGGCAGCATGGTCAGTCGTAATAGAAGCAGTAATGGTAGTATTGGTAGTATGGTAGTAAAAGTAGGTAATCATGGTCTAGTCGTAAAAGAAGCAGTAATGGCAGCATGGTCTAGTCAGTAATAGCAGTCAGCAGTAATGGTAGTAGTGGTAGTAGGGAAGGTAGTAAAATGGTCTAAGTAAGTGGTAGTAGGGTCTGGTAAGTAGCAGTAATGGCAGCAATAGAAGCTGGTGGCAGCATGGTAGTGGTAGTAGGGTCTGGTAGTAGGGTAAAAGTAGCAGTAATGCAGCATGGTAATGGTAGTAGTAGTGGTCTGGTAGTAAAAGCAAAAGCAGTAATGGTAGTAGTGGTAGGTCTGGTAGTAAAAGTAGCAGTAATGGCAGCATGGTCTAGTCTAATAGAAGCAGTAATGGTAGTAGTGGTAGTAGGTCTGGTAGTAAAAGTAGCAGTAATGGCAGCATGTCTAGTAATAGAAGCAGTAATGGTAGTAGTGGTAGTAGGTCTGGTAGTAAAAGCAGCAGTAATGGCAGTAGTAGTAGAAGCAGTATGGTAGTAGTGGTAGGGTCTGGTAGTAAAAGTAGCAGTAATGGCAGCATGGTCTAGTCGTAATAGAAGCAGTAATGGTAGGTGGTAGTAGGTCTGGTAGTAAAAGTAGCAGTAATGGCTATGGTCCAGTCGTAATAGAAGCAGTAATGGTAGTAGTGGTAGTAGGGTCTGGTAGTAAAAGTAGCAGTAATGGCAGCATGGTCTAGTCGTAATAGAAGCAGTAATGGTAGTATTGGTAGCAAAAGCAGCAGCATGGCAGCAGGGTAGTAGTGGTAGTAGGGTCTGGTAGTAAAAAGTAGCAGTAATGGCAGTATGGTCTAGTCGTAATAGAAGCAGTAATGGTAGTAGTGGTAGTAGGGTCTGGTAGTAAAAGTAGCAGTAATGGCAGCATGGTCTAGTCGTAATAGAAGCAGTAATGGTAGTAGTGGTAGTAGGGTCTGGTAGTAAAAGTAGCAGTAATGGCAGTATGGTCTAGTCGTAATAGAAGCAGTAATGGTAGTAGTGGTAGTAGGGTCTGTCGTAGTAAAAAGTAGTCTGGTAGTAAAAGTAATGGCAGCATGGTCTAGTCGTAATAGAAGCAGTAATGGTAGTAGTGGTAGTATGGGGTCTGGTAGTAAAAGTAGCAGTAATGGCAGCATGGTCTAGTCGTAATAGAAGCAGTAATGGTAGTAGTGGTAGTAGGGTCTGGTAGTAAAAGTAGCAGTAATGGCAGCATGGTCTAGTCGTAATAGAAGCAGTAATGGTAGTAGTGGTAGTAGGGTCTGGTAGTAAAAGTAGCAGTAATGGCAGCATGGTCTAGTCGTAATAGAAGCAGTAATGGTAGTAGTGGTAGTAGGGTCTGGTAGTAAAAGTAGCAGTAATGGCAGCATGGTCTAGTCGTAATAGAAGCAGTAATGGTAGTAGTGGTAAGGGTCTGGTAGTAAAAAGCAGTGGCAGCATGGTCTAGTCGTAACAGAAGCAGTAATGGTAGTGGTAGTAGGGTCTGGTAGTAAAAGTAGCAGTAATGGCAGCATGGTCTAGTCGTAATAGAAGCAGTAATGGTAGTAGTGGTAGTAGGGTCTGGTAGTAAAAGTAGCAGTAATGGCAGCATGGTCTAGTCGTAATAGAAGCAGTAATGGTAGTAGTGGTAGTAGTAAAAGTAGCTGGTAGTAAAAAGTAGCAGTAATGGCAGCATGGTCTAGTAGAAGCAGTAATGGTAGTAGTGGTAATAGAAGCAGTAATGGTAGTAGTGGTAGTAGTGGGTAGGGTGGTAGTAAAAGTAGCAGTAATGGCAGCATGGTCTAGTCAGTAATGGTAGTAGTGGTAATAGAAGCAGTAATGGTAAGTAGTGGTAGTAGGGTCTGGTAGTAAAAGTAGCAGTAATGGTAGCATGGTCTAGTCGTAACAGAAGCAGTAATGGTAATAGTGGTAGTAGGGTCTGGTAGTAAAAGTAGCAGTAATGGTAGTAGTAATGGCAGTAGTAGCAGTAGTATTAGCTATGAATCAGTGGATGTTTTCTACGCTTCGATTGTACGTGGTGATGCGGTCTGTGCTGTGAGTGAGCTCCACCTCCCTCTTTTTTT
This sequence comes from Periplaneta americana, assembly GCA_025594305.2. Lineage (NCBI taxonomy): Eukaryota > Metazoa > Arthropoda > Insecta > Blattodea > Blattidae > Periplaneta > Periplaneta americana. Next base: position 961,088 of record JAJSOF020000039.1, on the reverse strand, counting down.
TTTTTGTCCATATGGGACGGAATCAACAGTAGGTCTACCCTAGCCTATACTTCAGGCATGGCCTACTCTATTTCTATTCGTTATTCATGAGTTTCGATATTAGCATCCTGTACGTTCTTTCATTTTCATTAATACCGACATCATTTGCAGCGCCTTTTGTAACTTTATTTCTTTTTGCTACACTTGTTATAATTTACATCTCACTACGACGTACGAAAATCTCTTTTTCAAAGCACTGATTAAACTAGTCAACAAGATATTCGTCACAAGGGTTAAAATGATGATTTTAGATCACTTCTTGTGTGCTGTTAATGGATATGAACCTGGAAATTTTCCACCATGTAGGCCTACCATTTAAAAGGAAAACTGGAAATTATGGCGAAAAAAATACCAAAGAACTCGGGTATCGAACTATGGACTTTATTTAAACGATTACCCAATATATCCTTACGTTTTATAACTTATTGTTGTTTAGAATATGCTAGAAGTGCATTTTAAGGAATAAGTTCTTTGAAATGCATGCGTCTGCATTAATAAGGTCCGTAGTGGGTGATGATATAAGCTTATATCTGTATTACTTTATTTCTTTACTAGCCGTACCCGTGCGCTCCGCTGCACCCGTTAGAAATAAATATAAAGTAATTACATAATTAAAATAGGACATTTGATCCAGGGAACATTCGTGTTTGATAGAAGGATAAATCGTTTATTATGTTACTTAATTTAAATTGAATTAAAAAAATTAAAATGCGATCATTTTGATCCAGAGACCACTCATGTGGTCATAAAAATTATTTTAGGAAATACAGGAAACGAATGTACAGAATAGCCTATCAAGTTTTCTGTGCATAAGAAGCTATTTTAATCTTACCTGTCCTCGATTCACTCAGAAGTTACTGTAATAACATTATAGCATTATGTCCATCTAGAGAAACTACACTTTCCAATGGTGAATTAATAATTAATTATACAAATCGGTTAATTTAGCTGCCGATATTACTTCATACAAACACAGAATCATTATCTGTAGGCTATCTTTCATAGCTTTCGATTGTTGCTGTCCAAGGCCCCTTATAGACAAAATCATTTGTTTTTTAATTCATTACACGGCCTTAGATGGCAGTTATTTTAATTTTAAAACTCATTTATCTCATTAAATATCAGTCCTATCAAAATTTTTCAAGGAATAAAACTTATCGGAAATTATTTTTAAAGAAACGTTTGTTATGCAACATTTTTCACAAAAATCAGTAATAAGCGAGATATTTCGATTTATTTAATTCAGGCCCCCTTATAACCCCCTTTTAAATAATGTATTTTGAATGCCATATAGCCTAAAATCTAAGTTACAACGAACTTAATTTATATTCCAATTTTCATCGAAATCCGTTCAGCCATTATCGCGTGAAAAAGTGACAAACATACATACAGACAGACAGACAGACAGACAGACAGACAGACAGACAGACAGACATACAAACAAAAATTTCAAAAAAGCGATTTTCGGTTTCAGGGTGGTTAATTATATATGTTAGGACCAATTATTTTTGGAAAATCGAAAATTACCAGAAAAATTTCGGCTACAGATTTATTATTAGTACAGATGGCGCTAGACGACAGAAAACACTGCGATGATGGGCTTTTAGAGTGAAATAGATTGAATTTTAGGATCAGTTGAAAATAGTTGTATGGCTGGTTTTAAGTGTTTATTTTCGCGTTCATTTACTCTTTCTCAGAATGAAAAAAATCTCGTCGTGAGTGTGTAAATTCGCCGGACAGATTTTGTATGTAATGTGAAGAATTTACGGTAATATCGCAGCGTCGACCTTTATCAGATAAATTAAAACTAACATATTACTGCTATTTTCAATGTAATGTGTGTGATGAGGACAAATCGTGGACTCTGAGGAGATTTTAAAATTGTCGCCTCAGTGAAATGTGTCCTAAAGTGTCAGTGAAATGCGTCATAGTGCCACTACAGGGAATGAGATGAGAGTAAAGTGAAAGACTATTGAAAGTTATGTAGGGCCTATACATAATTATGTAGGTTGTATTGTAAAATTAGGTATTTTATTTATGTTTTATTATTATTGTGTTAAATTGTATTGTGTATTCTTATTGTATTGTGTATAAACTTGTATATGTGTTGTAAAATTGTATTGTGTATTGTAAATTTTATTGTGTATTGCTTATCATTTTATTGTGTATTGTTAATATTGTATATACCACTGCCACCGGGTGCTTGCCCACTTGCAGTGTAAATAAATACATACATTGGTTAAACTTCGGGATGGATTCACAAAATATTGTCGCTTTCTCAATTTATGGAATAGTAGAGTGACTGAGAAACATTATATAGTGAAAGGCTGACCTTCCACAGAAAGATATGCCCAAGGAGATCATAATATCAAGTATGCCCCTTTAGTAAAATCGAAAAAATAGTGCTCCCTCCTTTACATTTCAAGCTTTGTTTAATTAAGAATTCCGTTAAAGCTATGGATAAAAATGGAGGTTTTGCATATGTAAGAAATATATTTCCGAAACTCAGTGAAGCTAAAGTGAAGGAAGGAATTTTTGTTGACCCTCAAATTAAGAAACTTTTGAAAGACGAGAGCTTCGAAAAAAAAAAAAAAATTAAGTGTTGAGGAACTAGAAGCTTGGAATGCCTTTGGAAGAGTTGTTAATGGGTTTTTAGGCAATAATAAAGCTGACAATTACCAACAAGCTTGTGCAAGAACTCCTGCATAGTTACCAGAAACTTGATTGTCACATGTCTTTCAAAATACACTTCCTACATTCCCATCAGGACTTTTTCCCATAGAACTTAGGAGCTGTAAGCGATGAACAAGGGAAAGATTCCATCAAGATACACACAGAATGGAACAACGATATCAAGGAAGTTGGGATTCTAGTATGATGGAGGACCACTGTTGATATTTGTTCAGAGAAGGTGATTCAAACTATAAGAGGAAAAAGGAACTGTAAGCAACTAAATATATTTTTAAAAAATCTAGCTTGGTGATAGAGACTGGATTAATCTTGCTCAGGATAGGGAGCAACGGCGGGCTTATGTGAGGGCGGCAATGAACCTCCGGGTTCTATAAAAGCCAGTAAGTAAGTAAGTAAGTAAGTAAGATTGAAGTCTGTATGTGGTTGTTTACTTCAATATAGGGCTCCTAAGTTATTTGATTTAAGATTTTAATCTATTTAATTTGTAAACCTTTAAAAATTATACTTCATTTGATCCAGTTTTAAATTAATATTTTTAAAGGAGGGAAATAAGGAATATAATGCTACTTTTTCTTATTGTAATTATTTTTTATGTAGCGTATTATTTTCCTGTGAAACGTCAGTGTATATTGTGTATAAATTTTGCATCTTAGGAATTTATTTATTTTCACTGTTGTACTTGCGTATTATGAAATGCGCAAAGAAGGTGTTATTAAGTAAAATAGCCTACTTCCCCTTGTATCAACAGTAATTCACTAGACGTTTTGATTTATTGAAAAAACAAAACTCATGGGATTTAAATTACTATTACACGATTAGAAGAAAGTATATAAAGATTAGAAGTAACGAAGTACTCCAATACAATAAAATATTAATTGACTTACGAAAATACAACTGTCTTCAAATGTATTATTGTACCATCTCAACATTATTATTACGCTAGATGCATGCTAGATGGCATTTTCTTTATACAGACAGTGTAATGATTACTATTCAATAAATCTTAATATTAAACAATCTCTGATACGTGACTATCCATAATACCATATAGCAGCAGTTCTTTTTATCCTTCAGAGCAGAAGCTATCATAACCTAACTAATATACACAAGTGTTAGAAAAGTTTTAATTAACGACGATGACATAAAAATAAACATGAATAGTTTTAAAAGGAATAATTATTGAATGTACAATTTTCAAATTTGAATGTGGTTGGTGGTTCAATTGATGTTATATTGGACGTGTGCGTAATAGAAGTGGAACTCGTTGATTTAGGCCTACATGGTGTATTCAACTTATTCAGAATTTCCGAATGAATAATTTTAAAAGGAATAATTATTGAATGTACAATTTTCAAATTTGAATGTGGTTGGTGGTTCAATTGATGTTATATTGGACGTGTGCATAATAGAAGTGGAACTCGTTGATTTAGGCCTACATGGTGATTCCCCAACTTATTCAGGATTTCCGAATGGTGCTCTTCATTTATTTGTAAATCAGATTTCAGAAGATGCATAGGTATGATCAGTGATTTTTATTTTCTTGTTCTTGAATGCCAATGCGAGTCATATTTGAAACTGCTGTGCATCGACTGGAGTGGTTTGTAATTTTATATTTTTGACGTCCAGTTTCAAATGTTGGCAAACAAAGAAACAAATGCTAAGGAGCGATAAAATTAAACAAATGCTAGGGACGCTATTTAAACAAATGCTAGGACGCGATAAAATTGTGGCATAAGCAGCCATGATTGGTTGAAATAACGTCCTTTCGTACCGTTTTATTGGTCAAACGTAGTATGACGTAGTAAGAGTGTAATAGTCACACAAAAATATTACGTGTTACATATTTTTTGCTCCGATTTTCGTAATCAGCAGGGTTGATTTAGTAAAAGTTAAAATTTGGTGACTAGTGTTATTTTTCGCCTTTTTCGGTAGAAGCCACCATACTGCATAGTTAGCTAAGAAAAGTACCGATATGTACAGTAGTGGCAAAAAAAAACCGACCCTTGTAGCTGATGTCAGAGCCTTGTTCACTCCAGAGCCACGATAGACTGGTAACTAAGACTGTCGTGGTTCCAATACTGCCTGGGATGGAAACGTTTTTTGTTTCTTAATAAAATTTATTCCCAGTACTTTTCGATTGTAGCGGCATTTTACTACTTAATTAACTTACTATTCCTAGAACATGAATTTTACCAGCTTATTTTCTTATGGCTTTCGAAATGGGCTACGTCAGCAGTCGAAACTACAACAATTTCAATAGATTACTCGCTATCTTGTGAATGCGGGCGTGGCATGCGCAGTGGCTCATTTCGGGGACTTTGATTATTCCGTCGGTCCGGTTTTTTTGACATTACTGTACTAAATTTTGACAGATTATATCCTATGTTCGTCTGTAGAATTAATTTAAATATGCCCCAAGAATTATTGAAATGTACATAATCCTGCGTCTTGAATTCAAATTTGACCAGACCTACTTCGAATTCTCTGTAACTGTAATCTTACAGCTCCCCCGAAGTAGTTAAGAAGTGCAAAATGGTACAGAACTAAGCAAAATTATTCTCTATTCGGAATGAAATGCAAGAGCAAATTAAAGTCTACATATTGTGACGGCCACGTGAGGTTCGATCTCACGACCGACGGAGGAAGGGCTAAGTCGGCCGTGTTTTGGGCGGGTTGCGCGCGCATCTGCTTCCTGGGGCATGTGCTGTGGGGAGAAAGGGGAAAGAGGGACCGCGGCAGAGAAGTGGAAATATCCAGATTATTCGAGAGTGGAATCTTTCGCGAACTCTCCAGAAACTATAGTTTGGTTATGAAAGAGAAGACGCAAGTGAACGTCAGTCAGTCAGTCAGTCAGTAAGCCAGTGTTGTTACAGGCAGATTTGGACAGTAAGCGAGTTAGTCTTGTGTAGCAGTGAAGCCAGCTTCGAGACCAGAGCGCGACTTGAGTTGTGTCCGTAACTGTGGAGCCTGAAGCCCGGAGTTCGAGTGCAGTGGACCGCAGTTGGGGAACCTGAGTTCGAAGTTCAGCGGATCGTCTCCGAAGGTCTGGGGTTCGAGATTCTGTGAACGCGAGTGACTGAGCTAGAAGAACTAGCCAAGACAAACGAGCTGTGAACTGAGAACTGACAGTTCTGTGTTGTAAATAGTGCTTTGTAAATATTAGTTAAGATTAAGAGTTCATTGTTCTCGTAATAGTCCAAGTAAATTGTCATTGTCGTCAGTGGAGTGCAATAACGAACGCTGTGTTGCTGTGCGGAGAGCAAATCCCATTGTTGACGGGAGTGAAATTAAATTGTAGAGAGTGAAGAGTTATTGTTGAGAGAGAAAAATTACATTGTTGTTCAGTATATAAAAATTTTCAATATAATATGATGATTTTCTTTCAATGTATTTACTTTTATATCTGTCTTACCTGATTTTTCCTCTCTCCGGTAAACAAGACAAGCGTTGACCTGTATATTACCGATATACTAACACAGCCATTGGAATCGAACCCTGGTTCCCAAGTTACTGAAGCTCTCCACCCTCCCCCAACCCCTTCGGTGAGCAAACAATGCGGTGTCACACTAGCTATGTGAGCGACCACATCCACTGTTTTCGTACAGCGTGTCGCCAGCCATGCTGGTAGCCCACCGTCGAATTCCTGCCCTCGCTTTCTCGTCATTGCAGGCGTTAATTCCACACGTGGCTTTTCGCGGTAACAAGTTTCATGTGCAAATAACTTACAGCACTGCTTTCTTTGCTTAAAATTCTATCATATTTTATTTATATATACATTTGAATGTTCAGCTTGTACTTGCTATTTGGGAAAAGGAAATTGTACCAGAACAATGGAAGGAGTCCATAATCGTACCTATCTTTAAGAAGGGGGACAAGACTAACTGTAGTAACTTTCGAGGAATACCACTTTTGTTGACGTGGTACAAAATTTTGTCCAATATACTTTTGAGAAGACTAACTCCATATGTAGATGAAATTATTGGGGATCATCAGTGTGGTTTTAGGCGTAATAGATCAACTGTTGATCACATATTTTGTATTCGACAGAAAATGGAGAAAAAATGGGAGTATAAGGGTACAGTGCATCAGTTATTCATAGATTTCAAAAATGCATATGACTCGGTTATGAGAGAACTTTTATATGACATTCTTATTGAATTTGGTATTTCCAAGAAACTTACTTACTTACAAATGGCTTTTAAGGAACCCGAAGGTTCATTGCCGCCCTCACATAAGCCCGCCATCGGTCCCTATCCTGTGCAAGATTAATCCAGTCTCTATCATCACACCCCACCTCCCTCAAATCCATTTTAATACTATCCTTCCATCTACGTCTCGGCCACCCTAAAGGTCTTTTTCCCTCCGGTCTCCCAACTAACACTCTATATGCATTTCTGGATTCGCCTATACGTGCTACATGCCCTGCCCATCTCAAACATCTGGATTTTAAGTTCCTAATTATGTTAGGTGAAGAATACAATGCATGCAGTTCTGTGTTGTGTAACTTTCTCCATTCTCCTGTAGCTTCATCCCGCTTAGCCCCAAATATTTTCCTAAGTATCTTATTCTCAAACACCCTTAACCTATGTTCCTCTCTCAGAGTGGGAGTCCAAGTTTCACAACCATACAGTTTTCCAAGAAACTAGTGTGATTAATTAAAATAATAATAATAATAATAGTCATAATAATATTAATAATAATAATAACAATAATAATGATTTATCTGTTATGTGTCTCAGTGAAACATACAGCAGAGTCTGTATACGTCAGTTTCTGTCAGATGCTTTTCCAATTCACTGCGGGCTAAAGCAAGGAGATGCACTATCACCTTTACTTTTTAACTTTGCTCTAGAGTATGCCATTAGGAAAGTTCAGGATAACAAGAAGGGTTTGGAATTGAACGGGTTACATCAGCTTCTTGTCTATGCGGATGACGTGAATATGTTAGGAGAAAATCCACAAACGATTAGGGAAAACACGGAAATTTTACTTGAAGCAAGTAAAGAGATAGGTTTGGAAGTAAATCCCGAAAAGACCAAGTATATGATTATGTCTCGTGACCAGAATATTGTACGAAATGGAACTATAAAACTTGGAGATTTATCCTTCGAAGACGGAGCAACAGTAAAAATATAAATGATACTCGGGAGGAAATTAAACACAAAATAAATATGGGAAATTCCTGTTATTATTCAGTTGAGAAGCTTTTATCATCCAGTCTGCTGTCAAAAATATGAAAGTTAGAATTTATAAAATAGTTATATTACCGGTTGTTGTTTACGGTTATGAAACTTGGACTCTCACTCTGAGAGAGGAACATAGGTTAAGGGTGTTTGAGAATAAGGTGCAAAGGAACATATTTGGGGCTGAGAGGGATGAAGTTACAGGAGAATGGAGAAAGTTACACAACATAGAACTGCACGCATTGTATTCTTCACCTGACATAATTAGGGACACTAAATCCAGACGTTTGAGATGGGCAGGGCATTTAGCACGTATGGGCGAATCCTGAAACGCATATAGAGTGTTAGTTGGGAGACCGGAGGGAAAAAGACCTTTGGGGAGGGAGAGACGTAGATGGGAAGATATATTAAAATGGATTTGAGTGAGGTGGGATATGATGGTAAGAGACTGGATTAAATTTGCTCAGGATAGGGACCAATGGCGGGCTTATGTGAGGGCGGCAATGAACCTCGGGGTTCCTTAAAAGCCAGTAAGTAAGTACAAAAAAAACCCCGTACCAGTAATACGAACGTTTTCCGAATTGGTGTAACGTACGAAGCTACTAAAAGACTAATACAAGAGACTGCAGAAATGAGAAGGTATAAGTGAAGATCAAACTGTAAGGCTGGATGCTGCAGAGAATCGAACACATGAATCGTGACGGATTATATATCTAATCAACAAAGAAGGAATTCTTAATAGTGAAATGGAATGGGATGTTAACCTACTTTAAAGGAAGAATAAGAAAGGACTGAAGTCTGATCCTCTGCCTGAGATTTGTGGTGCACAAAGTGACTGTGCTCCACTCACTTTCCCTACAACATCTGCAACCATGTCAACAATTCTGCGCTGCACGGTGTTATCCGACAGAAGAATTGGCTTCAGTTTCTGAACAGCTTGAGGTTGTACGCAGTTACAGTGCAACTCCTCACCAACAGAGGATGGCTTTTCCGTTCTCGTTATTCAGAGGGGAAGATTTCAGAAGTGACTTTTCAGTAGTTGTAGGCCTATTTTTTTCCTTCTGACTTTCCCAGCATCTTTTCAAAAAGTATAATAGTTTATTTAATACTGATGTGTTCCGAATGAATATGTCGAGGACACAAGAATTCATAGCATCATGACTATCCATTAACAAACAACACATAGGCTAATGTCCGTGGTAACGTCGCACTTCACTCTCAGGAGCCTTAAAGAACGAAACTGTATGTAATCCTTGTCAATATACTAAACAATTTCTCCTTTGATTTCGTTTTCCTTACCACATCCAAACACATCATCACATTGCGTTTTTCAGCTAATTTAATATGATCCCAATGCACTCGTACTTCCTTCAACTGTTTTTATCCTTTTCAACATTCTCCACTTAAAAGCTCATACTATTTCGTTTTTAACTTTGTTGGTATCACTTTGTGATCGATAAACAGAAAAACAATTCCTATCTAACTCCAGAATTTTTACTGCACTGCCCTTTAAACTGAAGAGCCGTTCGTCCATCGAATTCAATGTTCCCTGTTCTTTCGCTAGCGAGTTGCTGCCTAGGCACAAACACGTGTGTTTATAGCCATTGCAGGAACATGATGAGTCTTCCAGAAAGATGACCGTCTGTTTGCAGTTCACAGAGACTTGCAGGCTGAACTAACTTTTGGTGTAAATTTACCAACTATTGTGACGAGTTTTCATGTATGTATGTATGTATGTATGTATTTATTAACACTACAATTGGGTATACACCCGGTGGTAGTGATATATAATAATTACAATTACATGAAATAAAATGAAATAAACGTAAATGAAATAAAATAAAATAAACGTAATCTATAAATAGTAGATGCAATAAACCTAGGACTATAAACAAAAACTATTCTATAATAACGCCTACGATAAGCAAAAGTAAATCTAACTTATAAGTACTTCTATTTCATAATATGTTCATAATATGTGCGTCCGTTTCGTCTGCAATATTCGCCGGGCTGATCACGTAACACCATCCCTCGAAATGTTGTCCTGGCTCCGTCTAGAAGATCGCAGGAAAATCCACTGTCTTTCCCTTCTCTTTCACATATTGCATTTCTCCACTCCTGTCTATCTTGCGTCTCGTTTTCAAAATTTATCCACCCATCATAACCTAGACACACGATCACAACACTCCTCAATATTATCCATTCCCTCCCACCGAACATCCTCATATTCATCTTCTTTCACTGTGGCTGTTCCTCAGCTTTGGAATTCCCTACCGAGTAATGCCAGGGACTGTCAGACATCAAACCAATTTAAGAATAGGCTAGCGAAATATTTTTCTAACAATTCTTGTTAACAATAATAGCTGTTTCAGGTTTCTCAATGTTTAATGGTTATATATATCACAGATAAATATCTAAATTATCTCTTTATGATTATTATTATTATTATTATTATTATTATTATTATCATTATTATTATAACTATTTCTTACCAGTGTTTATTATTGTCACACTAACATTAGTTATCCAATTTTCATTATTTACTTTCATGTTGTTTTATGGTCTAGATATTAATGTAATAACTATGTAAGCAATTGTATTCAATTAGAATTAGAGTCTGGCTGGGCAGAAGAGAAGGCCTACTGGCCTTAGCTCTGCCAGATTAAATAAATAAATAAATAAATAAATAAATAAATAAATTTCACCCAACTATTACCAATTTAAGTAATTACATATCACCTTAATTTATTTACATATCAACTAAATTACATAATATGATCTTAATTAATTACATATCAACTTAATTATATATCAACTCAATTAGTTACATGACACAACTTAGATAATTACACTGCACCTCCAATTACATTTTCAGTCTAATCTTCTCAACCTTTCCTTAAATGTATTGATTTTAAGAGCACCACCCTGAAAGATTGCCGCAGGTAAGCTGTTCCAGTCTACTATTGTGCGGTTAACAAAGGAAAATTTTGCCACGTCCGTTCTTTGTTTTTTACATTTAAACTTCCTAATATGATCAGCCCTTCCTAAGTATGATGGCGTTGCTAATCTAGCATTGATATCGGTCCATGCTTTGTGTCCCATTTGTGCCTTAAACAATGCGGTGAGTCTGGTTTTTCGTCGCCTTGACTTGAGAAGTTCCCACCCTAAATCTTTTACTATCTCCTCACCATGTCCCTTCCCCATTTTGACATATTTTGCTGCCTTGCGTTGGACCTTTTCTATTGAATAGATTTGGTCCTGTCTGTACGGATCCCAACCTAATGCTCCATATTCCATAATTCCAGCTGTTGTAGAATAGGACCACAAACATTGAATTTTAAATTTATTTCTTCAAAATCTACCAAAAAGCAGTGAATGCTAATAATAACTCATATACCAAGTACATGTGGAAGAGTTGTATGAGACAGGGAATCGTGCAGATGACTTAGCTATAGAATACGATGCAGCCGTTTCAGAAGACGAAAAAGGATTTTCTATTTTAAGGGAAGAAGTAGAACTGGCGTTTAAGGAAATGAAGAATGGGAAACCAACAGGAGTTGATGGAATTCCTATTGAACTGGTGAAATGCTTGGGTGAAGACAACACACAAATTCTATCAATGAACATCTGCGCATCTCGTGAAAAAGAATCAAAACTCCTGCTTAACAATAAGGAATAAAGAATAAATATCTGCGCATCTCGTGAAAAAGAATCAAAACTCCTGCTTAACAATAAGGAATAAAGAATAAACATCTGCGCATCTCGTGAAAAAGAATCAAAACTCCTGCTTAACAATAAGGAATAAAGAATCAACATCTGCGCATCTCGTGAAAAAGATTCAAAACTCCTGCTTAACAATAAGGAATAAAGAATCAACATCTGCGCATCTCGTGAAAAAGAATCAAAACTCCTGCTTAACAATAAGGAATAAAGAATCAACATCTGCGCATCTCGTGAAAAAGAATCAAAACTCCTGCCTAACAATAAGGAATAAAGAATCAACATCTGCGCATCTCGTGAAAAAGAATCAAAACTCCTGCTTAACAATAAGGAATAAAGAATCAACATCTGCGCATCTCATGAAAAAGAATCAAAACTCTTGCTTAACAATAAGGAATAAAGAATAAATATCTGCGCATCTCGTGACAGGGAATCAAAACTCCTGCTTAACAATAAGGAATAAAGAATCAACATCTGCGCATCTCGTGACAGGGAATCAAAACTCCTGCTTAACAATAAGGAATAAAGAATAAATATCTGCGCATCTCGTGACAGGGAATCAAAACTCCTGCTTAACAATAAGGAATAAAGAATCAACATCTGCGCATCTCGTGACAGGGAATCAAAACTCCTGCTTAACAATAAGGAATAAAGAATCAACATCTGCGCATCTCGTGACAGGGAATCAAAACTCCTGCTTAACAATAAGGAATAAAGAATCAACATCTGCGCTTCTCGTGAAAAAGAATCAAAACTCCTGCTTAACAATAAGGAATAAAGAATCAACATCTGCGCTTCTCGTGAAAAAGAATCAAAACTCCTGCTTAACAATAAGGAATAAAGAATAAATATCTGCGCATCTCGTGATAGGGAATCAAAACTCCTGCTTAACAATAAGGAATAAAGAATAAATATCTGCGCATCTCGTGACAGGGAATCAAAACTCCTGCTTAACAATAAGGAATAAAGAATAAATATCTGCGCATCTCGTGACAGGGAATCAAAACTCCTGCTTAACAATCAACAAGGAATAAAGAATCAACATCTGCGCATCTCGTGACAGGGAATCAAAACTCCTGCTTAACAATAAGGAATAAAGAATCAACATCTGCGCATCTCGTGACAGGAATCAAAACTCCTGCTTAACAATAAGGAATAAAGAATCAATATCTGCGCATCTCGTGACAGGGAATCAAAACTCCTGCTTAACAATAAGGAATAAAGAATCAACATCTGCGCTTCTCGTGAAAAAGAATCAAAACTCCTGCTTAACAATAAGGAATAAAGAATCAACATCTGCGCTTCTCGTGAAAAAGAATCAAAACTCCTGCTTAACAATAAGGAATAAAGAATCAACATCTGCGCATCTCGTGACAGGGAATCAAAACTCCTGCTTAACAATAAGGAATAAAGAATCAACATCTGCGCTTCTCGTGAATAAAGAATCAAAATGCGCATCCTGACAGGGAATCAAAAACAATAAGGAATAAAGAATAAATATCTGCGCATCTCGTGACAGGGAATCAAAACTCCTGCTTAACAATAAGGAATAAAGAATCAACATCTGCGCATCTCGTGACAGGGAATCAAAACTCCTGCTTAACAATAAGGAATAAAGAATCAACATCTGCGCATCTCGTGACAGGGAATCAAAACTCCTGCTTAACAATAAGGAATAAAGAATAAATATCTGCGCATCTCGTGACAGGGAATCAAAACTCCTGCTTAACAATAAGGAATAAAGAATCAACATCTGCGCATCTCGTGACAGGGAATCAAAACTCCTGCTTAACAATAAGGAATAAAGAATAAATATCTGCGCATCTCGTGACAGGGAATCAAAACTCCTGCTTAACAATAAGGAATAAAGAATAAATATCTGCGTGCATCTCGTGATAAGGGAATCAAATCTGCGCATCTCGTGACAGGAATCAAAACCCTGCTTCCTGCTTAACAATAAGGAATAAAGAATCAACATCTGCGCATCTCGTGACAGGAATCAAAACTCCTGCTTAACAATAAGGAATAACAATAAGGAATAAAGAATAAAAATATCTGCGCATCTCGTGACAGGAATCAAAACTCCTGCTTAACAATAAGGAATAAAGAATCAACATCTGCGCATCTCGTGACAGGGAATCAAAACTCCTGCTTAACAATAAGGAATAAAGAATCAACATCTGCGCATCTCGTGACAGGGAATCAAAACTCCTGCTTAACAATAAGGAATACATCTGCGCATCGTGAAGGAATCAAAATAACAATAAGAATAAAGAATCAACATCTGCGAAAAAAGAATCTCGTGAAAAAGAATCAAAACTCCTGCTTAACAATAAGGAATAAAGAATCAACATCTGCGCATCTCGTGCTAAAAGGAATAAAGAATCAAAACTCCTGCTTAACAATAAGGAATAAAGAATCAACATCTGCGCATCTCGTGAAAAAGAATCAAAACTCCTGCTTAACAATAAGGAATAAAGAATCAACATCTGCGCATCTCGTGAAAAAGAATCAAAACTCCTGCTTAACAATAAGGAATAAAGAATCAACATCTGCGCATCTCTGAATCAAAACTCCTGCATAACAATAAGGAATAAAGAATCAACATCTGCGCATCTCGTGAAAAAGAATCAAAACTCCTGCTTAACAATAAGGAATAAAGAATCAACATCTGCGCATCTCGTGAAAAAGAATCAAAACTCCTGCTTAACAATAAGGAATAAAGAATCAACATCTGCGCATCTCGTGAAAAAGAATCAAAACTCCTGCTTAACAATAAGGAATAAAGAATCAACATCTGCGCATCTCGTGAAAAAGAATCAAAACTCCTGCTAAACAATAAGGAATAAAGAATAAACATCTGCGCATCTCGTGAAAAGAATCAAAACTCCTGCTTAACAATAAGGAATAAAGAATCAACATCTGCGCATCTCGTGAAAAAGAATCAAAACTCCTGCTTAACAATAAGGAATAAAGAATCAACATCTGCGCATCTCGTGAAAAAGAATCAAAACTCCTGCTTAACAATAAGGAATAAAGAATCAACATCTGCGCGTGAAAAGAATCAAAACTCCGTGAAAAAGAATCAAATCTGCGCATCTCGTGAAAAAGAATCAAATCTGCGCACTCCTGCTAAACAATAAGGAATAAAGAATAAATATCTGCGCATCTCGTGAAAGGGAATCAAAACTCCTGCTTAACAATAAGGAATAAAGAATCAACATCTGCGCATCTCGTGAAAAAGAATCAAAACTCCTGCTAAACAATAAGGAATAAAGAATAAATATCTGCGCATCTCGTGAAAGGGAATCAAAACTCCTGCTTAACAATAAGGAATAAAGAAAAAACATCTGCGCATCTCGTGACAGGGAATCAAAACTCCTGCTTAACAATAAGGAATAAAGAAAGAACATCTGCGCATCTCGTGACAGGGAATCAAAACTCCTGCTTAACAATAAGGAATAAAGAATAAACATCTGCGCATCTCGTGTCAGGGAATCAAAACTCTTGCTTAATTTGACGTTAAAAATTGGTCCTTAAGTGAATTTCCAGTGGAATATAGTAATTAAAGAATTTTCAACATTTGCTATAGAGGTTAGTAATCTGCCAAAGGTACTCTACATTTGAGGTATACCAAATTGTGGCTAGTATCATTCGTTTTGAAATGAAGAAAGAAAGAAATGTGTTGGTTCTATATAAATCACTCTGTAGTATAATGTGCTTTTTCCAAGTAATGTGCAATGCATTCCGAATCCCAATATGAGCTAGCAGGCGTCCTTATAACCGGCTTAACATAATCGGACTGCCTCTGTCATAACATGACGTCGTTATTCTTCTCTCTTTTGTACAATGTTTCTCTTAAATCTACAGTAATTATGTAATATTTCCATGTTCTATTCTATTCCAACCGTATTAAATAATGAATTTCCCTAACTGAAACTCAATTGTACTGTTTTTGTTCAGTGACCAAGTTTTTGCCGTTATGTTAGTTTGCTGTTTACGTCCAGTTATACACCTAGGCCTACTACTTACAAGGAGAGGACACGCTCTGTATATTACCGAATGGAATAAGATTGTGTGAGATGAAAGTACAAGACGTACTGTTTAAAGTCATACCTGGTATGGGTGGCCAATGACCCCTCGTTTTGGAAATATTGGCTATTGTTTGTGACATACTTCCGTTAGGTGCTCAATAGGGAAGCATTAGACTGTGTAACGGCGTAGCTCATATGGTTGGATGCTGAGTTGTTATCCAGGCAACCTAAGTTCGAATCTTAATGGGTCCTATTTTTTTTAATAATGATTAATATTATGATCACAGTAATCTATTTACATATATAATATTTCTCAATGTATTGAACGTTTCATCATGTTTTAAACAAAGTATAGTTAGCTAGCATTGTATTGTAAAGGATAAACAATGAAATATTGCTCATGTAGGCAGGTGAGATGTGTCACTGGTGTCTGTTCTGTTTCTATTCCGCTTCATTGTGTCCCGATTCATTATGATAAATGTCATAAAAACATAAAAAAACATACATATTTCCTGCACCATGCACAGCAAATGAAAGAAGGTTGTCCACAGTCATACACATTTTTCACCACTTCTGCTGCGAAACAGACATCCTTCAAATTCACAAACACTTCTCGTTCGTTTATTAATTTTTATGCATACCACGCATATTTCAACATGGCTTTGAATATAGGAGCTGACACCTGAAAGTGAATAATAAAATAATAATAATAATAATAATAATAATAATAATAATAATAATAATAATAATCTTATTATTCGGTTGAGAAACTTTTATCATCTAGTCTGCTGTCAAAAAATCTGAAAGTTAGAATTTATAAAACAGTTATATTACCGGTTGTTCTTTATGGTTGTGAAACTTGGACTCTCACTCTGAAAGAGGAACATAGATTAAGGGTGTTTGAGAATAAGGTGCTTAGGAAAATATTTGGGGCTAAGAGGGATGAAGTTACAGGAGAATGGAGAAAGTTACACAACACAGAACTGCACGCATTGTATTCTTCACCTGACATAATTAGGAACATTAAATCCAGACGTTTGCGATGGGCAGGGCATGTAGCACGTATGGGCGAATCCAGGAATGCATATAGAGTGTTAGTTGGGAGACCGGAGGGAAAAAGACCTTTGGAGAGGCCGAGACGTAGATGGGAGGATAATATTAAAATGGATTTGAGAGACGTGGGATATGATGATAGGGACTGGATTAATCTTGCTCAGGATAGGGACCGATGGCGGGCTTATGTGAGGGCGGCAATGAACCTTCGGGTTCCTTAAAAGCCATTTGTAAGTAAGTAAATAATAATATCAAGCTTTAAAAATGAGAAGGCATTACGATTCGAACTCAAGTTGCCTGGATGATAACTCAGCATCCAACCATATGGGCTACGCCGTTACACAGTCTAATGTTTTCGTATTGGACACCTAACGGAAGTATGTCATAAACAATAGCCAATATTTCCAAAACGAGGGGTCATTGGCCACCCATACCAGGTATGACTTTAAACAGTGGGTCTTATACTTTCATGTCACAAAACCTTATTTAATTCTGTGATATACAGAGCGTGTCCTCTCCTCATTAGTGTTGCAATGAACAGTCCAATGGTAATGGTAATGGTAATGTAGCTGTTGTTAGTACACACGAGAAGCGGAGTAAACTGGAAAAGGCATCAGTGAATCAGCAAACAATCCATTAACCGTCCAATCCCACGTTCAGTTGCAAGGTACGCATGAACCTATTTTATGAAATCACTGTGACTTACACAACATAAATATCCTTCAAGGTTTTAATGGGACTCAGATTCGATTATTTTGAATTGGAATAGCCTAATGCAGATAGTTTAAATCCCGCACTCACAACTATAATTTATTTTTAATCATACTTGCATGGACGTAGAACCGTGGATATACAAATAATATCCTGTGAAATTATCAGTCAATGTATTACTAACACCACATAATTAAATTAATTATAGTGAATAAACAAAGCTTAATTTGTATTACAGACTAATATGGCTGCATCACAACGAACGATTGTGCAATATCATAAACAAATAAGGTGTTATTAGTTAATTTAATTGTATTTTGAAACGCTCGCCTGACTGCATAATTAAAGAGTATAAATATAGCTTAATAAGTATTATAAAGCAATGTATCTGCATTACCGGCAGAGGGCGGCATTACGAAATATCTTCCATATAGTTAATTTACATTGTGCAACGGGAGCTTGACGCCACCTATTTAATGAATTAACACTACATTAAAATATTGTTCTAGTGTAAAAAATGCCCTTTTTGATTTAGTATAATGCGCGTAATGAACTACGAAAATGAAAGAGTAAAATATAACAGTTATTATTGTTGTTATGTAAAACTCACCTCAGCCGATGGAATCTGCAACAAACGAGAAAAAGTAATCAATTAATATCAGTTCTTATTTAAGTAAAATATCTCACATTGTTAGAAAATGAAAATTCACATAAGAAGCAGTACTGCCAATCTACTATAGTTTAAAATTGTATGGACTATTTCGTTTATATGACGTCATTCCATTTTCAGCCAATGAAGTGTAATAAAATTTTGAATTCCAACCAATCACAGTCATACATTGCAATAATTTCTGCAGCTCGATTTATCACTATCAATTTATCGCATGGTCGTTCTTTTGTTTAGTCAGTGTCGTCAACTGTTTCCACGTAAATCGATGAGCATGAATCCATTGTACTAAATAAAGTACGAAATCCTACTTCCACACACATCTTTATCTTCTAATTCCATGGCCATTGTATCTAAAGAAAATGACACGCTTTGAAAACAATTGATCATTTAATTCATGTATTAATAATGGTATTTGTAATTATACTATTAAATGTTTAAATTAAATTATGATTTCAGCAGATAATGAAAACGTATTTCTGTTATAACAAGAGAAAAGCGCAATACATGTAATTAACATTTTTAAACCTGTATTTCGCTTTTCTCAATTGGTATTACTGAATAGCATTCAATTTCTTTATTCAAGTAATCGTTCCTCATCTATTTCGACTTCACAATGTCTGAATAGGTTAAGTATTAATAAATATATAATTATTAACATTTTGTGAGCGAATTTTAGGGATATATTATTTACGTTTTTATTTTGTTCACGAAATAGTCCTAATAAATGTCATTCGAGGTCTGAGATTACTATAGATAAATGTTTCAAGATGATATGAATGGAATATTTGTAAATGCTGCCATCGTCCTGGACAATGACTGTTTTCGCAAAAAAAAAAAAAAAAAAAAAAAAAGTCTGTGGACTATGGTTTTTTTATGAAAACCACAGTCCTATAAAATAGGAATATGGCGTTTTTCTCCACTAACAACTAGTTCTGTGGATGACCTCTATAATACGCTCACCGCATGCTTGATACCTCAAATTTTCATTCTTTGGACTACGGTTCTTTTTTTTTTTTAACCCTTCAATTGTTCATGTTATAATACTTGATGTCATATTGTTTTCTTCACCTGACATAATTAGGAACATTAAACCCAGACGTATGAGATGGGCAGGGCATGTAGCACGTGTGGACGATTCCATAAATTCATATAGAGTGTTAGTTGGGAGACCGGAGAGAAAAATACCTTCGGGGAGACCGAGACGAAGATGGAAGGATAATATTAAAATGGATTTGAGGGAGGTTGGATATGATGAGGGAGACTGGATTAATCTTGCACAGGATAGGGACCGGTGGCGGGCTTATGTGAGGGCGGCAATGAACCTTCGGGTTCCTTAAAAGCCATTTGTAAGTAAGTAAGAAGTAAATAATTTCATGTAATTCGTTACAAATATAGTTGATATGCTTGTTCCTTTTCAGATGTTTATAAATTATGATCCCTAAATTT
Organism: Periplaneta americana; assembly: GCA_025594305.2. Classification (NCBI taxonomy): domain Eukaryota; kingdom Metazoa; phylum Arthropoda; class Insecta; order Blattodea; family Blattidae; genus Periplaneta; species Periplaneta americana. The sequence continues at coordinate 941,541 of JAJSOF020000039.1, read as the reverse complement.
AATGTTTAACCTCGAAAGACTCATTTATCATTGGTCAATTTATTGCAGCTAATTTAGGAATTGTTGTTTGATATTCATTCGGAATAATGTTCATCTCCGTCATGTTTGTATAAATTCGTATATTTTAAAATATCAAGGGTGTCGCTCTCCTTTTACGACAAAATTGTAACTTTATCTTTTAGAAGAACAGCTAATTTTAAAAAAATTTGCTCTCAGATATTCAAAGTAATTATGTCCTTTTAGCTGTACGTGAATTCTATTGTCCTGCAAAGTTGAAAACCAGTCCTGTGTTAGGGACATAACAGTGAACATAATAGTAATACTTTGTTTAAGCTAAATACTTTAAATATTATGGATTTTTTTTTATTAATTTGTCCTATAGAATAATCTCTGTAATGTTGACAATTAATATTTGAGGAGAAAAATTCTCTCTGTAACGTTGACAATTAATATTTGAGCGAAAAATTCTCTCAGTAATATTGATGATTAATATTTGAGGAGAAAAATTCTCTCAGTAATATTGACAATTAATATTTGAGCGAAAAATTCTCTCTGTAATGTTGATGATTAATATTTGAGGAGAAAAATTCTCTCTGTAATATTGACAATTAATATTCGAGCGAAAAATTCTCTCTGTAATGTTGATGATTAATATTTAAGGAGAAAAATTCTCTCTGTAATGTAGACAATTAATATTTGAGGAGAAAAATTCTCTCTGTAATGTTGACAATTAATATTTAAGGAGAAAAATTCTCTCTGTAATGTTGATAATATTAGAGGAGAAAAATTATCTCTGTAATGTTGGCAATTAATATTCGAGGAGAAAAATTCTCTCTGTAATGTTGACAATTAATATTTGAGGACAAAAATTCTCTCTATAATGTTGACAATATTTGAGGAGAAAAATTCTCTCTGTAATGTTGACAATTAATATTTGAGGAGAAAAATTCTCTCTGTAATGTTGACAATTAATATTTGAGGACAAAAATTCTCTCTATAATGTTGACAATATTTGAGGAGAAAAATTCTCTCTGTAATGTTGACAATTAATATTTGAGGAGAAAAATTCTCTCTGTAATGTTGACAATTAATATTTGAGGACAAAAATTCTCTCTATAATGTTGACAATATTTGAGGAGAAAAATTCTCTCTGTTATATTGACAATTAATATTTGAGGAGAAAAATTATCTCTGTAATGTTGACAATTAATATTTGAGGAGAAAAATTCTCTCTGTTATGTTGACAATTAATATTTCAGGAGAAAAATTCTCTCTGTTATGTTGACAATTAATATTTCAGGAGAAAAATTCTCTCTGTTATGTTGACAATTAATATTTGAGGAGAAAATTCTCTCTGTAATGTTGACAATTTATATTTGAGGAGAAAAATTCTCTCTGTAACGTTGACAATTAATATTTGAGGAGAAAAATTCTCTCTGTAACGTTGATAATTAATATCTGAGGAGAATGGGAGTTGACACTAGACATATACGTCAACATATAAGCCTAACTTGGAGTCAGGCCACAATGGGAAACACTGAAGGAGGAAGGTTCGATCCGGTGCTGTGGATTGAATTCGGCGTAGCTCAGTGTTCAGAACGCTTGGTACAAAGAACCAAGGACCCGGGTTCAATCCCCAGCGCCGGATCGAATTTTCTCCTCAAATATTAATAAATATTTTAAGTTGACTTCTCATATGTTTCGTTCATGTATCACAAAGCCAGCAAAATGTTTTCTCATATCGATTGTGTGTAATGTACTTTTAATTTTTGTAAACCTCGCTACCATACAGCTCACGTAGAAGAGTCATTCTTTCATAAACCATTAATGTGATTTGTATCATTACATATCTTAGGGCCAGTATCAATGTAACATACAATAAACTGTACGCTACAAACAAATTGCCTGACTGTAAATCTGATAAATGGAACTATATACTGTATCTCTAAACTGGGCAATTATCCTCAGCTTTAAGTTAGCTGACGATTCCTCATCGGATAGAGAGATTCAACTCCGACAGATCCCATATGACGTCAGAGTGGACTTGGCAGCTATTCTTCCCAGGCAGCTGGATGTGATGCACTGGCCACGTGTGTCCCGAACGTGCAAGATTGCACAATGCTAATTACTCACCCTATAGAGAAATGTGTCCGTCATGGGTACACGCTACTGAATTTTGTAACTTTTACAATTGTCTAAATATCAGAATACATTTTTTTACCACAAGTTGCCTGTATTTCATTGTATATGTCATGTTTTTTTAATGTTTTATTTATTTATTCTGGTGTAGTTAAGGTCATCAGGCCTTCTCATCCACAACACCAGGAATACAAATACAATAATAGAATTAATAAACAGAAAAAATACGTATGATAAGAACTTTCTTCTGTTAAATATTATTAACGTACCTTGTTAACATGTTTCCACCTATTTTCGGTCATTTTCGGAACTGTCGTTGTTGTCTTGGCGCCTCTTGTTTCCTGTGTGGGTGCGTTCGTAGTATAGAGTCAAAGAGTGTATGTGTTTTGAAATTGACTTGTGTCTTCAGAATATCGTTGGGGTGTGTTTTCGTGTGTCTGTATATTTCATATTGTTCTAGTGTGTTGAGTTTTTGGCTTTTTGGTTGGATGTGCAGTATTTCCATGTCTGTGTTGATGTCTATGTAGGTTTCCTGCATATGTGGAAGTGTTTTGTAATTTTGTTACGGCTGTGATGTGTTCTTTGTAATGTGTTTGAAACGATCTGCCTGTCTGTCCTATGTAGAAGTTGTTGCAGGTGTTACATTTGAGTTTGTATACGCCTGTGTGGTTGTATTTGTTTGTTTGTGTTGTTTGTGTGTTGAGATGTTTTTGTAGAGTGTTATTTGTTCTGTATGCGATGTTGTAATTTAATTTCTTGAATGACGTTGCAATTTTATGTGTGTTTTTGTTTTCGTATGCTAGTGTGATGTATTTTTTGTGTTCTTGTGTTTGTGTTGTATTCTGTTTTTTGTGTTTTTTTTGTCTTACGTATTATGTTGTCTATTATGTTGGGGTTGTATCCGTTTTCTTGTACTATGTATTTGATTGTGTTTAGTTCTTCGTTGTAATCCTGTTGAACCAAGACCAACAACGACCAGTTCCGAAGATGACCGAAAATAGGTCGAAACATGTTAACAAGGTACGTTAATAATATTTAACACAAGAAAGTTCTTATCATATATATTCCGAAGTGATACAGTGTTAAAAGTTGTGTAATCAAGATGTGTAGAAAAAAATACACTATATAAAAAGTAAAGCTACACAAGACATAAAGAGAGAGAGAGAAAAACACTATAAACAAAGTAAAGCCACACAAAAATATACGCAGGTTGCAGTCACACAAACTTTAAATGAGTGATTAAGTATCATAATTAATTGTATCCTAACTAACTAACTAACATAAACAAGAAACTTGCAATTTTAATCTAGATTAAAAAAGAAAAAGAAAAAAAACATAAATCAATACTTCTAGCAATACCTAAAAAAACATTAACATAATGAGCTAAAGAAAATACAATTGAAAAATAATTAATAATTCATTAGTAACCATGTTAGTCGCAGATAAATAAAGTTAATGTTGTTTTGTAAAGCTCAGCACGTAGCCAACATACCGTTCTACTGAATTGTGCATTGGTTTTATTGAATTTTAATGGTTCAAGTGTAGAACAATTAAAGTTGGAATTATTGTTTTCTAACACATATTACAAAAATTATAACCTTAGTTTGTTTAAGTATACAGTAAAGACAATTCACAATTCTGTCCCTCTCTACGTTGTGTAGAAAACTGCATTACTCTAAGTCAAATAGTTTAGAGGAAAAATGATTTACAAGGCATGGAAATGTTGAAAATTTGATTAGCAGATAATTGAAATAAAAGTTTTGTGACCACAATTATTAGTATCAGTTTCTTCTAATGATCCTACTGCTACACTGGAGGTAGGAAAACATCTTTTTCATCTGGTACCTTCACTTTCGCCCACTTACATTCACTTTTAAATGTAGGAAGCTCTTTTCTCCTCTTCTTTGACACAGGTTTGGCTCGAATGGTACTTATTTTATTCCTAGCCGTAATGTTTCCTAGTCTAACCTTAAAATTGTATATTATATTTAGTAGCTTTTAAAACCTATATTTACACTTTATATTAATCACTAAAATTGTGTATAACTATTTACACTACAAACGAATAAACATAAACAATTTTAATTTCATTTCATTTATTATATTCCATAGATGTTACATTAGAAATGAAGCTTTAAGATGTGAAGAGTCCACTCCAAGAATGATGGATGTCATTTGGAATACATTTTGCTGGAGAAGCAGTTGAAAGTTTGAAATGCTTAGCGCTCAAAGCTTAACTGAGATTTTCCGATCATTACTGGACAATGACTATCAGTGTTAATGCCATATAACTCTGTATGTACATTCTATATGTCTTAAGCTATGCATTGACAGTCTTGGTTCATTTTCGACAAGAAAGTGACATCCATCATTCTTGCAGTGGACTCTTCATGTGTAACAAGTCAAACTTTTACAGGAATACAATTACAATTTTTACAATATTTTATAATTTTTAAAATTTTCTACAGCATTTTGGCGAGATATAGTGAGATGAGGTGAGGCCCGAGGATTCGCCAAAAGATTACCTGGCATTTGCCTTACTTGTTACATTATAAAAAACTTTATCATTTAGAAGTACAATGTTTTTGTCACTCGGGAACATGTGCTTCGAATAAGCTAAAAATCTGTTGGTTATCCTGGTTGTTTGTATGAACTGTATGAGAATTATATGCGTCAAAACCTCCACAAGAAAATTACAAAGAATTATGTCGATTCGTTCCGAAAATATAAAATGAAACTGTCGATTGTGACACATTTCAGTTTCCACGCCCCAATTTAAATCCCATGCGTTGTAGGGCTACACAAATTAGCGAAATAGAAGCACTTGTTCGTGGAATATATGAATAAAAATTGCACTGTCCAATTGTTCATAGATTTACGTATATTTTAGCGGAAAATTTAAAATCACACAAAAATGATATATATATTTTTTTGTCAAAATTCAATAGCGTGTACCCTTAAGTATGTTCCCCAAGGTATGCACTGCACCATAAACCAGGCGGTCGGCATATACAAGGAAAAGAGAATGAAATAGCAGGATACTTGTAATGAAAGAGAAGCAGAGTTCCGTGGACAGCAGCACATTCAACACATCCAAAACAAATATCAGAGAATATCCAGGGTGGATCCCGGTTCCTCACATACAAAGCCATAGGCTAAATGAAATGACTGACGGTTGGCATCAGGAAGAAAAGAAGAGGGAGAGAATTGTGGTAGGTCAGTATGGCAGTAACAGTGACAGTCATGATAACACTAGGGCTCCCCTAGCTGTGACGGCTGCTGTGATCTGCATTCTACTGCCTAGATTTGTACTGCAAGAAGGTGGCTCTATTAATGTACATTTTCTGCGTGTGAAAGCCGTAGTCTACGGCTCCGCTGCTGTTGTTCGGCTGAAAACAGCGTTGTGATGTTCTTTGTGTACTACAAGATCAAGCAAAAATTGCAATGACTATTTCGTTTATATGACGTCATTTCATTTTCGACCAATGAAGTGTAATGCAATTTTGAATTCCAACCAATCACAGTCAGACTTTGCGATAATTTCTGCAGCTAGATTTATCGCTATCAATTTATCGCATGGTCCTTCTTTTGTTTAGTCGTTGTCGCCAACTGTTTCCCTGTAAATTGATGATCATGAATACATTAAGATGCAACTACACGGTTAAACTTTTCTTTCAACTTTAAAGCAATGAATGCAAGATTGATATTTAATATTAATTAATATATTTACGCAGTGAAGACCACGTTCAAAACGGCGCACCATGTAGACACAAAATCTTCATGCATCTTAATTGAACGTAATTACCTTTTAAACTTAATTCTTTCAATATTCTTCCCAGATTGCACGCATACGCGATTGGAATATTGAACTGTGTAGATGCAGCTTTAGATCCGTTACACACTACAGCGAGAATGCGTTTGTCGAGCTATAAAAAATGCTTTCGTGTAGCACTCATTGTAAGTAACGGTCGAAACAAGGCACAGCTGACATTGGTCCTGCTTCCACAGGTAGGCCTAGCGTAACCTATAAAATTGTAGCCTATAACATTTGTATTTAAATTAAACAATTAATAGACGTTGAAATTTATGTAACATCATCGCATATCAAACTCAAAGACCTTGTATAGTAATAATGTCTTCGATCAAACTGTCTTCCGTATGGCGTAATAAAATTCGTGTTTTAATTAGGCCTATCTATACAGAGATGGCTTCACTGTGTAGCAACATGTCTCGCTGTGAATACATAAGCATTGGTATATAGCTGTCCCCACTGTTACTGTTAAATTAAATTATGATTTCAGCAGATAATGAAAATGTATTTGTTATAATAATAAGAGAAAAGTGCAGTACATGTAATTGACATTGTTAAACCTGTATTTCGCTTTTCGCAATTGGCATTACTGAATAATAACATCGAATTTCTTTATTGTAGTAATCGATATTCATCTACGAGTATTTCAACTTCACAATGTCTGAATAGGTTAAGTATTCGTTAATATATAATTATTAACATTTTGTGACCGAATTTTAGGGATATATTATTTAAATTTTTATTTTATTCACGAAATATTCCTAATAAATGTCACTCGAGGTCTGAGATTTCCCAGATAAATCCACTCGCTCCGCTCGTGGATTTATCGGCAGATCTAAGACCTCTCGTGACAATACTACAGAAAATGAGCACACTACAAGTATTTATCAATGTGGTTATATGTGTTTGCTATTGGTTCGCTCTCGTCGAAGATTGCATCAAAGAAAATGGTGGATACATCCAATATTAAGCAACAGAAAAACACGAAGGCATGTTTGCTGCAATGCATCACAAACTTAGGGAATATCCAGCTAAATTTGTTTAGTTCTACCGGATGTCGGAATTTTGTTCTAGGCATACGAAGTAATTGTTCTGTATGGTTGTGAATCTTCGACTCTCATTTTGAGAGAAGAACGGAGATTAAGGGTTTTGAGAATAAGGATCTTAGGAAAATATTTGGGGCTAAGAGGGATGAAATTACAGGAGAACGGAGAAAGTTACACAACGCAGAACTGCACGCATTGTATTCTTCACCTGATATAATTAGGAACATTAAATCCAGACGTTTGAGATGGGCAGGGCACGTAGCACGTATGGCCAATCCAGAAATGCATATAGAGTGTTAGTTGGGAGACCGGAAGGAAAAAGACCTTTGTGGAGGCCGAGACGTAGATGGGAGGATAATATTAAAATGGATTTGAGGGAGGTGGGATATGATGATAGAGACTGGATTAATCTTGCTCAGGATAGGGACCGATGGTGGGCTTATGTGAGGGCAGCAATGAACCTGCGGGTTCCTTAAAAGGCATTTGTAAGTAAGTAAGTGAGCATACCAAGTAATAATGCTCATACATAGGGGACGTTTCGCCTCATGGATAATTGGCAACAGGAGGACTACTACGGCCAGTGGGCCAGGCTTCGGCGACAGATAACGGCACGAAAATGGAACAGGTTCTATTGCCCTGGCAGTAGACCTTGGTACTGCCGCCGAAATTCTGTCAGGCGCAGTGAAATACTGCCCATATAGCCGCCTACACTTGTTTTGCGTGTATTCCATTTTCAGGCAATAGACTGCAGCTCACAGCAGCCGTCAAATACGGCTAGTGGAGCCCTAGCCTTAGGGATCAGAGTCTTATGTAATATCAAGGCGTGAAATATGTACACATTTATGTAAGAAAAATAAGCTGAATATGTACCAAAATATGTAAAATCATGAAAATATTTAATATCAAAATCTAGAAGGTATAGGATAGGTAAGACTCTCCAGTTGTGATTTCATAGAGCACCCGACTTTTTTACCGCACACTTGACACATTACTATTTTTCCATCTGTAGTGAAAGCTTCGTCCATCGCAATCCATGATTTTATTTTTGTCGTTAGGATTGAAGATACAGGGGCCATTTTAGTTAGTTAAAAGCGGTAGATAAACTCACTTGCACTTTATGTTGTAAGTACTAAAACCAGAGAACTGAGTGAAATGAATGACTCAACAGTACTGCAAGCACTGTTTCGCTTTACTGGATTAGGAGAAAATAAGAGGAGATGTGGGACACATGCATTTTAGCTGCTCCCTGTAAGAAACAAAGTACCTACTAAAACCTCAAACTATAGGCATTTACGAACTTTTGTTTGAAAAGTGACATTCCTGTCTCATTCAGAAGGGTAGGATTATTCCAGCCGAGAACCATACTTTCTAATTGCTCGAAAATTCCCATTTCCGTATAGGTCTACTAAATTTAAAGTAAAGAGGTCAAACAATAACTTGGAAAGCTATTTATTTTAATTTTTCAACATCTTTCCAGTTTGTTCCTTTACTTCAGCTTCTTTTCAAAAGTCGGCTACTTTATTGCGGCTCATGTCAGACTTGACACGGGATTTCCCTGGAAGGATTAGGAAGAGGGTGGGTAAGGTTGCAAATTGCATGGGAACATCGTGTTAAGACGTGTGCAGAACAATTGTAGTTCGAGACAAATGTCGTCCTCGTCCCATCCACCGCATGAAGGCAACGCTACTTTCTGAGTGATTTTTACAATACAAGATAGTTGTATGAGAAAGGTTTCTTTTTGTTCACTCATATTTACAGTGGGCGGTATGGGGTGAGTGCCTCTATTACTTTCTGGAACTAAGGACGTTATGTTTCGTCCCGAAATATGTCCTTTTTGGGTAGGTAAAAAAGCTTTTTAAATTCGCATATTTCAAATTGTAAACTAACTCAGCACAAGTTTTTTTTTTTTTTTCCTTTTAGAAAAGTAAAAATGAATAAACGCCCTAAATACAGTATGTAGATTTATGTAGTACCAAGCTATAATATGTAATGTGGGGTAAATATGTAAAAATATGTCGTACCAAATTTTAATATATTAATGGTATTACAAGATTAGCAAAGATTTTTATTTATATGGTTAGGTTGAAAGGAATATAATGTGTAATTACATAAAAATCCGGTCCCTAGTCATGCCAGTAGGGATGCTGACATTAGAGTGATAGTGTTGGTTGCAACAAATTAAGAAGCAAATGTAAAATCAAGATCACGACCCAGTTGACAGACGCATCTGTTGATCGCTGCAGTGAGTCAACTGCATGACTTTCTATTGATTGACATAAATAAAAACAACAATTTGGTTGTTGTAGGCAGAACGCTCTCGATACGAATGAACCATCTGCAACTAGAAAGGGACCTGACATACGGCCGTGCCTGTAAACCTATAAGCCCTCCGTCTGCACTATATATACATACACAACCGTCCCTTGATTACATGCCGCGGACAATACGAGCATTATGTATGCATGTTATGTATAGACCGGCTACCAGCAGCAGCAGGACTAAGTCTTGTATTAAGCCCGTACACTTTCCAACACACGCGATGTAATGTACGTTAATTTATTCTGGAAATCTGATTAATTTTGCTCCCCTCTTTAATTTCGAACACTTTTTCCCCCTCACTCGTCGTTTCACGAAATGGAATTAAAAAAAATAAATTCGATTCAAATTAGATTAACTTTATTTTTGTGAATAGCTGCTACGCAACAAACAAATAAAAACACGCACACAATGAAATGAGATGGGACGGAACAAATGAAGATCTGTCTAACGCAGAGATCAGGTTTTTTTTCCCCCTTTTATTTTATTAAAAATATTCTATCAAAGAGGAAGAATAACTACATTGATAATCGATTCGAATAAAAGCGATGAAAGCTATCTGATTCCTGCAGCAGCGCTGCACACTTTCAACACGTCGCATCAACACGGTCTGAAAAATGACACGAAACAATTTCAGCTCGTACGTAATGTTTGTGGTTTGTGTTAGAAGCGTTTAACGGTACGGGTGAACAATTGCTAGCGTCTACTTCTTACATTAGACTGTTTCATACAAACACTGTTATACAATTTTATTAAGACAAAAGTTAAAAATTAACTTCCCAACCTCATTTAAAGTAATAGTGCTACGTACATTGCTGAGCAAACTGCTACAGTAAAAAGAAACATCACTTAAAAAGCTTGACGCTAGTACAGAACTCAGATGTAGTGACACAAAAGTGATTTCAACTAAAAATGGCTCTGAAATACAGACATCTAGAATCTTACAAATGAAGGTGAGAGGCGGTTGAAATGTGAGTTAAGACATGGACCAAAACACGAAACCACAAGGACTGAAGAAGTGCGTAAACAATATACTCAATCAAATACACTGATAACACTTCCGGGATTACTGAAGTAGATTCGGAACAGGTAAACCTCCTGAGAGTGTATTATTATTATTACTATATTATTATTATTATTATTATTATTATTATTATTATTATTATTATTAGTGCTATTGTTCGATCAAAATATTTAATCGACTAACTATTTGAATTTAATCGATTAATCGATTACAATATAATACCTACAATACAAAAACCCCCGAGGCCAAAAATGAAGGTAAATATTTTTCATCTTATAATTTATTTTCGAGACTGAAAAAGAATTGGCATCGAAATGTTAAGAAAAATGGTAGGCAAAACCAGAAAACCGTGTCAAGAAAAAAAAAAGAATATGAGGCGAAACTATAAGACACCGTGTCAAGAACCAACAAGAATATGAGGCGAAACTATAAGACACAGTGTCAAGAACCAACAAGAATGTGAGGCGAAACTATAAGACACCGTGTCAAGAACCAACAAGAATGTGAGGCGAAACTATAAGACACCGTGTCAAGAACCAACAAGAATGTGAGGCGAAACTATAAGACACCGTGTCAAGAACCAACAAGAATGTGAGGCGAAACTATAAGACACCGTGTCAAGAACCAACAAGAATGTGAGGCGAAACTATAAGACACCGTGTCAAGAACCAACAAGAATATGAGGCGAAACTATAAGACACCGTGTCAAGAACCAACAAGAATATGAGGCGAAACTATAAGACACCGTGTCAAGAACCAACAAGAATGTGAGGCGAAACTATAAGACACCGTGTCAAGAACCAACAAGAATGTGAGGCGAAACTATAAGACACCGTGTCAAGAACCAACAAGAATGTGAGGCGAAACTATAAGACACCGTGTCAAGAACCAACAAGAATATGAGGCGAAACTATAAGACACCGTGTCAAGAACCAACAAGAATATGAGGCGAAACTATAAGACACCGTGTCAAGAACCAACAAGAATATGAGGCGAAACTATAAGACACCGTGTCAAGAACCAACAAGAATGTGAGGCGAAACTATAAGACACCGTGTCAAGAACCAACAAGAATATGAGGCGAAACTATAAGACACCGTGTCAAGAACCAACAAGAATATGAGGCGAAACTATAAGACACCGTGTCAAGAACCAACAAGAATATGAGGCGAAACTATAAGACACCGTGTCAAGAACCAACAAGAATAAGACAGGTCAAGAAAACTATAAGAAACTATAAGACACCGTGTCAAGAACCAACAAGAATATGAGGCGAAACTATAAGACACCGTGTCAAGAACCAACAAGAATATGAGGCGAAACTATAAGACACCGTGTCAAGAACCAACAAGAATATGAGGCGAAACTATAAGACACCGTGTCAAGAACCAACAAGAATATGAGGCGAAACTATAAGACACCGTGTCAAGAACCAACAAGAATATGAGGCGAAACTATAAGACACCGTGTCAAGAACCAACAAGAAATGAGGCGAAACTATAAGACACCGTGTCAAGAACCAACAAGAATATAAGACACCGTGTCAAGAACCAACAAGAATATGAGGCGAAACTATAAGACACCGTGTCAAGAACCAACAAGAATACGAGGCGAAACTATAAGACACCGTGTCAATTTTATTTTATTTTATTGGGTCATTTTACGACGCTGTATCAACATCTAGGTTATTTAGCGTCTGAATGATATGAAGGTGATAATGCCGGTGAAATGAGTCCGGGGTCCAGCACCGAAAGTTACCCAGCATTTGCTCGTGTTGGATTGAGGGAAAACCCCGGAAAAAACCTCAACCAGGTAACTTGCCCCGACCGGGATTCGATCCCGGGCCACCTGGTTTCGCAGTCAGACGCGCTGACCATTACTCCACAGGTGTGGACGACACCGTGTCAAGAACCAACAAGAATGTTAGGCGAAACTATAAGACACCGTGTCAAGAACCAACAAGAATATGAGGCGAAACTATAAGACACCGTGTCAAGAACCAACAAGAATATGAGGCGAAACTATAAGACACCGTGTCAAGAACCAACAAGAATGTGAGGCGAAACTATAACACACCGTGTCAAGAACCAACAAGAATATGAGGCGAAACTATAAGACACAGTGTCAAGACCCAACAAGAATGTGAGGCGAAACTATAAGACACCGTGTCAAGAACCAACAAGAATGAACCAACAAGATGGCGAAACTATAAGACACCGTGTCAAGAACCAACAAGAATATGAGGCGAAACTATAAGACACCGTGTCAAGAACCAACAAGAATATGTGGCGAAACTATAAGACACCGTGTCAAGAACCAACAAGAATATGAGGCGAAACTATAAGACACCGTGTCAAGAGAACCAACAATCAAGAACCAACAAGAATGTGAGGCGAAACTATAAGACACCGTGTCAAGAACCAACAAGAATGTGAGGCGAAACTATAAGACACCGTGTCAAGAACCAACAAGAATGTGAGGCGAAACTATAAGACACCAAGTGTCTATAGAGCCAAGAACAACAAAATGTGAGGCGAAACTATAAGACACCGTGTCAAGAACCAACAAGAATGTGAGGCGAAACTATAAGACGAAACCGTGTCAAGAACCAACAAGAATATGAGGCGAAACTATAAGACACCGTGTCAAGAACCAACAAGAATATGAAACTATAAGACACCGTGTCAAGAACCAACTATAAGACACCGTGTCAAGAACCAACAAGAATATGAGGACGAAACTATAAGACACCGTGTCAAGAACCAACAAGAATGTGAGGCGAAACTATAAGACACCGTGTCAAGAACCAACAAGAATGTGAAACTATAAGGTCAAGAACCAACAAGAATGTGAGGCGAAACTATAAGACACCGTGTCAAGAACCAACAAGAATGTGAGGCGAAACTATAAGACACCGTGTCAAGAACCAACAAGAACATGAGGTCAAGAAACTATAAGACACCGTGTCCAGAACCAACAAGAATATGAAGCGAAACTATAAGACACCGTGTCAAGAACCAACAAGAATATGAGGCAAAACTATAAGACACCGTGTAAAGAAACAAAAAGAAAGGCAAAACTATAAGACACCGTGTCAAGAACCAACAAGAATAATGTGACACAAAGCTAAAAGACACCCAAGAAGAATGCAAAATTATAAAAGAACCAAGAAGAAGAATGAGGCAGAACCAGAAAAAACCGTGTTAAGAATCAAGAAGAATATAAGGCAGTGTTAAGAACCAAAAATTATAAGAAGATTATAAGGCAGAGGTAGAACCGTGTCAAGAACCAAGAAGAATATAGAACCAGAAGAAATAAGAATCATTAAGAATATAAGACAACAGTGTTAAGAACCAAGAAGAATATGAGGCAGAACCAGAAGAAACCGTGTTAAGAATCAAGAAGAAAATATATGAGGCAGAACCAGAAGAAACCGTGTTAAGAAGAATATAAGACAGTGTTAAGAACCAAGAAGATTATGAGGCAGAACCAGAAGAAACCGTGTTAAGAATCAAGAAGAATATAAGGCAGAGGTAGAAGAAACAGTGTTAAGAACCAAGAAGATTATGAGGCAGAACCAGAAGAAACCGTGTTAAGAATCAAGAAGAATATAAGGCAGAGGTAGAAGAAACAGTGTTAAGAACCAAGAAAATTATGAGGCAGAACAGAAGAAGAAACCGTGTTAAGAATCAAGAAGATTATAAGGCAGATGAAGATGTAGAAGAAACAGTGTTAAGAACCAAAGAAGATTATGAGGCAGAACCAGAAGAAACCGTGAGGCAGAACCAGAAGTTAAGAACCAAAGAATCAAGAACCAAGAAATATGAGGAACCAGAGACACTTTGTTAGAAGAAACAGTGTTAAGAACCAACTTTGTTAAGAACCAAAGAATTATGAGGCAGAACCAGAAGAAACCGTGTTAAGAATCAAGAAGATTATAAGGCAGAAGGTAGAAGAAACAGTGTTAAGAACCAAGAAGATTATGAGGCAGAACCAGAAGTGTTAAAACCAAGTGAATTAAGAACCAAAAGAATATGAGGCAGAACCAGAAGAAACAGTGTTAAGAACCAAGAATATGAGGCAGAACCAGAAGAACAGTGTTAAGAACCAAGACGAATATGAGGCAGAACCAGAAGAAACCGTGTTAAGAACCAAGACGAATATGAGGCAGAACCAGAAGAAAAGTGTTAAGAACCAAGAAGAATATGAGGCAGAACCAGAAGAAAGTGTTAAGAACCAAGAACGAATATGAGGCAGAACCAAAAGAAACAGTGTCAAGAACCAAGACGAATATGAAGAAAAACCAGAAGAAACACTGCCAAGAACCAAGAAGAATATGAAGGAGAACCTGAATAAATCGTGTTAAGAATCAAGAATAATAACAGGCAAAACCAGAAGAAAGTGTTAAAAACCAAGACGAATGAGGCAGAACCAGAAGAAAGTGTTAAAAACCAAGAAGAAACAGTGTTAAGAACCAAGACGAATATGAGGCAGATCCAGAAGAAAGTGATAAAAACCAAGACAGAAGAAGAAAGTGTTAACAACCAAGAGAGGCAGATCCAGAAGAAAGTGTTAAAACCAAGACGAATATGAGGCAGAACCAGAAGAAAGTGTTAAGAACCAAGACGAATATGAGGCAGAACCAGAAGACACTTTGTTAAGAACCAAGACGAATATGAGGCAGAAGCAGAAGAAACAGTGTTAAGAACCAAGACGAATGAGGCAGAACCAGAAGACACTGTGTTAAGAACCAAGACGAATATGAGGCAGACGCAGAAGAAACAGTGTTAAGAACCAAAACGAAATCAAGGCAGAACCAGAAGACACTTTGTTAAGAACCAAGACAAATATGAGGCAGAACCAGAAGAAAGAGTGTTAAAACCAAGACGAATAAGGCAGAACCAGAAGAAAGTGTTAAAACCAAGACGAATATGAGGCAGATCCAGAAGAAAGTGTTAAGAACCAAGACGAATATGAGGCAGAACCAGAAGAAAGTGTTAAAAACCAAGACGAATATGAGGCAGAACCAGAAGAAAGTGTTAAAACCAAGACGAATATGAGGCAGAACCAGAAGACACTTTGAGGCAGAACCAGAAGACACTTTGTTAAGAACCAAGACGAATATGAGGCAGAAGCAGAAGAAACAGTGTTAAGAACCAAGACGAATATGAGGCAGAACCAGAAGAAAGTGTTAAAACCAAAACGAATATGAGGCAGATCCAGAAGAAAGTGTTAAAAACCAAGACGAATATGAGGCAGATTCAGAAGAAAGTGTTAAAAACCAAGACGAATATGAGGCAGAACCAGAATAAAGTGTTAAAAACCAAGACGAATATGTGGCAGAACCAGAAGAAAGTGTTAAAAACCAAAACGAATATGTGGCAGTACCAGAAGAAAGTGTTAAAAACCAAGACGAATATGTGGCAGAACCAGAAGAAAGTGTTAAAAACCAAGACGAATATGAGGCAGATCCAGAAGAAAGTGTTAAAAACCAAGACGAATATGAGGCAGATCCAGAAGAAAGTGTTAAAAACCAAGACGAATATGTGGCAGATCCAGAAGAAAGTGTTAAAAACCAAGACGAATATGAGGCAGATCCAGAAGAAAGTGTTAAAAACCAAGACGAATATGAGGCAGATCCAGAAGAAAGTGTTAACAACCAAGACGAATATGAGGCAGATCCAGAAGAAAGTGTTAAAAAACAAGACAAATATGTGGCAGAACCAGAAGAAAGTGTTAAGAACCAAAACGAAAACAAGGCTGAACCAGAAGAAAGTGTTAAAAACCAAGACGAATATGTGGCAGATCCAGAAGAAAGTGTTAAAAACCAAGACGAATGTGTGGCAGAGCCAGAAGAAACAGTGTTAAGAACCAAAACGAAAACAAGGCAGAACCAGAAGAAAGTGTTAAAAACCAAGACGAATATGTGGCAGAACCAGAAGTAATAGTGTTAAGAACCAGGAAATATAATATGAGGCAGAACCTGAAGACACCATGCGAAGAACCAAGAGGAATAATATGTGAAACTAAGAAGAATAATGCTCACAACCAGAAGACACCGAGTCGGAAAGCGAGAAGAATTACTAGCAAAAACTAGGAGAAGCCGCGTGAACACCGAGAACAATATTACGGAAAATTTGAAATGTACGTGTGAGGAGTGAAAAAGAATAATTGTAACTGGATGACACCGACCGAACTGCAATGAGTAAATCAGATGACAACAGAATAACCTTGAATTGTGGCAGGGCAGTTAAAATTGCTTTGAACAGAAGAAGAATTTGAACTAGAAAGTGTTACCGTCATAGAAAGCAATGATTGGAATATGAATTAAAATTACAATTAGTCTACTTCAAATACTCGGGAATTTATTTATGTTAAATGTAAAGGAAAACAAGAAAGACACTAATAGAAGATACGTTCACGCAAGAGATGTTAAAAAAATACATATAAAATGCTGCAGTCCTGTAGCTCGTGGTTAGTGGTGATGGACGTACTGTTAACTCCAGTGTAGAGACGAAACACTGAACTAACCACTTGCAGGCTCACAGAGAACGAGGACTTCTATTTAACTTTATTTTATAAGTTCTCAAATTTTGAATTAGTATTTTCTTCTACTTTTATTTTATAAGTTCTCAAATGTTGAATTAATATTTTCTTCTACTTTTATTTTATAAGTTCTCAAATTTTGAATTAATATTTTCTTCTACTTTTATTTTATAAGTTCTCAAATGTTGAATTAATATTTTCTTCTACTTTTATTTTATAAGTTCTCAAATGTTGAATTAATATTTTCTTCTACTTTTATTTTATAAGTTCTCAAATGTTGAATTAATATTTTCTTCTACTTTTATTTTATAAGTTCTCAAATTTTGAATTAGTATTTTCTTCTACTTTTATTTTATAAGTTCTCAAATATTGAATTAATATTTTCTTCTACTTTTATTTTATAAGTTCTCAAATTTTGAATTAGTATTTTCTTCTACTTTTATTTTATAAGTTATAAAATTTTGAATTAATATTTTCTTCTACTTACCATCAAAACCTAAACTGCGGAAATATCCCTTTCGGGACGCTTTAAAACCAGAAACTTTCTTTTTTTCAAGTTATATATTACTGAAAACACTTTAAATATAATGGATTTTCCTGTGTAATTTCCTATATTTCCATCTATGAAAGCGAAGAAATTAAAAAGAAATGCTTCAGATGATGATTATTATTATATTATTATTCCTGTACTTTCAAAAGCTCTGTAGTCACACACAGTTCGCCAACAGTTCAAAATTCTGGACTTGTGTCAGCTGATATTGGTTGAAATCTCAACTGTCTGCCATTTGTCTTCTTCATCTTACGACGTCGAAATTTCGATTTTACTCTTCACCTAGACAGTAAAAGCGTAAAAATGGTGGGAACCTCACAATGTGAGGTCAGCACAACACCACATCAACGCGTTTTCCCTAAATTTAACCACACAGCAAAATTGCGCGCCACGCTATAGCGACTGTACAGGCCGTGACCGACATCTCAGATGTCTTGCATAAAAACTAAGACAGAATAAAGATGTGAAAACATGAGCCCAGCCAAACTGAACCGATCCAGTCATATATTAATAGAACTACTAAAATTTAGGCATGAAGCCTTGTTCGTGTTATCAGCTGGTTAAAATATCGAGAAGTAAAGAATTTCTTCTCGGCCGGGACGGTGAGGTATTACTTTAAAATGCTGATTATCGAGACTGGGTCACGGTTCTATTGCACAATCGGGACCGATTCTCATTTGCAAAGACCAAGCGAGAATAATGAATTCCTTATTACAGACTATCTCTACGGAAATTAAATAAAATTATCTAGGAATAAAATTAGGTCACCGGCGTGGCTCAGTCGGTTAAGACGCTTACCTGCCGGTCTGAAATTGCGCTCGGGCGCGGGTTCGATCCCCGCTTGGGCTGATTACCTGGTTGGGTTTTTCCGAGGTTTTCCCCAACCGTAAGGTGAATGCCAGGTAATCTATAGTGAATCCTCGCCTCATCTCGCCAAATACCATCTCGCTATCACCAATCTCATCGACTCTAAATAACCTAGTTGTTGATAAAGCATTGTTAAATAACTAAAAAAAAAAGGAATGTAGTTGCATCTAGACATATTTAATTCATTCATTCATCCATTCATTCATTAATTGATTTGTTTAATTATTCGCTTGCTTGTTTATTGTTCATTTATTTATTTACTCACTTGTTTATTTATTTATTCATTTATTTATTTGTTTATTCGTTCGTTTATTTATGTAGGCCTATTTATCTAATTATTTATTTAATTGATTAATTAATGTATGTATTTGTTTAGCCTATTTAATTCTTTATTCTGGCAGAGTTAAGACCTTAAGGCCTTCACTTCCACACTACCATAACTTAACGGCTCGGTTAGAAAAGCCAACGTACTATGGTAGGAACGATCATGATTTTAAAATCAAATTTAGGAAACAGAAAACGGATGTAGGTAAATTCTCATTCTTAAATAGAACTATAAATGATTGGAATGACCTACCTGCAGCGGTCTTTGAGGGCTGTCCTTCCTTAAGCAGATTCAAGAATAATTTAAAAAGTTGTATATAAAGTGTAAATTAAAATTAAGGTGATATTTAACATTTAATTTTTTAAGGTGACATGTATTTATTTAGCCTGACGAGTTACTCCCTTGGTTTGAATTGTAAATTATTGAAACATAGCGTGTAAGAGGGCCTTAGACTAGAAATGTTTAGCTTAAATGTAGTTCTGTTTATAAGTATGCATAAGGATGTAATTATTTGACTTATTTGAACTGTTGTATCAGTGAAGCGAGGTGAGTCAGTGAAGTTATGGTTTTACAGTGCAGTGAATAGTTCCGATCAATGATAATTTATAGCGTCAATGAAATGTGTTCTATAGTGTCAGTGAAATGCGTCCTAAAGTGTCAGTGAAATGCGTCATAGTGCCACTACAGTGAGTGAGATGAGAGTAAAGTGAAAGATTATTGAAACTTATGTAGGGCCTATACATATGTAGGTTGTATTGTAAAATTAGTTTATTTTATGTTTCATTATTAATTTTAATTTTTGTGTTAAATTGTATTGTGTATTGTAATTTTATTGTGTACTAGCCGTACCCGTGCGCTCCGCTACACCCGTTAGAAATAAATATAAAGTAATTACATAATTAAAATAGGACGTTTGATCCAGGGAACATTCGTGTTTGATAGAAGGATAAATCGTTTAATATGTTACTTAATTTAAGTTGCATCCAAATAATTAAAATGCGATCATTTTGGTCCAGATACACTCATTTGGTGCAATGACAATTCCTTTAACCTGTTTCTTAATTTTTATTACATGCAACCATAGTTTAATGAAGATTGACTTCATTTAGATTTAATGTGTATATTTTATTTTACTTGTTATAGGTTTCCATTGAATTATGGTAATAACTTAATTTTAACCCTTGTTTTCTACGTATTCACAGTAAATGGCGCTTGGCCCACTATGGTTGTGAACCCTTCAAATAACTTAAATTATATTATATTATATTATATTATATTATATTATATTATATTATATTATATTATATTATATTATATTATATTATATTATATTATATTATATTATATTATATTATATTATATTATATTATATCAGAAGTTACTGTAATAACATTATAGCATTATGTCCATCTAGAGAAACTACACTTTCCAATGGTGAAATAATAATCAACATTCTCTGCAGGTTATCTTTCATAGCTTTCGATTGTTGCTGTCCAAGGCCCCTTATAGACGAAGTCATTTGTTTTTTAATTCATTACACGGCCTTAGATGGCAGTTATTTTAATTTTAAAACTCATTTATCTCATTAAATATCAGTCCTATCAACATTGTCCAAGGAATAAAACTTATCGCAAATTATTTTTAAAGAAACTTTTGTTATGTAACATTTTTCACAAAAATCAATAATAAGCGAGATATTTCGATTTATTTAATTCAGGCCCCCTTATAACCCCTCTTTTAAATAATTTATTTTGAATGCCTATATAGCCTAAAATTTAAGTTACAACGAACTTAATTTATATTCCAATTTTCATCGAAATCCGTTCAGCCATTATCGCGTGAAAAGGTAACAAACATACAGACAGACAGACAGACATACAAACAAAAATTTCAAAAAAGCGATTTTCGGTTTCAGGGTGGTTAATTATATATGTTAGGACCAATTATTTTTGGAAAATCGAAAATTACCAGAAAAATTTCGGCTACAGATTTATTATTAGTATAGATTGTATAATTGTATTGTGTATAGCACTGCCACCTGGTGCTTGCCCACTTGCAATGTAAATAAATACATACATACATACATACATACATACATACATACATACATACATACATACATACATACATACATACATACATACATACCAGAAGCGACATATGCATACAAATAATAATACCAGACGGTAGATCACTCGTTCGCTAAGCGAAGGGTCCCTGGATCGATACCCGGTCCCGGAACAATATTTCCTTGAAATTATTCAATGTTTGTTGTGTTCAGCTAGTCAGTAAGTACAGCCTACATTTGAAAACTTCAAAATCCCAGTTGACACATGTCCCGTGATAGTTCCAAAGCTACAGCAAGGTCTTAATTGTGCTGCTCCCCATTCATACAGCAAACAATCCCGGACAACAATAAAACCTTTTCGAAGAATTCGGAGCGACAGAAGGTTTCTTCCCACAGTCTAGCCTCGTGTATTTTGGTGATGCTAATAAAAGACTGCCTACAACCGTAATTAACGCGGTTAATTGTTCCCCTACCTCCCGCGCATGTCACGTCTTCGCCCCGCCTTCGCATGCGTCATCAAATGTGTTGCTGCATTTGTCTGAAGTCGTATGATGTGAGTTTGCTTCCAGAACTGCTATTAACAACCGGACAATGCACTTCCATTAACTTAATTTATGTTTGTTTTGTTACTCATTTCCAATTCATCTACCTGCTTAAATCTCTCTCCGTCTTTCCTTCACACCAACCATAACAAGAAGGAAGAAAGTACGTATACTGGTTATTGGTGGTTGAGTTCAACTTCCAGAAATCTGTTGTTGGAAAGGGCAGTCATGAGAACTGATAAAATAAATAGTCTCTATTAATTTATAACTGTACCAACTTCAAGATGTATACTGTTCTTTAAGGACCTTCATAATATATAAATATAATCTGGTTCAGTAGAAAATAATAATAATAATAATAATAATAATAATAATAATAATAATAACAATAAAATAATAATGATAAAAAATAAGGATAGTAATAATAATAATAATATTAATAGTAATAAAATAGTGCAGTACAAAGCATACAATGAATACAATATTTTTAAGTACACACAGTAAGGATTATATCGCTCAACTTATCACATTATCGGAAAATATGAAAACAAAAATATAAAATAAGTTAAATATCACTAGAACATAAAAAAATGCCAATACGTGGAAACACGCAATACAACACTTGTCATAATAGTAAGTTAGTTTGGCAACTCGTCATAAGATAATTTTCTAACTTGGATTT
Organism: Periplaneta americana; assembly: GCA_025594305.2. NCBI lineage: Eukaryota > Metazoa > Arthropoda > Insecta > Blattodea > Blattidae > Periplaneta > Periplaneta americana. Next base: position 919,625 of record JAJSOF020000039.1, on the reverse strand, counting down.
GAAAGATTTCAAAGTTCGGCAGCCCTTGACTTCAGGCGGCAGAGAGTTCCAGTGACGAGAGGTAGCAACAGTGAAAGATGAGGAATACAGAGATGATGTGTGAATTGGAATTTCTAGCGTGTTATCGCGTTGTGATCGAGTATTAATATTATGATAGCGAGAGAGAGTATGAAAACGAGTGAATAAAACCCACAATAAAAATATCTCTTCCTTTTTCATAACAATAATGGACACACAACGTCCGTAAGATGTCAGGGTATAGCACAATGCATTGCTTCTTCCCAAAAATGTTAAAAGTAGACGTAAGAAGAGAGAGAGAGAGGGAGGGAGAGAGAGGGGTGGGAGAGAAGAAACGAGGAGGGAGGGATAGTGAGCAGGAGAAACGGGGAGAGATGGGAAGATGGGGAAAGAGGACGAGAAAAGAGGGGGAGGAGGAAGAGAAGATGGTAAGGGACGAGAAGGGAAGGAAAGAAGAGGAGAGGAGAAGAGAAAAATGTCCACTAAACATGAACCATAAAATTAATATCTACAGAAATATGATTACTTGTTCATCAACATGACTGGAGTTGTCCAATGTGATTTCCATTTTTTTAAGCATTCGATATTCTGATAGGTGGTAGAATAAAAAAAAACGAAACATGCTAGTGAAAAGGGGGTCCTAAAATTAAATTTTGTACCAAAAAAGGGCTTTGAAATGAACTGTAATGTATAGGCCTATATCCTAATTTGAGTTCTTACTTTTTTTTTATTAGGTATGCACCAGAGTGCTGGATTGGAGTTAAATCGCTCGCTTGAACTCGGTCGAGTGTCGCACCCTCGAGTGAGATACGATCGATCGTGATACGCTCGTAATAAATAGAAGCACAGTACAAGGTCATCTCACCGACATGTCTTATCTTGTATGGAAGGCGACAGATAAGATACACATATGTTTTGCTCACACGGTAAAAATAAGGCTTTATTTTCTGCGTTTATGACAAACGTTTAATGGAACAGTCAATGGAACGTACCAAAACAGGAACATGAAGTTATAAATAAAATAGTATGAAAAACTTCGATATACAGTTATTATTGCTAATTAATAACTATTCAATATTTGATTTACCACATATATAATATGATAGGTTCATACATACTGTTCCGTCTATATACTGCGACAATGTAGAAACGTTTTACAAAATATTATTGATATAGCAGAAGATTAATAACAATATTAGTACAGAGATAACGTCACAGAAAATATAATAAAACGAATAATCATGCTGCACAACTGTTACAGGCGGAAAGATTGATACAATAATAATAATAATAATAATAATAATAATAATAATAATAATAATTATTATTATTATTATTATTATTATTATTACTAGAAAACTTGATACAGTTCTTGCATTATCGTGAATGTGTTTCCGTTTATAATAATTACATTAATATCCAATAACATCTCTCAGATGTGGCAAAAACAAAATTACTCCTGTGTGGGGGGGGGGGAAATTACCTATAACATTTATATTACATTTTAAAGCAAGTTTTGTAGTTGTACTATGGAGAGGTTAGTTAAACACTGCAAAGTTTTGAAATGATAAACATCTATGATGTTACTACACAGTTCATCACTGTAACAAGAACGAATGTATAACGCTCGGCTTATACCTTTCGAGGAATTATCGCTCGTGACAATTTTACTCATCATGCATGTGCGCTACCTATCGGATTATGCTATGAACTACTTGGCGCTCGAGCGAAAACGTCCGATGCAGACCTCTGCATCCTACCAACAAATTACGGTCAGTATCACTCTTTTTAAGTTCAAACTGTCTCCCTTCTTCATCAATACACCGTTGAAGTCTACCTGGAACACACTGACACACTTGCAAACACAGCTGAAAGTTGTCCAGATCCTTGGTTTTCCGTGTACCGATAAGCACAGTTATGTCGGTTTTCATGTGCCGATAACTTGAATGCTATGAGCGAAAACGTCCGATGCAGACTTCTGGTACGCAGTATAATATCGGAAATGGAGTAAATAAAAGAGAAAGAAGGTGAGAGTCCGTAAGACCAGCTGCAAGGTGCGTCGGAAGTAAAAATAAGGAATCTTGACAACAGTGCAAATAAGCTCGAGTTATACATTAGAGGCAGCGTATTACGAATTGTCCCATAGTGTATTTCATTCTGGTATTATTTTTTGGCGTAACGATGCTAATGTTAACAGTGTTCTCATTATGTAGAAAAAACATTACGAATTATTACTAATTCGTCCTTCAATGCTCATTGTCGACCTTTGTATCGTAATGCTAACATTCTTACTGTAATTAATGTATTTACGGCTGTTAGTTTCTACTAAGATTAATTTAAATAGTCTTGCGTCTCAATCCCAGATTCACAAGTATTTTACTAACAATAATCATAATAGTGTAACACCTGCGGTCAGGTTGACAAAGATCAAGAAATGATTCAATGTTATTTCTTTAAGGGCCGATTGTATAAACCATTTAATCTTAGATCAGAGGTTAAACTGATCCTCGTTCTAGCTGAAATTTGGAATTTTGTGTTGTATAAAGTCTAATCTGAGATTACTTTGTCTTAAACTAAAGTCAACTTTGACTCAAGAAATTTCTCCGATTAAGTTAGATGCTCCAAGTTCAGTTATTTATTTTCTGTTTGAAATATACGAGTGGCAGATTGTGCAAAAAGAATAACTATTATTATTAATATTAATATATATCGTAACTACATTTATATATTTATTTTTTTCAATTTCTTGCCTTAATGCACAAACAATCTTATGTTTTATAGGCCTAAGGCTTTATCGTGTTTAGCAGTATCAAATAACATAACCTATAATTATATTATGTTTATAACAACCATTAATTATTAATGGATATGATAGGTACATTCATAAATTTTCAATTAACTGTATTACTAAACGAAAATTGTCGTTTTATAAAGCTTTATTATGTTTAGCAGTATCAAACACCATAACATGATAACAACTCGGAGAACAGTCAACCTTCTTCTTATTGTCCGCCATTATTTACAATGCACAAAACAAACCAGTGTCTCCAACAGAGTGTACGGAAAGTCGCCAAAAAGTAGTTGTAAAGTCGCTAGATTTCTCATTATCAACAAAGAAAGATTAAATTTTGTCACTATGGGGTGCTAAAAAGGTCGCTAAATCCCTATTTAAGCAATATAAAAGTTGAAAGAAATTTTCGTTGAAAAAGAGTTAAAGTCGCTATATTGGCAACACTGAGCAAACCTGTACAACATGGCCCGCGCATCACATATTTCATCTGTTTATGCGATGTTGCCAAACTTTTTCACGTGAACTTAGATTGCATTTGAAGCAAGGTAATTTGATCGCAGGAAAGTTTTATACGATAGAAGAAGTGTCTGAACTCGGTTCACTTTCCGATCTTCCATCAAAGTTGATCTTTAGTCAAGGAGTTTTATACAATTGGGCCTAAATGTGTTTAGCACATTGCCTAAGAATGCCCACTGAGTTGGCTCATTTAGATTCAAAGTTTTTTTTAATGACTTATAGATAAGCCTTTCTGTCACCTTAAGGAATTTTTTGACAGCCATATTAACTTAGAATTTTTACATTTTAATCTGATTGTGTTTCTATTGACCATTGCCTATAATTACTTAACAGTAGTTCTGAGAAATAAATATGATTGAGCGATTGATACAAATGTGTTATACGTGTACTTTTAATCTATTCAACGGATTGTCAGGCAAGGAGTTGAAATTTACTGATTTTATAAATGGAAATGTATTTACTGAAATTATAAATACAAATGATACATAATGAAAATTATTGTAATGTAGCTTTAACATAGTATGACTGAGCTTATTCTAAGATAAAGCGATCGATATGCTTCAAGCAAATGCAAAAGATTAAGTAGGCTCAAATAGAAGGAACCAGACTTGGCATTTTTCCACTTCCCGAAAGATGGTGATAGGTATGTAATATTGTTTACTTTAAAACAACCTAAAGGTATGGGGATATTTTATAACACATAAGCCCCATCTGTTTTTAAAAACCAATAATGATGAAATTTTGTAAACCAGAACTTCAATATCAGCATAGAATCTCATCAGTATTAAGATCAGCAACATACGTAAAAGAGCTTTGTTGTAATAAATTATGTTATTAACTGCACAAACATAACTTCTATTGCAGATGACGGCAATACTTTCTGTCATAAACAATTTTATGTTTAATGGTTAGTTAAAAACACAAGTCAGTAAAAAGTAGATGCTTTTCTTGAGTTGACAATTTCTCTGCACCATTTGAGCACGAAAAGAAGTATGGTATCCATACCCGCCCGTGGAATACGACTCCATTCACGAGAAAGGATGTTTTTTCAGCTGTTGAGGTGTGTGAATATCGCTGAGGTAACATTAAACCTTTGTTTGCAGTAACCCCAAACATGCTCAATTGGATTTAAGTCAGGGGACTGTGGTGGCCAAAGCGACATTCGAATTCCTTCAGCATTAACCATTTCCTCTACACAATTAGCTACACATTGTCGTGCATTAATCAGTCCAAATCTTAACTCGCTGTGAACAGTATAGTAGCCCATTGTTTCTGTGACCACTCAACACGTTGTGCTTATTGCAGTCTTTTACCGCGATTTTCCGTCCTCATTGGTGCTAACCTGGGAAGTCGTCGAGAACATAGGTGTGCTTCATGATGGTTTGAGCATCAACAGCAACACCATCTGTCTGTAGCAAGCGACATGCAAGGATTGGTGCAACAAAAGTCGGTTTTCATCTGTTTTGTAGAACCAAATAGCGGTTGTGCACTGCATTATTTAACATTCTAGGACCTGGATGTTTTTCCTTTGGTGCTCCTACCATGCGATATATTTTGAATAAATGACTTATGACGCTTCGGGATGTCCTAGAGCTCGAGCAACAGCAATTTGACGCTGATGGACAGCTAACATTCCTACGGCTCTTTGCATGCTACGTCCAACTGTCTACGTTAATTTTGATTTTCCATATTTTACAATGAGTCCTAATTAGGTTCAACCTTTAAACAAACTCAATTTAACACTGTCATAATTACAATCACAACAATTTGCATTTTAAAAACCTAACAAAAGACAAAGCTGTTCATATAGGCCTACTGGTTTCCTTGGTAACAGTAAAGTCACATTGTTGCAATAGCCAACATGTCTTCATTGATGGAACCAAAAAGCTAGAAATATTAAATTAATATTATTTCCGTATTTGGACCTATAGACAGTAATACAACAGTGTTTTTGTTTTTAGGTGAATTTTTTTTTTATTTTTAGTAGGTTATTTTACGACGCTGTATCAACATCTTAGGTTATTTAGCGTCTGAATGATATGAAGGTGATAATGCCGGTGAAATGAGTCCGGGGTCCAGCACCGAAGGTTACCCAGCATTTGTTCGTATTGGGTTGAGGGAAAAGCCCGGAAAAAACCTCAAGCAGGTAACTTGCCCCAACCGGGAATCGAACCCGGGCCACCTGGTTTCGCGGCCAGACGCGCTAGCCGTTACTTTTAGGTGAACCTAATATTGAAACATACGATCACCTGTGCCATTTAATATCGTAATAGTCCGACAAACAGCTGTACACGTTTTATGATAATAATACCAAAAGGGGTCACAGGAAAAGGTTTTTGTTTGATGTCGTGAACTTCGCCTGTGGTCATTTAATTGAGGCCAGATAACCGGGCACACAGCACGTTCTGACCCTGATTTTCTCTCACATGCTGCAATGATAGACAACATTGTTTTTTTTTTTTTTTTCACATTCCTTATGATACGTATTATGTAATGTTATGTAATTATTTTGGATTTGTTTGCTTGAAGAGTAGCAATCTCTTCACCAATAAGTTCAGTCATAATATATGAAAACTATATCACAATAATTCTCATTATATTTCATTTACATTTATAATTACAGTAAATACATTTCCATTTATAAAATCAGTAAATATCAACTCCTTACTTGACAATCTGTGGAATAGATTAAAAGTACACGTATAACAAATTTGGATCAATCATTCAATCATATTTATTTCTCAGAACTACTGTTAAGTAATTATAGGCAATGGTCAATAGAAACACAGTCAGATTAAAAAGTAAAAATTCTAAGTTAATATGGCTGTCAAAAAATTCCTTAAGGTGACAGAAAGGTTTATCTATAAGTCATTAAAAAAAACTTTGAATCTAAATGAGCCAACTCAGTGGGCATTCTTAGGCAATCTGTTAAACACATTTAGGCCCAATTGTATAAAACTCCCTGACTAAAGATCAACTTTGATCGAAGATCGGAAAGTGAACCGAGTTCAGACACTTCTTCTATCGTATAAAACTTTCCTGCGATCAAATTACCTTGCTTCAAATGCAATCTAAGTTCACGTGAAAAAGTTTGGCAACATCGCATAAACAGGTGAAATATGTGAAAAATACATTTCTATTTATAAAATCAGTGTATCAGCTCCTTACCTGATAGTGTGTTGAATAGATAAAAAGAACACGTATAACACACTTAACAAACGACGTGAACAGTACAGCCTAGTGGTACTGTAATCTGTGGACTCAAACTTTGAAATCTGAATTTCAAATGAAAATACGACCTCTCATGTTTGCAGCAGAATATGATATGTTTGCCACCTAGTGAAGAATTGTTTAAAGAACAAGGAATTATTGAAGAAACGATTTGCAGACGCACTAGATGTATTTTTATTTTATATTAGAAAAATTACAATATTATGTATTAGAGGTAATGAATTAAAATTATTTGTGTCTTAGTTTAGAACCGTCAGCAGTGTGTCTTCATTGATGGCAATAAATCTAAGCTCATGAATGTAAAATATGGTGTGCCTCAAGGATCAGTGTTGGGTCCTATCCTATTTTTAATAATGGTTAATGATTTGATGTGCAATGTCTCTGCTTATTCTGTGGTATTCGCCGATGACGCCACTTTCTTGACAAGTCATAGTGATATTAATGAATTGAAAACTCTTAGTAATTCCGTTTTCTTTTAAAAATGAAAGTAAAACTGCATCTTTGTTGTTTAGTAATACAGTCACGGAAAATGACAATTTTAAACTTCTTGGTATTACTGTGGACAGCACACTTGCTTGGGCAGACCATGTTGATTATGTTTGCAACAAATTGTGAAGAGTAATATTTTTTCTGCGAAATTTGAAAATGTATGTTCCGAAGAATTACATTAGAGTTGTATATTTTTCTTATTTTCATAGTATACTTTCTTATGGACTACTTTTATGGGGTAATAGTTCTCATAATAATACGGTACTTATGTTACAAAAAAAACTATTAGAATTATAACTAATTCATCATGGAAGGCACACTGCAGACCGTTATTTTTAAATGAAGAAATTATGACTGTAACATAATTGCATATTTATCAAGCCCTAAATTTCGTCAAAGAAAATTCACATAGGAATGATGTTCATATATACAACACCAGAAACCGTGACTTTTTTGACATACGTAAGTATAGGCTAACTAAAACAATGAATAATTATTTCATTATGTGTTTAAAAATAGCGAATAAATTTCCGAGATATCTTTTTAATCTGGAAAGGAAGTCTTTTAACAGACTTGTCTCTGGTTGGTTAGTCAACAAACCATTTTATAAAATTAATGAGTTTTTTAATGTCAGTGTTGAGAGTTTTTGAATTAATTTTATTGTTTTGTTGTTTACTTTTTATTACTGACTGTCATTTGCACTATGTTGTGTGCTCTGACTGTACAATACTGAATATACTGAATATACAATACAAGCAATTGAAATTAAGGACTACAAATAATTCTAATAAGCTGCCACTCTTCCCTTCTTATAAACCGACTTATATTCTGGCATTTCATTTAATTCCATAAAGTCTTGAAGTGAAACCATTTTTCCGTAACTGAACACAACTTGCTACAAAATTATTTGGAGATAGCATCTATCCGTGGCACGGATCGCGCTGTTGTGACATCTACAGAGATATTTCTTCTTTGATTAAGATTGTACTGACCATAATTCCGCCATTTCTCCTCATTTAGATAATCCTAACCATCGGTACAATAATGACGAAGAATTATGCACCATGCCATATTCTCTAAAATATCAAGTCTGTGGAACCCATGAGATATGAAGCAAGTAATTCCTACAGCGTGCGCGCACACCTGGCGTAACACCAGAGCAACACGTGACTAGATCAAAAGCTCCATAAGGTTATTAACAATCTTTTACACCAACGGCACTCTTTATTTTCCAAAAAAGCGTTATAATGTATTAAAAGAATGAAATATTTATATATTTTCCAATTTTTGTATATCTTGAGTGTACACAGAGCAATAATCGTTTCATCTACAAGCGATTTGCGATAAAAGTGGTTCTGATTGAACAAATCTGCAGTACCCACAATACATATGTTTCCTTTATTACAAATCTTTTATTGGGAAATGTTAAACAAAGGACGATTCTCTCCAAATCTAGTTATGTTTTTTCACCAGTAAAACATTATCCTTCATCAAAATAAACCTGTTAGTTCCCATTCAAAACACCCTTAAATCATTCGATTGTACTTGCTGTTTTCAAGCATGTATAGAAAAATACCAGTTCTATGTGTAATTATAACAAATAAAAATTTTACGGCTCAATGGCAGCTAAAGGGTTTACTCCACATGCAGGTTTTAAATATACAGAAACACACATCGGAGCTCTCCAGACCTAGAGAGTATCGTTAAAGTTGTATTTCATATAATATTTTCAACATGTTTGTTATTCGTGATAAAGTATTGTTTTTACAATTGAAACATTATTACGTCAACCGAAAAGTTTATATACGTAAAAACAATTTAAATATGTTCAATAGGAATTACATGCAGCATTTTATAAGACACTGCTTGCTGAAGATCTTGTTCAAAGTCAGTTGCAGCTCGCAATTCAATTTCATACGTAAAAGTAATGTTGTCGACTTGAAAGCAATAAACGTGTTTGGATTGATACGGCACACTATCACATACAAGGCTAGTGCTCTGCCCAGGTTCATGGTGAGTAAAAACTATGGCTTCTCTGTCATTATTCCTCCATTTACAACTTTCCCTCCTATTTCAGAAATATCAATTCTGTTTCAAGATAGCTAATAATATAGACCTTATAAATAAAGTAGTAAAACATTAATGTGTATGAGTAGTGTTAATTTCTAGCAAAACTCATACAATATATTTGTAAATAATTGATTAAATGGCGATCTTACTCGTGTTAATTATGTAAGCATGTGCGGCTTACAGCTGTTTCGGTGCTATTCGACACCATCCTCAGAGCCTACTAGATCTCGGCGCTATCTCAACTTCGCTGCCTGTTGTGTGGGTGCGTTCGTGTGATGAAGAGTTGTGTCAAATAGTGTGTGTGTTCTGAAATTGATCTGAGTGTTGAGAATTTGACTGGGGTGTGTTTTAGTGTGTCTGTATATTTCATATTGTTCTAGTGTGTTGAGTTTTTGGTTTTTGGGTTGTATGTGTAGGATTTCCATGTCTGTATTTATGTTATTGTATGTGTGGTTGCCATTAGTTACAACAATTTACATTCTTATCAGAATTATTCCAAATTAGTGTCACATTTTTTGTCCTGCATTTTTTGAGCAAAAATTTCCGCTTTTCATTTTTACATCTGGTATCCCTATATAACCATGAAGTATGCATTTTCAATGTCGCATTAGTCATAGGTTTGGATCTCTACTAGGACATTACAAATATAACAATCATCGTCCGTTGAAGAACAGCCTAGCATTCACGAAAATGTGTCGCAAAACGCTAAGTATTCTTAATATAAGCACCAGGTTTACAGTCGGGTAAACACTAGAACTGTAGAACTCACATAGAATATCCAGTATCTGTTATGTATTAGGAGCCTTATATTCTATCGATGGTATGAATAATCTCAAAATAACACAATTGCCACTGTGTGAGAAAATATGGATTAATATTGTGAGACAACTCACCTGGCGCTAAACATATTTCTGTTATTTTAAAATCAAAATTGTTTTAGTACTAATCAGAATATTCATACATTCAATACAGATATCCATTAACTCCTTGCTTGTCTAAGTTGCTATAATGGAATTCACAATTCTTGCATCGCAGCATTCAGTACACTGCATAATTATCTTAGAAGGACGAAGAGAAACCGTTTAGGAACACAGTTAACAATATCGATCCATATTACCCAAACAATGAACTGTTTATGCTTGTAAATTGATTTAACATACCTACTATGTGTTATGTATCTTTGCATATTTTTTACTTGTTTTACACTTCGTAAGTAAATATTAACGTAAGATCTATGTAAAACAATATACGAAAAGGAATGAAAATTGAACCGTTTGATTGCAAATTATAGAAAAACAATCTTATAGTTTTCTCCTCATGAGAAGTGCATGACAGTTGAAGAAACTGGAACCCGGAATGGATTGTCTAGCTTTTAAATTATTTGTGCTATTTGTTTTTTGCAGGATAACGAAGTTATTTTATCTGTTTTCTAGACTAATTGCGTCACGATAATGTTTAATTAATTCGTATAGATAACCTCGAGCCTCACAACTTTTAATTGACAATATTTTCTTGTAGAGGCATAATTATTCCAAATATATTTTTCACGGAACAATGAAATCCATGTTTGATTCGGTTTCGTGGTATCTAAAGTTATGTTAAATTTTAAAAACCGTTTTCTTGAAAATCTCAAAAGTCTAGAATTTGTGAATGAAGATGAGACAGTAAAATAACTATCTAAATACTAATTAATTCGTGTGAGAAACTATTTCTGATGATAAATTGCCGATACCAATGACATTCATGAAGGAAATCGTGAGAGGTAATTTCGACAGAACACCACTTTGTTTCTTTTCATTAAATTTTATTAAAAGTCATTATGTTTCACGTGCGTGAGCTTTGGATTTAAAAATAAATACTTTATTTGAATTTTTTTATTTGTAAGCATGATTAAAATAGTATCTATTAATAGGCTATTTCTTTATAAATGTTTGTGTTAAAATGTTAAATAGTACTAGGCAAATAACATTCTTCCACGTTTATCCCCTACATAACGAATATAAACGCAGTGAAGTCTCATGGATGGATAATCTATACGAGCCACCGGCGTAGCTCAGTCGGCGAAGGCGCTTGCCTACTGATCCGGAACTGCGCTTGGGCGTGGGTTCAATTCCCGATTGGGTTGTTTACCAGGGTTTTTTTCCGAAGTTTTCCGAAACATAAGGCGAATGTCAGGTAATCTATGGCGAATATTCGGTCTGATCTCGCCAAATACCATCTCGCTATCACGCTAAATAACCAAGTTGATACAGCGTCGTTAAATAACTAAAAAAATAATTTGCAAGCTCAAAACTGCTTCTTCGATATACAGAACGGCAATAATACGTGTTGCATGGAACTTTGGACTTAAAATCTTTTGCAACATCGTAATTTCTCCTCATTTAACATCGTGTGATGCAAAAATTCAGCTTAGAAATCTACCAAATAGCACTTATCTCTGTACTGAACAAAAAATGTGAACCCTTAATGATGGGGGAAATCACGGTACTGGGACGTAACTTTTCTGATAGCCACCTAGAGCAGTGATGTCAACTGATGCCCATAGACGCAAGCGCGGGCTTTAGAGCCCAGGAGAGCCTGAGCGCTTTACAGTGGAAAGGAAAGATACAGAAGAAAGAGGTGGTATATGCCGCTTGGTCGAGCTGTATTCAGGGATGGCCAGCACTGATTCAATGGATAAAGGGAAGAGAACTTATTAAAACTGTATCCATGGTAATTTTTATATCTAACTAAGAAGTATAAATGCATTATAAGAATGTAAGTTTTAATTTTAATGCTCATTTTTCACAAGTTTGCTTTTTTATTCAAAAGGAATATTTCCTCAACTTATTTACAGAAAAGTGAAATTTTCAAATATATTTATTTATTAGCCTTACAGGTACTGAAGCAATGTTTTCGTAAATCTAATATATCGTAAATACGTAATATTGAAGATAGTGTATTGAAAATTTTGAAAATATTCGCATGGAAAATGTTTGTAAGGAAATGAATTAACAAAGCAACTACTGTTACGTCATAAACAAAAGATACGTGTCCATATGTTGTAGAAACGTCAGCTCTATAGCTTCAGCAGATTTCGAAAATAATTTAATATTCTGATGATAGGAAGTTGCTCACCAATATCACCTTAAAAGCATAATGCGATAAGAATTTTGTTATGGAATATTAGTTACACTTAAAACATATACAGCACCTAGATAACTTTGCTTTGTACTGTAATATTGTTTTGATTAGTTTATTGATTACTTTTATAAGGGTAAAGATACCATGAATACGAGTATAAATTCCAACTTATCATGTCATACTCCATCGCTTTCTTTGGAATGTCACATTCTTTATGAATTATGTGTTTCATTCACTTAGTATAGTATAATTAAATATTCCTTCTTAACTCTTTATTATGTTATTAACATTTAAAAACAAGTGCAATATTAAGAAATCAGTGTTAGTACTTTTGTTTTACAGACAATAAATAAAATATCAATCAGAAAGAAGCCATATAAAAATAACGACATAAAATTGCACATTCTGTTTGAAGTTTGTGCACCACTGTTTTCTTAATCCAACAGGCTGCTTATTCCTCCTAGCATACTTAGCGCTTGCTGCCCGCGCACGACGTCAAGGTCAGAAAAATGCGCTTGCTTTGACATCACTGCTCTAGTGCATCAAAACTACGCTGGATCGAATGCCGGCTTCCTAGAGAAGAAATCCTCAGGCATCTGTACTATAGCTGAGGCTTGGGATAAAGAAGGATTCTTAATGTTATGAATGGATTGCGTACACATGATGCAAAAATATGCTGGACCTTGTTTAAAATTATACATAAATTCCATGACACTTAAATTGTACCTTCGCGACACTTCGGTTTTGGAAAATTCACACCCGCTTCTTTACGAGAAATACGAAAGGAGTTCATTGCATAGGTTCGGCATGTACAGGATCTCCATCAGAAACAAACGGGACATGTTTCCGACATGGACAAATATCCATATCGTAGGATCAATTCGACAAACCACGCCAGCAGGCTTCCAATTTGCTATCACACATTTACAGTGTTGAAACATATTTATCCTCACTGTTTTGAGTCATTTCAGCTATATTCCGTTTACGACCAAAATTTTATTAATGACTATCTTGGACAACAGCTGTGGCCTGAGGAGTCATCACAAAAGCGCGTTCCTGAAGTAAATTAATTATTTATATCACTTCGGAATATGTATGATACGACTTTCTTGTGTTAAATTCTAACGTACCTTGTTTACAATAAAAAACAACATAGACCTAGTGAATAAAATAAAAGACGAACATATCCCACACAATACAACATTAGCAACTTTCGACATAGCTAACCTATACACAAACTTACCCATGAAAGATACACTACAGATACTAGAACAAATGCTCGAAAACAACAACACACCACAGACATCATCACAAAACAGAACTACTTCACATACAATAACAAATATTACACTGAAACCGAAGGCCTACCCATGGGATCACCCATTTCCAGCATACTAGCAGAAATATTCTTACACCACATAGAACAGACATACATACTAAACAAAGACAACAACAAACACGCAGACAACATCATATATTGGCACAGATACGTAGATGACATACTAATACTATAGGCCTACAAAGGAAACAAAAGACAGATCCAAAACCTACATCAACACATAAACAAAATACACCCAAAGCTACACTACACATTAGAAATTGAAAACAACAAATCCATAAATTTTCTAGACATCACAATAACAAAAGTCGACAACAAACACACATACAAAGTGTACAGAAAACCCACAACAACAACACACATACACGACACATCCAACCACCCCACACAACACAAACAAGCTGCATTCCGAACAATGGTACACAGACTACTCAACATACCAATGAGCCAACAGGATTACAACGAAGAGCTAAACACAATCAAATACATAGCACAAGAAAACGGATAAACCCTAACATAATAGACAACATAATACGTAAGACAAAACATAAGAATACAATACAAACAAACACAAGAACACAAAAATACATCACACTAACATACGAAAACAAAAACACACCTAAAATTGCAACCTCATTCAAGAAATTAAATTACAACATCGCATACAGAACAAATAACAGTCTACAATAACATCTCAACACACAAACAAACAAATACAACCACACAGGCGTATACAAACTCAAATGTAACACCTGCAACAACTTCTACATAGGACAGACAGGAAGATCATTTCAAACACTTTACAAATAACACATCACAGCCATAACAAAGTTACAAAACACCTCCACATATGCAGAACACATCACAAATGCTAACCACACCCACAGAGACATCAACACAGACATGGAAATACTACACATCCAACCAAAAAGCCAGAAACTAAACACACTAGAACAATATGAAATATACAGACACACGAAAACACACCCCAACGAAATTCTCAACACACAACTCAATTTCAGAACACACACACACTCTTTGACTCTACATTACACCACACGAACACACCCTCACAGGAAACAAAACAAGAGGCGCCAAGACCAACAACGACCAGTTCTGAGGATGACCCATAAATAGGTTGGAACATGTAAACGAGGTACGTTAGAATTTAAAGTCTTATCATACATATTCCGAAGTGATACAGTGTTAAAAGTTGTGTAATCAAGATGTTTACATTTATATCAAGTGATTATAAACTTAACAGCAGAACCTCGAATGTCAGAAGGAAAATGACGATCGTCTCTCTTTAGGAATTGAGCATGTATGTCTCTAGCGGTGGTATTACACCATGTTAACCACATGATCAAGAGTCCCAGATCCTGAAATGTACATGTTCATCACAACTGAACGCCCTGTAGGGCCCAAACCTTAAGGACACATGCGAAGGAAGAAGCAGAGAGAAACTCACAGACCAATTCTTTGGGAACGAAATAAAAAGATCCGCTAATGGCGTGTATCGCTTAAGCTGAAGAAAATTATCCAATTGAAGTAATTACTTTATTATGAAAGGAAATAAGATCGTATGTGATGCAACTCGCAGCATTGTGTTCATATCTGTTGATGATGTAACTGATCATTAAGAGTCACCATTATTCTTCCCCGAGAAGAAATTCTTATCCTTAATTGAAGATATAATTAAAACTAATTTTCTGTGTAGGTGCCGTAATAGGTGGGCGGACCACAGTTATATAACCTATCATTCTGCTCTGCCGCCAGCATCAAGAAGGCCTTCTTATTAAGCTAATGTATAATTATAAATAACATTTTCAGAATGATCGCACTTATATTTTAAGTATATTTCATACTTGCGTTATCCCCTCACATAAATAATAGCACAGGAGGTTCATACCACACCGCGCTACTGAGGCAAGTTGTTATTGTAGATAATTATGAACCTAATTTAGAATTCATAAACAAAACATTTCCACATAATTAAGACGAATGGAAGATCACAGATTTTTAATTGTGCATAACACCGAACAAAACATTGGAAGAGCAATAACACGACGGACAAACATTAGGATCTTTCAAGACGCAATTTTAATTGCATAAAAAGCAGAAAACTTCGGTGTGATCAAGTTCTGTAAAATGAAGCTCACCTCACTCTCTCTGGCAAGGTGACCCTGAAGAAATACAAAAAATAACGCGGAAAATTAAACGCTGCAATAGCTGAGTCAGCTGGAATCTTCATACGCACTACACATTGGTTGCTGTGTATTGTCCGTGAAGTAGAAGAAACTACGAGCATAGTTTAGTACATACAGTTGCGAAGCTCAATACTTAATAAAAATGCATACATAGATAGTTGCTGACCACCAGGATCGCTACTATCGTCTCAGCACAGACTCTTTCCCAGAGCAGACCATCATGTATGTTCGGGCAGAAAAATATCAGTGTATGTAGCTCAGTGAAATATTATATTATAACTTTATTGCGTATCATACCTAAGTTTTATTTAGTGTAATGTGTCCATAAGTTCCCTTTACTTCTTGTTGTATAATTTGTTCCAGAAATAATTACAAAACTGTGTTATTTGGCAAAATTTCCCTTGTCAACAAAGTAGACTGGAACAGCTTACCTGCAAAGTAGTCCTCTTAAAATCAATACAATGTGAAGAGAATTTTACATGTTAACGTAATCTATTCGCATCAACATTCATTTAAGTTTAGAATGGAAGCTATTTTGAGGTTTAATAAAAAATAATTTATATTGTGATTTTAATTTAGCACATCTATCTTCCTTAATTGTAGACAGAAAATTTACCATACCACTCCTATGTAATTAGTGTACATACGATTGTGTTACTTCGCCTCTTAGGTAGTAGATAAATACAATAATTCAGTATGTACTCGATTGTAGTATTAAAATACAGACAAATTGAATGTGCGGCGTATCATACATGACATCATGCTTAATTATAATGTATAAATGCTAATATTGAAGTATTGGTACAGTAAACATAAACCTATAATTTCAACATATCAAAATATCCGTGCGGTGCAACTGAAAATTATTGAATCGCGAGTAAATGAATGCACAAGAATTTCGCAATATTCAATCTAAATAAAGTCAGGTATTACACATACGAACAACGTAATTTTCACATCAAAAATAATATTACACCTTAACTCGCAAGTGAATTATGTCTGAAGTGTCTCATAATCATTGTTTTAAATTTATTAATGCAATTACACTACATTTTAGAGAAATATATGTTACTCTTTATGCATTGCAACTAATTTATATGGTTGAAACGCCACCCTCCGTGATCGGGTTGAGTCACATGGTCTGCCTATATTAAATCACGATAGCAGTGACACAGTCTATTGTTCCTAGTACTCACAGCGCTCCAAGCGGCTAGCAACTATCGCGAGAAATGCAAAAAATCTTCCCAAGCTTCGCAACTGTATATACTAAACTGTGCTACGAGAGTTATTCAAGGGTGATAAAGTGACAATATGACAATAATGAGTTCATATTGTAATGGGCAGAACCCTTGCATACTGCTGCACAGAATATTCCCTGGGAGAAATAGGGCTACCTGTCTACTTTTATGGGAAAATGTTGGCTCAAAAATTGTTCTCGCAGAAAAATGTGGATTCCTTTCACTACCGTAGTTGTACCAGCAGCGTCCTGTGATCCCTAAGTACCTGTGCACGCGGACTTAACGAGAACTTAGAACACGAAATGGGAACTATTCCAAACCTTGTGTGAAATATTTTGCCACCCTTCCACAACAATTTCCTCAAAACAAAAGGAAAATATTCTATCAACTTTGCGAAATATAAAGCAAATATAGCCTATTATAATATTTTATTGGCACACCCATTATAAGCAAATACGGGAATCCTGATTAAAAATTCAAAGCTCTCTAAATCACACCTGAAAATCTTTCCGTGATTTCAGTTACCCCGTCTACTGTACACGGACATAAGCAAGTACTGGACGTTCACAAATAGAAGACATGATCAGTACCTGGACTCCAAGTCCTAAATTTGGCAGAGGGAGAACAAGTAGAAGAAAAAGATGGGGAGGAAAGAGAGGAGGGAGAAGAATGGAGGGGTAGGAACGTGGAGCTCTTCCTTGAATCTGGTGAAATAATGAATCAGGTTGACTTCGATGAAGGCATTCGTACGGAAGTTGTTTTTAGTTTGTAAAGTTATCTAAAGTAATGTCACGAGAAAAGCGAGTGGATTTATTTGTGAAATCTCAGACCTCGAGTGACATTTATTAAGACTATTTCGTGAATAAAATAAAAACGTAAATACTATATCCCTAAAATTCGCTCACAAAATGTTAATAATTGTATATTCATGAATACTTAACCTATTCAGACATTGTGAAGTCAAAATAGATGAATAACGATTACTGCAACAAAGAAATTGGATGTTATTCAGTAATGCCAATTGAGAAAAGCGAAATACAGGTTTAACAATGTTAATTACATGCACTGCGCTTTTCTCTTGTTATTATAACAGAAATACGTTTTCATTATCTGCTGAAATCATAATTTAATTTAAACATGTTATAGTACAATTACAAATAACCTGATAAATACATTAATTAAATGAACAATTGTTATAAAGGAATGTCATTTTCTTTAGATACATTTATTTAATAGAATGGATTCATGCTAATCGATTTACGTGGAAACAATTGGCGACACTGAATAAACAAACGAATGACCATGCGATAAATTGATAGTGATAAATCGAGAAATTATCGCGATGTATGACTGTGATTGGTTGGAATTCAAAATTTCATTACATTTCTATGGCCTAAAATGGAATGGCGTCATATAAACGAAATTACCTTAATAAATATTAGACATCGAATTATTTAGTTGAAGTAATTGTAAGTCACTCAAGGACAAAAGCTGATGTTTTGGCATTCACTAGTGGAATGGCGATGAGGAGGAACCTCAAGTTATCAGAGAACAACGCTCTGACAGATGCTGTACGTATCATAGTGGCATGTTTGTCAGGATCTGTCGGGGATTGAACTCAATCTTTTTTTGTAAAATCCGTCAGTAGAGTGGCCGAGCACAGATGAGTATCTAGTTTTTAAACATTTTAAACCCGAACATTTGTTCTTACAAATAATTCAGTTATTTTAATATTTTGCAATGTGGCATAAGTCATACTAATCAGAATAAATATAAATCAAACTAATATTGTATAGGCCTACCTACTATACCCCTTTTCATGCGACTTACTTCATAAAGGGCGCGGATTTTTACCCGCCAACAACACGAGCCATTCCAGCTTTAGCAACGGTCCCTAGTTGTGATGTTAACACTCAGTCGCTGTAAGATATGGAGAGTTAAATAGTACAGATAAAACAGTGTAGCGACTAGCGACGAAGAAGATGAGACGTATATTACACTATTCCCTATACAAGTAGGGTAAAGGTTGGTAAATTGTGATAAGAGTAATATTGTGATAGTTCTTTTTGAGAATGTATTACAATTTTACTGAGCGAGAAGATCAGTTTTTTTTTTTTTTTTTGCGTCAACGTATTAAGAGAATGTTCGTGGACAAGTTTCTGCACAAAACCTGTCCTTCTATCACAACTATCACAATATTACTCGTATCGAAGCAAGTAAAGAGATAGGTTTGGAAATAAATCGCGAAAAGACAAAGTATATGATTATGTCTCATGATCAGAATATTGTACGAAATGGAAATATAAAAATTGGAGATTTATTCTTTGAAGAGTTGGAAAAATTGAAATACCTGGGAGCAACAGTAACAAATATAAATTATACACAGGAGGAAATTAAACACAGAATAAATATGGGAAATGTCTGTTATTATTCGGTTGAGAAGCTTTTATCATCCAGTCTGTTGTCAAAAAGTCTGAAAGTTAGAATTTATAAAACAGTTATATTACCGGTTGTTCTGTATGGTTGTGAAACTTGGACTCTCACTTTGAGAGAGGAACATAGGTTAAGGGTGTTTTAGAATAAGGTTCTTAGGAAAATATTTAAGGCTAAGAGGGATGAAGTTACAGGAGAATGGAGAAAGTTACACAATACAGAACTGCACGCATTGTATTCTTCACCTGACATAATTAGGAACATTAAATCCAGACGTTTGAGATGGGCAGGGCATGTAGCACGTATGGGCGAATCCAGAAATGCATATAGAGTGTTAGTTGGGAGGCCGGAGGGAAAAAGATATTTGGGGAGGCCGATACGTAGATGGGAAGATAATATTAAAAGAGATTTCAGGGAGGTGGGATACGATGATAGAGACTGGATTAATCTTGTTCAGGATAGGGACCAATGGCGGGCTTATGTGAGGGCGGCAATGAACCTCCGGGTTCCTTAAAAGCCATAAGTAAGTAAGTAGGTATATGTTTTTGTTTTAACAAAGAAAGCATAGGCCTATCTAATATCCATAACTGCTTAAATGAACACAAAACTGCGAGTATAAACGATGAAAACTGTGACAATGACAGAACAAAATTAACTTGCATACAATCTAAATCCACCACAAAATTCACAAACTTGTCCTGCTAATAAAGGCTCATTCACAATGAAAATTAAACATAACGTAAGCGTTAATTTAACGTTACAGTAAAATCAAGAAGTCATACCATCATTCACGATGGGAACATAAACATAACAGCAAACATACTTGGTAACCATGGAAACATAACAACGACGCCATTTCCTCATATTCTGTCGTATACTTCAGCGCTCCACGATTGTGTTCTGTTTGCAAATCACGTAAGCATAAGCATGAAAGTTTGGAGTTTGCAAACTTTTATGTTAACGTCTTACGGTAATGTTTATGTCAATGCTTATGTGAATCATTGTGAATGATCCCATTTGGTAGCCTGGGCGCAAACTTCTGTGTTTATGTTACGGTTATGTTTAATTTTCATTGTGAATGGGCCTTACGAATGTGTAGAGTTTTAACCAATTACAGCCAACTATCAACTGCAATCTTGTCGTTTTTTTATTTATTTTATTTTATTGGGTTATTTTACGACGCTATATCAACATCTAGGTTATTTAACATCTGAATGAAATGAAGGTGATAATGCAGGTGAAATGAGTCCGGGGTACAGAACCGAAAGTTACCCAGCATTTGCTGGTATTGGGTTGAGGGAAAACCCCGGAAAAAATCTCAACCAGGTAACTTACCCCGACCGGGATTCGAACCCGGGCCACCTGGTTTCGCGGCCATACGCGCTGACCGTTACTCCACAGGTGTGGACGCAATCTCGTCGTACCTGATGAATATTTGTTTAGTTATTTTTAAAACTTTTCAATTTTGAGCTGCCATTAAATCAAAGAAAACCATATAAATACAGCAAATAAGATGTTGGATGTTTACATTTTTCCTTAATAATAGAGTGGGTCGTGATACTGCGTGATGACCGTGCTAAAAATGTAGCTAAGTACTAAATAACTTAATTTATAACATAATCTCTTTCTGTATGTTATAACTTATTTATCAATATATTTGTGAAAGAGCCTTATAACTCATTGAGTTGGCATCTTTGAAGCCAAGGAGTCTGTGCTCACAATCACAGTGGACCGTCCCACAGGTGCGAACACGTGACCCTTAGGCTACTTCGGTGGTCTGAATGTCTGATAAAGCTGATTCTCAAAATAGTGATGAAAAAAATGACCAACAATACCACCCTTTAAATAATAATTACTTGACAATGATAAGAACCAAGATCAAGCCTATGTTACATAATTCGACAGCAGGAATAAATCGCGTACCAGTATTGTTCATTACAGTCTCAAGAAGAGCATCTTAATCCGCAGGGTTTCGCCAGCAAGCTGCGATAAGCTGGAATTCAACTAAATTAGAAGAGATTCCTTAGCTGCACCGCAGCCACTGCTTTATGTTGTATTTTAAGAATAAATGCTCGCAATTTATTAACAGCGCCTGCCGCGTGGACGGGAAAAGGGTGGGGTTGTGGTGGGGATAGCGGAGCGGAAGAGGGGGTCGTGACCGCCCGCAACCGTGTCGACTCCGCCTGCTGCCGCTGACTAGGCAACCCACCACACTTCAAGTGACTTGCGTGTAACATTATTCAACAAAAATCAGCATTTGTTTCGAAGTTCACGTACGAATTAAGAACGAGCTGATCAGAGGTGACAGCACTGATCGTTCTACAACACAACTACACGCTCTGCAGATGTTGATATGCTTGTTACTGTGCACGCAGTCTTGAAACGAATAAAATTATGTTTTAAGACTACTTCAGAATCTCCCACGATTAGACTTAGTATCAAACATGAAACAAATAAATTAGAGGTTAAATCACAACCTAAAAATTAATGCCTGGAATCTACTAGCAGTTATGTGCAAGAATATCTCGCCGAGCTGAAGGAATGAAATTTTAACACGAAAAATGAATGTTGAAAATTAAATTATTGATTTCATTGAAGACAAACAACTGGTATGGTACAAACATATAATAATAATAATAATAATAATAATAATAATAATAATAATAATAATAATAATAATAATAATAATAACAATAATAATAATGGTTTATTTAACCCGGCAGAGTTAAGGCCATACGGCCTTCTCTAACACTCAACCAGGAGTTACAAAAAACACTACAAATTTACAAAGTACACTACAATTTTACACACAAAACTGAATAAGATAATAATAAAATGTAAACAACAAGTAAGTAGAAATCAGACATAATATATAACATACAGAAAGGAAGAAAAAGCATAATAAAATGTGAACAGCAGGTCAAAATAAATGAGAAGTACAGAGTATAAAAAAATAAGACAATTATTGATAATAATGATAATGATAAAAAATAAGAATAGTAATAATAATAGTAATAATAATAATGATAATAGTAATAAAATAGTGCAGTACAAAGCATACAATGAATACAATATTTTTAGGTACACACAGTAAGGAAAATTATGATTATATATAGCTCAACTTATCACATTAGAGATATACCATTATCGGAAAATATGAAAACAAAAAAAAATATATAAAATAAGTTAAATATTACTAGAACATAAAAAAGTGAATACGTGGAAACATGCAATACAACACTTGTCATAATAGTAAGTTGTATGTATGTATGTATGTATGTATGTATGTATGTATGTATGTATGTATTTACAGTGCGGGTATATACCCGGTGGCAGTGGTAACTAATTACAATCAATAATGACAATAATAAACTTATTAATTAAAAATACAATTAATGATAATACTAATCATTAATACTAATAATAATAATAATACTAATAATAATAATAATAATAACAACAACAACAGGGAATATACTAAATTAAATGAAACGATCACTTAAAATAACATTTGAAATATTCTAATTTGTATCTTAAAACTAAGTTCAAACTAAAACCCACGAGTATATGTTCATATCTGCACAAGTACCTTTCAACATTACACTCATTTCGCTGTCAACTCACTCACTGAACTGGAACTACGACACATTTCACTGATTGTATCCTGATTTCACTAACACTTCAAAAACATTTCACTGTTCAAATACTTTGCACTGCCACTATAAACTATAAAGCTTCACTGACAGGAACACGTTTCACTTACACAGCACACTTCACTGACATGACATACTTCTTCACTGATACAACACACTTCACTGACACAACATAATTCTTCACTGATACAACACTTCAATAACAACATATCATTTACACCCTTTAAATACTGTGTATAATTACCGTCTATTAATAAAGTCCTTAAGCCTATTTTTAAATGCATTTTTGGTTATTGGTAAAGCCTTTAGTAAGTCTGCAGGTAAAGCATTCCAGTCCCTGATAGTACGATTGAGAAAAGAAAACTTTCCAGTGTCCGTCCTCTGTCTTCTTTCCCTCAATTTATATGAGTGGTCGTTCCTTGAAGAGTAATTTGGCGGCTGCAACCTATTTTTTATTTCTCTCCAGGCAGGCTCACCTCTGTATGTTTTGAACAGTGCGCATAATCGAATTCGCGTTCTCCGGTCCGTGAGTGTGTCCCATTTTAATGGTGAATTTTTCCGACAACACTTGAGAGCCCGTTTTTTAATCTTTTCCAGTGTCTTAATATGTTCTAATCTGTAAGGATCCCAACATGCAGCACCATATTCCATTACTGGACGTTAGTTTGACAACTCGTCATAAGATAATTTTCTAACTTGGATTTGAAAGATTTCAATGTTCGGCAGCCCTTGACTTCAAGAAAGAACATGAGAAGAACGATTTCACCAGAGAGATATGAAATGGATATCACAAGGACACAAAAAAAGGGAAGATCAGCTGACACATGGGTTAAAGGAATAGAATTATGACGGAGAGGGGTATTGTCGGACAGTTATTAAAATATTTTAATAATTGTAATCATGGACGCCGGTAAATGTACCAACATTGTAAAACCGAAAATATATTGTAATATAAAAGTAATTACATAAAAACAGACTATTGGTGTGTCACGCAATATAACCTTCATACAAAGTACAGTACTATTTGAGAAACTATAAAAGATGAACTAATAACATCAAACAGGAAATCACTTAATTGTTTAAAAAAACTCCCTGTATAATTCAGCTCCTTGACGTAAGATAATGCAACCCACAACTAACTTCTACTTCAGCATGCTTCTAAACGTGACTTTGCAACAACAGTAAACAAGTTTTATATTCAGGAATTGTGTGAACTGATGAGCAAAAGCGACGAAAACATATATCTATATACTATTATTATTATTATTAAATTTATTTATGAGTAATGGCAACTAAGTTTATGCTGGAAATCACTTGATGGTTTCCACAATCTTGCCCAAAAGGGTTTAAGTATAATATTTATATCAAAATGTTTAATACTGAATACTTATTGTTAGTCCAATTCTAACTTTACAAGCTGTAAAAATCATAAAATCTAGGCCTACTTCATTTTTGGCGAACTATGAATAAAATTTAATAATTTTCGCCTGCTGCAGAACTTCAATTCACCACGAGAGTCCAGAATACAAAAGAATTGTGCAACAATGATATAGTTTATAATAATAAATTAAGATATATAAGACTTTCAATTTCTGAAAAAAGATATATAAACAATAAGGAATATTATCAAATGTTAAGTTAAGAAGAATAGTTTAAAATATTAATTCGAAAAGTATAAATGGTGGTGATGTATCTCTAAGGAATCTTTTATAACATCAAGAATTATTTCTCGCAAATAATTTACCGTAAAAACTACTTCTATTAGGCTAAAATTTTATGTAGAAAAATTTGTAACACCTCGTCTGGTATAGCCGTATACTTTCCAGTTACGTAAAGGGATCGGTGTCTGGTAGAGTTCCCGGGTAGCTCAGTTCGGAGAGCGTTGGTACGTTTAACCAAAGGTCCCGAGTTCGATATCCGGCCCCGGAACAATTTTTCTCTCGAAATTATTCAAATCAACTTTACAGGGAGTTATACTTGAAATCTTGATTTGCATAATACACGTCACTGTTCGTTAACAGGAAACCACAATTTAAGACACACAGAGTTAGTGTGCACTCAATGTTGGTTGCTTGACGGTTGTCAGCCCACTTTGAAGTGTGTGGATATAGAGGGAAAAATTGGATCGGTGTCTGTAGAGTTCCCGGGTAGCTCAGTTGGGAGAGCGTTGGTACGTTTAACCAAAGGTCCTGGGTTCGATACCCGGCCCCGGAACAATTTTTCCCTCGAAATTACTCAATTCAACTTTACAGGGAATTATACCTGAAGTCTTGATTTACGTAAAGGGATGTTATATTTTGTGCTTACGTGGGGAGACAATCTCCGAAAATATCTCTCTTCTCTTGATCTACTTCGAATTGCATTACTGTTTTCTCAAATCTTATAGCTGGATCAAGAACACAGGATTCTGATGTTCTGTATCAATAATTGTAACAATATCAACCCTTCTAAGTTGCCCTTCAGCACATGTGTAGGCCTAATCATTTCTAAACTGGCATATAATATAGGCTATATAGAATTTCAAAGGCCCTTATAAGTTGCATTTGTATTTAAATATGAACAAATGAAAGAAGGTCACAATATTATATTAAAACAGACATTTTTGGACAGTTGAAAGGACTTCCTAAACTAATTCGCTTTCCTAAACTTAATTAATTTTTCTTCTCTCTTCAATTCAAGTAATAAAGTTAGCACTGTCAAGGTCCCTGTATATTATACATTGGCTCCTGTACACGGTGCTTCAAAAGTAGCGCATAATACTTACTTACTGGCTTTTAAGGAACCCGGAGGTTCATTGCCGCCCTCACATAAGCCCGCCATTGGTCCCTATCCTATGCAAGATTAATCCAGTCTCTACCATCATATCCCACCATCCTCAAATCCATTATAATATTATCCTCCCATCTACGTCTCGGCCTTCCCAAAGGTCTTTTTCCCTCCGGCCTCCCAAATAACACTCTATATGCATTTCTGGATTCGCCCATACGTGCTACATGCCCTGCCCATTTCAAACGTCTGGATTTTATGTTCCTAATTATGTCAGGTGAAGAATATAATGCGTGCAGCTCTGCGTTGTGTAACTTTCTCCATTCTCCTATAACTTCATCCCTCTTAGCTCCAAATATTTTCCTAAGAACCTTATTCTCAAACACCCTTAACCTATGTTCCTCTCTCAAAGTGAGAGTCCAAGTTTCACAACCATACAGAAGAACCGGTAATATAACTGTTTTATAAATTCTTACTTTCAGATTTTTGGACAGCAGACTGGATGATAAGAGCTGCTCAACCGAATAATAACACGCATTTCCCATATTTATTCTGCGTTTAATTTCCTCCCGAGTGTCATTTATATTTGTTACTGTTGCTCCAAGATATTTGAATTTTTCCACCTCTTCGAAGGATAAATTTCCAATTTTTATAGTTCCATTTCGTACAATATTCTGGTCACGAGACATAATCATATACTTAGTCTTTTCGGGATTTACTTCCAACCCTATCGTTTTACTTGCTTCAAGTAGAATTCCCGTATTTTCCCTAATCGTTTGTGGATTTTCTCCTAACATATTCACGTCATCCGCATAGACAAGCAGTTGATTTAACCCGTTCAATTCCAAACCCTCTCTGTTATCCTGAACTTTCCTAATGGCATATTCTATAGCGAAGTTAAGCACATAATTGCTAATGAAATTAAATAAGCGGAATTTGGACAAAAAGTTAAGATAAGTCAAATCTTATATGTAGAAAGAAATATTTTCATGGAAGCAAAATATTTTTTAAACTATGATTGCGCGAGCTATGACGTCACCGAGAAAAATTTTAAATGACACTCTATAGTTTTTTAATATCGTCTCAAAGAGCATATTTTTTAATGTAATTATTTCATTGTTCTTAACAGAAACAAAAGAATTGAGTTCCTGATGAAGATACTATTTGATGACAGAAGGGGTCACAAGAAGAGGTGTGCACACTTTTAAAACAATACACATCCAACCGTGAGTAGAATAAGAGCTAAATTGAGAGAACATGCATGTCTGATACATAAAGAGACCATTTTCTGTTAACAGCATCTTGTTTTATGTTGATTTCATCAATAGAACTGCTTCCATAACAAAATGTATCAACAATAAAGTTCCTACCATAGTAACCATTCGTAGTGCATCTGTACATAGCTAAAGAAATATTACATAAAAACTAGTGGCTTGTACAGCAAATGCTGCAACTAAGTTCCTTAGAAGTTCAAATTAAATTTTTTCAGATTTATTTTCAATGAAAAATACCAGACATTTTGGATGTTATTTGCTTCCATAATAATCAAACATACTCCCTCTGAATGGTTTTCTTCATGCCAAATACTTTTTATCGAACCTATACATCTTCAGTTCTTGAGTTTCAATGCGAAAACGCAATTAACAATGCCAGGACGATGAGTCGGTTTTTCATGTGGGAGTAAAGCAATAGCTATTTCAGGTCATTGAGGATTGTAGGTGAGAGTTAAGAAAATATCAGGTTTGCCATGATATCCAACAATAGACACAGCATTTTGGTATAGCTGCTGCATGTTTCGTGAACTACCTTAAAATGTAGAGGGTAGACTCATTTTATTTTGCTAAGAGATCTTGTTAAAGTGATCGGGACACTACAACATTTTGTAGGCCTTTTATTTTATCAGTAAGTAATAGGCATTATAGTTTTTGCGCTTCTTCCAGACAATACTGAAGAGAATCACACATATTAATATCTATATCACTTATTTACAAATGGCTTTTAAGGAACCTGGAGGTTCATTGCCGCCCTCATATAAGCCCGCCCTCGGTCCATATCCTGAGCAAGATTAATCCACTCTCTATCATCATATCCCACCTCTCTCAAATCTATTTTAATATTATCCTCCCATCTACGTCTCGGCCTCCATAAAGGTATTTTCCCTTCAGGTCTTCCAACTAACACTCTATATTCATTTCTACGTCAATCCATACGTGCTACATGCCCTGCCCATCTCAAACGTCTGGATTCAATGTTCCTAATTATGTTAGGTGAAGAATACAATGCGTGTAGGTCTGTGTTGTGTAACTTTCTCCATTCTCCTGTAACTTCATCCCTCTTAGCCCCAAATATTTTCCTAAGCATCTTATTTTCGAACACCCTTAATCTCTCTTCCTCTCTCAAAGTGAGAGTCCAAGTTTACAACCCTAAAGAACAACTTTAACTATAAAAATATTTCATATTTAATAACAATACTGCTATCTTACGTAAATTTTGTATAGACTAGGCCTACTATATAGCCGTCACTCAGTAAATATTATAGAAATGAAGATCTAACTTCAGATATTCTCTACGCCTACTTACATAATCCCAAATGGTTTCGCTTTCATATCATCAATAAATCATTAATCTGTATAATTGGTGACAAATACTCACATCATGGCATTCACTATAATAATATTTCATTTTTAATGGTAATAATGTGATCAAACAATCTTAAGTTTTGTAGTTTTTAATATCCAATACACAGACAGCTGTACTCAGAAAATTACACTCCAGAGAATCTGACGTATAAATTCTTTTTGGTAATTCTTGAAGTTTTGAATAACCAATATTACAGAAACGTTCTGAAAAAGTTACACAAATGAAGATCGACATATTGGCATTATGATGTCAGAGAATCTGAGCCATCTGAACTCTAAATATGTCAGCAAACCTGCAGGTCGTAGCCTTCGTGTGATATTGTTTATTGTAATGTGTTTGTGTTTTGTTTCATTCTGAAAAGGCATTATTTCTCAAAACTGACGACAGATGGATTTTGGAAAATAGGAAAATGATGTAGGAAAATTAACATTTCACTGAAAACTACTATTTTTCTGCAAAACTTTGGGTTGCAAGCTTCAAAATGAGGGGTAATTTATTAAAATGCGTTCAGCCGTTTCCCGTAATATATACTCTTTCAGATAATATTAAAAATCTGTAGAGCGTCATTTAAAAATGTTATCGATGACGTCATAACTTCCTCAGCAAAAGTATGAAAAATATTTTGTTACCATTAAAATATTCCTTCCTAAATAGAAGGTTTCATCTATCTAAGCATTCACTATATAATAGGAAGTCGCTTTTATTTAAAAAATCCTTGCGTACACGTACCAAAAAAATGTTCAATACAGAATGCTTAATGTAGTTTTCCTAAAGACATTCACAGGAAAACTCTACAATGTGTAAAAATTGATAGCAGAAGCTCAATTTCTCGGCAATGAATATATTTGTTTTGTACTTATTTATTTATTTATTTATTTATTTATTTATTTATTTATTTATTCTGGTGTAGTTAAGGCCATCAGGCCTTCTCTTCCACAACACCAGGAATACAAATACAATAATAGAAATAAACAGAAAAAAAATACACTCTAATATACAAAGTAAAGCTACACAAGAAATAAAGAGAGAGAAAAAAAATACTACAAACAAAGTAAAGCCACACAAAAATATACAGCTTGCAGTCACACAAACTTTAAATGAGTGCTTATAGTGAACTGTTGAATGGAAAATGGACAATAATTACAATCGATATACCCAATAATTTACCTTAAATAGTCCAAACTTCAATTTCTGCGAGTTATTTCATTTTGAGTATCGGTAAGTTCAGATCAGAGAGGTCTGGAGGAAGGCCACGACGGCAAAGACGTGAGGTAAGTGGCATGAGGTTAGAAATTGGACACGTTATTGTGAGTAGCCAACAGCAGCAAAGGAAGGGGTACCATGACCTGCATTAGAAACAGGCGAAACTAGGCACAAATAATATTATTACTTATTATATTTCGTTATTTAACGACGCTGTATCAACTACTGGGTTATTTAACTGGGTAATAGTGGATGGTATTTACCGAGACATGACCGAGGATTCGCCATAGATTACCTGACATTCGCCGTACGGTTCGGAAAAACCTCAGAAAAACACAACCAGGCAATCAACCCAACCGAGAATCGAACCCACATCCGAGCTCATTTCCGGATCACCAGGAAAACGCGCTATCGCCTGAGCTACGCCGGTGGTTTATTATTATTATAGTCGGTATTTATAACATTGTTTAACTGCAGGGTATAGGACTACCCATTTCTCCAGAGAACAAGCAGATGGGAATAAATTGGTGAAGAGAATTGAATTTTGTGGAAAGTTAACCGTTGATATATTTTAAAAAGATAGCCTAACTCCGTACGTGGTCTAGAATAACTGGCGAATATCACAAAATTTATTTATTTATTTAATCTGGCAGGATTCTCGTCCATTCTATTAGTAGCAGACAAACACTAACAAAAATAATACAAAATAAATTAAAGCCTTATATAATAATAATAATAATAATAATAATAATAATAATAATAATGATAATAATAATAATACATATACTACATATTTATCATATGGGTTAAGCCAAAGTCACGCAACCTGATAGGTGTTTAACATACAATTTCCATGAACTACAATGTGATTCTTTAATTTGGATTAGAATTTTGATATTGTCCGACAGTCTCTGTTATGGTCAGGGAGAGAGTTCCAGAGGCGTGGAATAGATATGCTGAAAGATGATGAGTAGAAGGATGTTCTGTGGAGAGAATTAGAGAGAAGGTACATGTTCCGGGTTCGAGGTAGTGAAAGGTAAACAAAACGAGATGCTAGGTGAGAAGGTGTGGATGATTTTAAATAGTGATAAGAGAGAGTTGAAGAATCTTCTTTCTTTAAGTGGACTCCAAGACAACAATTCTAGTGACGGTGTTACATGATCGAATTTTCTAATGTTACAAACGAAACGAACGCAAATATTGTGAACACGCTGTAGTCTATGGGCAAGATCAGTATTTAGATTCGTGAATAGAGAATCGCAATAATCGAAGTGGGGAATCAGAACACTTGAATGACATTCTTTTTTAGGCTAAGATGTAGAACACTGATGTCAACTGATGCCCATAGGAGCAAGCGCGCGCTTTAGAGCTCAGGAGAGCCTGAGCGCTTTACAGCGGAAAGGAAAGAGACAGACGAAAGAGGTAGTATATGCCGCTTGGTCGAGCTATATTCAGGGATGGACAGCACTGATTGAATGGATAAAGGGAAGAGAACTTATTAAAACCGTATCCATGTTAATTTTTATATTTGTCTGAGAAGTATAAGTGCATTATAAGAATGTAAGCTTTAATTTTAATGCTCATTTGTTCACAAGTTTGATTTTTTATTCAAAAGGAATATTTTCTTAACTTTTTCACAGAAACGTGAAATTTTCAGATATGTTTGTTTAGTAGCCTTACAGGTACTGAAACAATGTTTTCGTAAATCTAATATATCGTAAATACGTATTACTGAAGATGGTGTATTAAAATGTTTGAAAATATTCGCATGGAAAATGTTTGTAAGGAAATGAATTAACAAAGCAAATACTGTTACATCACAAACAAAAGATATGTGCCTATGTGTTGGTAAAACGTCAGCTCTATAGCTTCAGCAGATTTCGAGATAATTTAATATTCTGATAACAGGAAGTTGCGCACCAATATCACCTAAAAGCATAATACGATAAGAGTTTTATTATGTAATACTAGTTACAGTTAAAAGATTTACCTAGACAACTTTGCTTTGTACTATAATATTGTTTTGATTACTTTTATAAAGCTAAAGATACCAACAGTATCAATTCCACTTACCATGTTATATTCAGTGTCTTTCTTTGGGGATAACACTTTCTTTATGAACAATGTGTTTAATTCACTTAGTACAGTATACTTGTAGTTACTATGGAATTTGTGTGAATATTCCTTCTTTACTCTTTATTATGTTATTAACAGAGTTTAAAACACAACTGCAATATTAGGCTCAGAAATAGGTGTTAGTACTTTTGTTTTACAGACAATATAGAAAATAACAAACGGAAAGAAGCCATATAAAAATAACGACATAAAATTTCACGTTCCGTTTGAAGTTTGTGCACCACTGTTTTCTTAATCCTACAGGCTGCTTATTCCTCCTTCCATACCTAGCGCTTGATGCCCGCGCACGACGTCAAGGTCAGAAAAATGCGCTTGCTTTGACATCACTGATGTAGAACGTTGGTCAAGTGTTTGAGGGAATGAATTATAGATATAGGTTTCTTATAATTATGTCTAAGTCTCTTGACTTCGAAAAGTTAAATTTGAGTCTAAATATACTTTTAAAATTTTTTATTGTTTTGCTGTATGTAATTGCGGTGTTATTTATTTTCGTGTTCGATACAGTGAGAATGTTTGCTTTCGGATATAGAATCTCGCACTTTCTGGATAAAGAGCATGCTAATACAAATCTGAAGTGTTTGCAAGTCGGAATATTTTATCTTGTATGACTTTAAGGAACCGTGGCAACGCCGGCAGGCAGAACGGGGAAGAGGATTAATCAGTGGAGAAAGCTATGAAAATGAAAATAAAGAAAAGGAATGAGAAGAAAAGGCTGATATGAACAGGAGGTGAAGGAAGGACAGAGAAGAAAGTGGTCTGTGTTGGTCGAAATACTTATGAATAGAACTGCATAAAGTTGTTCAACAGAAAATTTTATAGCACTCGATATAGAAATAATAAACATAGCTGAAACTATTTCTTGGTCTGTACGAATTGTTACCGACTGCCAGTTACCTGCAGTAGCCTATACAATATGTATATATTTTTATTTTAGTAGGTTATTTTACATCGCTTTATCAACATCTTAGGTTATTTAGCGTCTGAATGAGATGAAGGTGATAATGCCGGTGAAATGAGTCCGGGGTCCAGTACCGAAAGTTACCCAGCATTTGCTCGTATTGGGTTGAGGGAAACCCCCGGAAAAAACCTCAACCAGGTAACGTGCCCCGACCGGGAATCGAACCCGAGCCACCTGGTTTCGCGGCTAGACGCGCTAACCGTTATTCCAGAGGTGTGGACACAATATTTATATAATTGCTGTATTCCTACATATCGAATGAATTATTTCACAGAAATGAAAGTCCTAACTTTTTAATCTACAAGCATAACACGAAGCAGTATTTGTTTATAATAATAATAATAATAATAATAATAATAATAATAATAATAATGATTTATTTATTTAATCTGGCAGAGCTAAGGCCAGTAGGCCTTCTCTTCCGCCCAGCCAGACTCTAATTCTAATTGAATATATTTGCTTACATAGTTATTACATTAATATCTAGACCATAAAACAACATGAAAGTAAATAATGAAAGTTGGATAAGTAATGTTAGTGTGACAATAATAAAAGAAATAGTTATAATAATAATTAATAATAATAATAATAATAATAATAATAATAATAATGAGATAATTTAGATATTTATCTGTGATATATATAACCATTAAACATTGAGAAATCTGAAACAGCTATTATTGTTAACAAGAATTGTTAGAAAAAAATATCTCGTTAGCATATTCTTAAATTGGTTTGATGTCTGACAGTCCCTGACATTACTCGGTAGGGAATTCCAAAGCCGAGGAACAGCCACAGTGAAAGAAGATGAATATGAGGATGTTCGGTGGGAGGAATGGATAATATTGAGGAGTGTTGTGATCGTGTGTCTAGGTTATGATGGGTGGATAAATTTTGAAAACGAGACGCAAGATAGACAGGAGTGGAGAAATGCCATATGTGAAAGAGAAGGGAAAGACAGTGGATTTTCCTACGATCTTCTAGACGGAGCCAGGACAACATTTCGAGGGATGGTGTTACGTGATCAGCCCGGCGAATATTGCAGACGAAACGGACGCACATATTATGAACACGTTGTAGTCTCTGCGCCGAAGTAACGCTTAGGTCAGTAAGCAGAATATCACAGTAATCGAAGTGGGGGATCACGAGTGTTTGCACTAACATTTTTTTTCATGGAAAAGGGTAGAAAATTCTTCAATCGCCTAAACCAGTGGATTAATGAGAATGCTTTTTTGCAGGTTTCTGCAATCTTCTTACAATGATATACGATCCTATAATATATTAAGAACTAGCCGTAACCGTGCGCTCCGCTGCACCCGTTAGAAATAAATATATAGTAATTACATAATTAAAATAGGACATTTGATCCAGGGAACATTCGTGTTTGATAGAAGGATAAATCGTTTAATATGTTACTTAATTTAAATGCACTCAAAAAATTAAAATGCGATCATTTTGGTCCAGAGACACTCATTTGGTGCAATGACAATTCCTTTAACATGTTTCTTAATTTTTATTACTTGCAACCATATTTTAATGAACATTGACATCATTTAGATTTAATGTGTATATTTTATTTTACTTGTTATAGGTTTCCATTGAATTATGGTAATAACTTAATTTTAACCCTTCTTTTCTACGTATTCAGTAAATAGCGCTTGGCCCACTATGGTTCTGAGCCCTTCAAATAACTTTAATTATATTATATAATATTATTATATTATATTATATTATATTATATTATATTATATTATATTATATTATATTATATTATATCAGAAGTAACTGTAATAACATTATAGCATTATGTCCATCTAGAGAAACTACACTTTCCAATGGTGAATTAATAATTAATTATACAAATCGGTTAATTTAGCTTCCGATATTACTTCATACAAACACAGAAACATTCCCTGTAGGCTATCTTTCATAGCTTTCGATTGTTGCTGTCCAAGGCCCCTTATAGACGAAGTCATTTTTTTTAATTCATTATACGGCCTTAGATGGCAGTTATTTTAATTTTAAAACTCATTTATCTCATTAAATATCAGTCCTATCAAAATTTTTCAGGGAATAAAACTTATCGCAAATTATTTTTAAAGAAACGTTTGTTATGTAACATTTTTCACAAAAATCAATAATAAGCGAGATATATTTATTTATTTAATTCAGGCCCCCTTATAGCACCCCTTTTTAAATAATGTATTTTGAATGCCATATAGCCTAAAATCTAAGTTACAACGAACTTAATTTATATTCCAATTTTCATCGAAATCCGTTCTGCTATTATCGCGTGAAAAGGTAACAAACATACAAACAGACAGACAGACATACAAACAAAAATTTCAAAAAAGCTATTTTCGGTTTCAGGGTGGTTAATTATATATGTTAGGACCAATTATTTTTGGAAAATTGAAAATTACCAGAAAAATTTCGGCTACAGATTTATTATTAGTAGAGATACATTGTGAGCAGAAGTTTACTACAATATCGGACGTCACTCTGAAGGAGTCTATCTGTCCTCTTCATTTTCATTATCTGCCTCTGCGAAATTTTATAATTTATATTACGATGTTGAATGCAAAATGGCAGTAGCAATAAATAGTAAATTCCGAAAAATACATTTTATTGCATTCGTTGTTGGCGGTATACACCAGTAAGTAACGACATAAAATTATAATAATGCAGGGAGTTGTGCACGGGGAGATTTATATGCGAATAAAAGTGGGACGGAAATGGAATCAAATACTGATTGGCGCTCATGCTAAGCCAGTAATGACAAGTCTGGAGCTGTGATTGGTTAACTGCAGCGACCATGCACGGTGGGGGTAGTTGGCACACTTGCTGGATCATGTAATCTATGGCTTGATTCTACCTTTGGTGACTGTATTGTGCGAATATTTTTTCGGTTATTTTATAGCGTATTTCTGCATTACATGCATCGATGTAAATACAGCGGGTTATAAATCGTGGCAGATATCGTGCAACTCTAGACTGCAGACTAAACATTTTTACACAGTATTATCCACTTGCAAAGGTTACATACATACATGCATTACATACACAAATAATCTTACCATAAATTTTTACTATTCGTTATTTCATAAGCAAGACATAGGCTAGTCTACTGAAATAAACGTATTAAGTAAGTTTTGAATCAATGAAAATGAAGTAAACTGCGTCTTGTTAATGACACATACTTTTTTTTATTATACACTTCACACTTACTGGCTTTTAACGAACCCGGAGGTTCATTGCCGCCCTTACATAAGCCCGCCATTGGTCCCTATCCTGAGCAAGATTAATCCAGCCTCTATCATCATATCCCACCTCCCTCAAATCCATTTTAATATTATCTTCCCATCTACATCTCGGCCTCCCTAAAGGTCTTTTTACCCTCCGGCCTCCCAACTAACACTCTATATGCATTTCTGGATTCGCCCAAACCAGCCCTGCCCATCTCAAACGTCTAGATTTAATGTTCCTAATTATGTCAGGTGAAGAATACAATGCGTGCAGTTCTGTGTTGTGTAACTTTCTCCATTGTCCTGTAACTTCATCCCTCTTAGCCCCAAATATTTTCCTAAGCACCTTATTCTCAAACACCATTAATCTCTGTTCCTCTCTCAAAGTGAGAGTCCAAGTTTCATAACCATACAGAACAACACGGTAATATAACTGTTTTATAAATTCTAACTTTAAGATTTTTCGACAGCAGACTGGATGATAAAAGTTTCTCAACAGGTGAATAATAAAGGCATTTCCCATATTTATTCTGTGTTTAATTTCCTCCCGAGTATCATTTATATTTGTTACTGTTGCTCCAAGATATTTGAACTTTCCACCTCCTCAAAAGATAAATTTCCAATTTGTATATTTCCATTTCGTACAATATTCTCGTCACGAGACATAATTATATACTTTGTCTTTTCGGGATTTTTTCCAAACCTATTTCTTTACTTGCTTCAGTAAAATTTCCGTGTTTTCCCTAATCGTTTGTGGATTTTCTCTAACATATTCACGTCATCCGCATAGACAAGCAGCGGATGTAACCCGTTCAATTCCAAGTCCTCTCTGTTATTCTGGACTTTCCTAATGGCATACTCTAGAGCAAAGTTAAAAAGTAAAGATGATACTGCATCTCCTTGCTTTAGCCCGCAGTGAATTGGAAAAGCATCAGATAGAAACTGACCTAACGAACTCTGCTGTAAGTTTCACTGGGACACATTTTAATTAATCTAACTAGTTTCTTGGGAATACCAAATTCAAAAAGAATATCATATAAAATTCTCTCTTAACGAGTCATATGCCTTTTGAAATCTATGAATAACTGATGCACTGATACCCTTATACTCCCATTTTTTCTCCATTATCTGTCGAATACAAAATATCTGGTCAATAGTTGATCTGTTACGCCTAAAAACAATGATGATCCCCAATAATTTCATCTACATATGGAGTTAATCTTCTCAAAAGAATATTGGACAAAATTTTGTACGACGTCAAGAAAAATGATGTTCCTCGAAAGTTAATACAGTAAGTCTTGTCTCCCTTCTTAAAGATAGGTACGATTATGGACTCCTTCCATTGTTCTGGTACAATTTCCTTTTCCCAAATAGCAAGTTAATTTATAGATTTGGTTAGATAATGCGCTTCAGAACCTCTTGTATTAATTCTCTGCAATTTGATCGATAAGAGACTTATAAGGAAGATTTTCTATCGCAATTTCGACTTCAGAAAGTGTGGGTTCGGGTATAAATGGCTCAGCAGTTTGTATTTCAATATAGTAGACATACACTTCACATTACACGTGAATACTATAACTATGTACGAAATATTAAACTATGTATTCTTTTGTTTGGAACAAAATGTATTTACTTACGAATGGCTTTTAGAGAATCCGAAGGTTCATTGCCGCCCTCACATAAGCCTGCCATCGGTCCCTATCCTGAACAAGATTATATCACACCTCCCTCAAATCCATTTTAATATTGTCCTCCTATCTAAGTCTCGGCCTCCCTAAAGTCTTTTTCCCTCAGGTCTTCGAACTAACACTCTATATGCATTTCTAGATTCACCTGTACGTGCTACATGCCCTGCCCATCTCAAGTGTCTGGATTTAATATTCTTCATTATGTTACGTGAAGAATAGACTACAATGCGTGCAGTTCTGCGTTGTGTAACTTTCTCCATTTTCCTGTAACTTCAATAGTAAACATTTAGATGTAGCTTTTGTGAAGTTTGCAGAAAAATGGAATGTGATTGGGTCTACATCCGACAAAGAAGTAGCAGTGACACAAGATGGAACAACGTGATTGTAGTTTTTGTGAACTTGATATTTCTGAAAGTAGATGAAACGTTTTCGCTGACCAACAACTATCTTATTAGCTTGGAAATCATCAATGTTATACAATATTCGGCACATAGCGTATAGTCTCGGTTGTTTGATAAAGAAAATAAAAAACAATGGTAGACATTACTTCTAAACTTCATATATCAGTTAATCACATATAAGTAATAACCGCATACAGATAAATTAACTATTATTAAGTATTATCTATTGAATGTTCGTTGATAGACATTGTATTGTTGTGCCCATTCAACGTAGAGGCACAGTCTGCTATATACCGTCACAAAGCTTAATACGTAGGGAATATGCATCCATAGATAGTTGGTAACCACTAGGATCGCTACTATCGCCTTATCACAGACAATGCGAAATAGTACCTGCACAGTCTATTGTTCCTAGCACTCTCATCACCTCAAGCTTCGTGACTGTATATACTAGACTGTGGTATAGGATTAATTTGCAATATTGGCCAATAACATTTCAGAACCGCCTTAAAATCAACTAATCACGCTTTATAAGGAAGAAATGTCAACAAAATTTAACTTTGAAAATTATGTTTTCAATAACTGTAATTTCAAGTAATAAACAATTTCAGGAAAAACATTTCGTGTTTTTATTCTGTTAATGTAACGTTTCAGCTTATCTTACTTTTGAGGTTAAGTATTGTTGTTTCGTATTTCCGCTCTGAGTAGCTTTCAATAGTATTTAGTATGCCGTGATAGAAAGTAGTTTGTTTTTGAAAATCATTACAAGGAAACATAATAATGTCTTATTGCTATGTTTTATAATATTATTATCATTATTTTCGTAAGTAATTCGGGTTTTCAAGTTATTTAATTTTATTCGTTCAATAATCTTATTAAATCGCACTAATGGTTTCATCCTATTAGCATAATTAATCTATAGGTACTAATAATAAATCTGTAGCCGAAATTTTTCTGGTAATTTTCGATTTTCGAAAAATAATTGGTCCTAACATATATAATTAACCACCCTGAAACCGAAAATCGCGAAATTTTTTGAAATTTTTGTTTGTAAGTCTGTCTGTCTGTATGTTTGTTAAATTTTCATGCGATAATGGATGAACGGATTTCGATGAAAATTGGAATATAAATTAAGTTCGTTGTAACTTAGATTTTAGGCTATATGGCATCAAAATACATTATTTAATACGGGGGTTAAGGGGCCTGAATTAAATAAATCGAAATATCTCGCTTATTATTGATTTTTTGAAAAATGTTACATAACAAAAGTTTCTTTAAAATCATTTCCTATAAGTTTTATTCTTGAAACATTTTGATAGGACTGATATTTAATGAGATAAATGAGTTTTAAAATTAAAATAACTGCCATCTAAATGTAATGAATTAAAAAACAAATGACTTCTTCTATTATGGCCTTGAAAGTTGTTCTGAAAGCTATGAAAAATAGCCTACAGATAAATTTCTGTGTTTGTATGAAGTAATATCGGAAGCTAAATTAACGATTTGTATAATTAATTATTAATTATCATTGGAAATATTTCTCTAGATGGACATAATGCTATAATGTTATTACAGTAATAATAGTGAATCGAGGACAGGTAAGATTAAAAAGCTTCTTATGCACAGAAAATGTTTTGATAAGGCTATTCTGTATATTCAAAAATAATTGGTGTATTTAAGAAACCTAAAATAATTTTTATGACCAAATGAGTGGTCTCTGGATCAAATGATCGCATTTTAATATTTTAAATACAATTTAAATTAAGTAACATATTAAACGATTTATCCTTTATATCAAACACGAATGTTCCCTGGATCAAATGTCCTATTTTAATTATGTAATTACTTTATATTTATTTCTAACGGGTGCAGCGGAGCGCACGGGTACGGCTAGTTATCAATAAGATGAAACAGCATTCGTGCAGTTACTACGGAATCAAAACAGCGAACTTGTGGGGAAAATGGACTCCGCGCATACATGGCTACCGGTTCTCATGTTTCTGTATATCTCGCAAATGTCTACAGCCAAATTTTATTTTTAAGTAATTCAGTCCTTAATTGCTGACACGTTTGACAAACCTGCTTATGAATAATCTCAAATAAACGTCAGACCAGCAGCCGGCTGGTCGGCCCTTCATGGGCTGTAGCACCATGTATATATTGTTTACGAAGGACGTCGGGAGTCTTTACCTGAATAAGAGGACTTCAGGAATGTGAGATATTTCTTGTCCAGGTTACTTGAAATTCTAGACCAAATTATGACGGCATAAGTAGCGAGTGTTTCCCCACCCTCCACAACTGCAGAACTGTCAAAACACTCCAATGCTGTTGAATATAATTCCAAGGAGATGCACTATCACCTTTACTTTTTAACTTTGCTCTAGGGTATGCCATTAGGAAAGTCCAGGATAACAGAGAGGGTTTGGAATTGAACGGGTTACATCAGCTGTTAGTCTATACGGATGACGTGAATATGTTAGGAG
This sequence comes from Periplaneta americana, assembly GCA_025594305.2. Taxonomy (NCBI): domain Eukaryota; kingdom Metazoa; phylum Arthropoda; class Insecta; order Blattodea; family Blattidae; genus Periplaneta; species Periplaneta americana. The sequence continues at coordinate 878,997 of JAJSOF020000039.1, read as the reverse complement.
AAAATCCACAAACGATTAGGGAAAACACGGGAATTTTACTTGAAGCAAGTAAAGAGATAGGTGTGAAAGTAAATCCCGAAAAGACAAAGTATATGATTATGTCTCGTGACGAGAATATTGTACCAAATGGAAATATAACAATTGGAAATTTATCCTTTGAAGAGGTGGAAAAATTCAAATATCTTGGAGCTACAGTAACAAATATAAATGACACTCGGGAGGAAATTAAACACAGAATAAATATGGGAAATGTCTGTTATTATTCGGTTGAGAAGTTTTCATCATCCAGTCTGCTGTCAAAAAATCTGAAAGTTAGAATTTATTTATATTGCCGGTTGTTCTTTATGGCTGTGAAACTTGGACTCTCACTTTGAGAGAGGGACATAGGTTAAGGGTGTTTGTGAATAAGGTGCCTAGGAAAATATTTGGGGCTAAGAGGGATGAAGTTACAGGAGAATGGAGAAAGTTACACAACGCAGAACTGCACGCATTGTATTCTTCACCTGACATAATTAGGAACATTAAATCCAGACGTTTGAGATGGGCAGGGCTTGTAGCACGTATGGGCGAATCCAGAAATTGATATAGAGTGTTAGTTGGGAGACCGGAGGGAAAAAGACATTTGGGGAGGCCGAGACGTAGGTGGGAAGATAATATTAAAATGGATTTGAGGGAGGTGGGATATGATGATAGAGACTGGATTGATCTTGCTCAGGATAGGGACCAATGGCGGGCTTATGTGAGAGCGGCAATGAACCTCCGGGTTCCTTAAAAGCCAGTAACTAAGTAAGTATGAATATTATTTCACAAACATTAAAGTAGCCACATTATCGTGTAGTGTGCAATACGTCAATGCAACACAGTTCATTAAAATTATCATTTTTGCCTTTTTTTAATTATTATTTATGACGAATCAGTATTTTTATTTTAGTGCCAAGACAGTTTCTTTGATGAGGTAGTCCCCCAAATATTATACTGTTTTTTCCATCGTGACATTTTGCAACCACTGCGTTTGGATACGAGGTAGCCAGGTTGTTACATTCATACAGAAATCTCTGGCTCAGTTTTACTTGAGATCGCCCTTCATATTTGCTTTTCATTCGCGATTTAAGCTCCAGTTTACAGAGCTGTAGAATAGCAGCATCACGTTACCAATACGCCGGCCCGGCATCACTCGATGTCCCAAGGGTTCTTTTGTATGTGTCTAAATTCATGACGTACAATATAGTTTAAAATTTATTCAGGAAGAACACAGTAACGAAATGAATATATAATCATTGTATACCTAAAGGCGCGTGTGAATATATCAATCCAAACATATTTTGTGGTACGGCTTCTTTTCCAGAGAGAAATCTCGACGGTATTGACCTTTAGGAACAGGAAATGGACAGCACAAACTGATGGAGGAAAATAATTTGTAGGTTTGATTTTAAATTTTTAGCGAAAATAACTTACTAGCCTATCTAATGCGTTAAGAGAGAAAAATTAATTTACAAAGACAGAAGAAATTTAAAAAGCGAAAGAAAGAAAGAAAACAGTGAAATGAAGAAAAAAGATAAGAGAAGGAAAAAAGAAGGAACAGAAAAGGGTAGAAATAACAACAGAAAGAATTCGAAGAGGAAAAGAAAAAGAAGAAGAAAGTGAAAAATATAGATAAGAAAGTAGACAGATACGAATATGAAATAGTACTAAGTAATAATAAAATAATAAAACATAATAATAATAATTAAGAAAGAGAAATAAAAATAAAAGAGACAGGCAAACAAAGAACGGGAAGACAGATCATCGACACAGACAGTGGAAAACAGATTCATCAAAGAAATTTTTATAGAAATACCTGAAAGATATGGTTACGTTTCTCTATACGAGGTCAAAGAAACGTAACCATGTAAAATCAGGTACGTTTATCATCGTGTTTAGATGAAATAAACGTTTATTCTGTTATTAATTTAAATTGTGTTTAAATAATTAAAATGCGGTCTCCAGAGAGCTAATCAATAATAATTATTTATTTATTTAATCTGGCAGAGTTTAAGGCCAGAATGGCATATCTTTAGTTTTAAGCCAGACTCTAATTCTAATTGAATAGAATTACTTAATAACATTGTAGTTATTCCATTAATATCTAGACCATCCAATGAAATAGTGAAATAATGAAATTAAACAATTAATTAATGATATTACTTGACAAAACAGAAACATTAGGAAAGAAATAGTTATAATAATAATAAAAATTATAATAATAATAATAATAATAATAATTGTTATCTTAATAAAATATTTAATAATAAATAATAATAATCAAAATTTTGATAGAATAAAACTTATCGAAATTATTTTTAAAAAAATTAAATATTTTTCAGAAACCTGAAACAAGCGAGGTATTTATTTATTTTATTCAAGAATTCCCCTTTTCAAAATATTTTTGTTACGGAAAGTAAAATCTAAAACAACAGAGAAATATTCCAGAAAAATCGGTTAATTATAGGAAGAGGAATAAAAATAAAAGAGACAGGCAAACAAAGAAAATTTCAAAAAAGCGATTTTCGGTTTCAGGATGGTTAAAACAAAACAAACCAATTTTTTTGGAAATAAATGAAAGGAATGTATTAAAATTAAGACGGTGAGAGAGCCTACAAGAAAAAAAAATGGATGCAAAAACAAAGAAAACAATGACAAAACGAAGTTAGAATCGAAAGTTTATGCAATAAGAACAAGTACAAAATTAAAAATAAATTAGAACAGAAACATGTTACCAACACTGCGATTATTTCCCTCTACTAAGAAAATCAGAAGTTGCAACATCCTCTTCAAACCGGGAATTATAACGGAAGCGAGAGTGAAGTGAGAGGAGCGGAGAGGAGAGGGGTTTAAAAAAGAGCACCAAGACACGGCAAAGACAGAGACGGAAGAGGAGAGGGTCGGAGGACATTTAACTGCCTTGAGGGCTCTTTAATCAGAGACTGGACCACACCACACTCTGCCCGCTCCTTGTGTTTTGTGCCTCAGAGTCTCGGAAGAGAACGCACACAGAAAGCTGCATGTAGCGAACCTGGACACACTTCCGCTCCGTACATTACACTTGTTAGTTACAGGGCTTCACAGCAAGCGGAGGCGCCCATTACCCGAACTTGTTGCTGCATTTCAAGAACTCAGATAACAGAGCTGGACAACTGCCCCAAATCTTGCAGGCTGTCCTTTAAGTTACATTAGCAGCCCTGTGTCCCTTTCAAAACAAAGAATGTCCAAGTCGTCGTTCTTCTATGCCAATATCCTCGTTGAAACTCTATAAATGATCTTGCCCCCCTAATAAAAGATGTAGGTCATCCCATATTATTTCCAGATGACACAAGTATAGTAATTACAGCCAATAACTCCAACACATTCCAATCTTCAACAGAGGAAATTCTATTCAAAATATGTGACTGGTTCTCAGTCAATAAATTGATATTAAATTGTAAGAAAACTAACATAATTCAATTTAAATCCTGTCCAAATTCAACCTCGCAAATTTCTAGTGCAATAATTAACAACAGATCCCTATTAGAAACAAAACAACAACAACCAAATTTCTTAGCTTAAAAAAAATGTGTTAAACTGGAAAAATCATATTAAAGAAATTACCGTCAAACTAAATTCAGCTTGTTTTGCTATTAGATCTATACAAAAGATAGTAAATATCAATACCTTAAAAACAATATACTTTGCATACTTCCACTCGGTAATGAGTTTTGGAATAATATTCTGGGAAATTCCACAGATAGTAACAATATACTACTACAAAAAAGAGTAATTAGAATAATAGTAGGTGCCAAATCTAGGGAATCGTGTAGGACTATTTTCAAAGAACTACAAATAATGCCCATGGCTTGTCAGTATATCTTTTCATTAATAATCTTCCTCGTAGGTAATCGTGAAAACTTTGTAACTAATTCAACAGTTCATAGCATAAATACACGTCAAAAATGACTTTCATACTCCATCGGCAAGTCTATCGTGCTATCAAAAAGGAGTGCGTTATATGGCAGTCAACATTTTTAATAGCCTCCCTATCGATATAAAATTGAAACTCAAAACATATGATTATTTAGGGCCAAATTAAAGAAGTACCTAATTTCTCACGCCTTCTATTCTGTAGGTGAATTCATGACATTCAATAACACTTCATGAAATTGATACTAAAACTTTGTGTTGTACTAGTAGACTATATTGTAAATCTCGTCTGTATATATTTCATCTAGACTGTGACTATAAATTAAGACTTTATAATAGTATTAAGTTTTTTTACTTGTTCCATATTCTAGCTGTAAGCAATGTATGAATACCATGGAATGTTAATAAATACAATACAATACAATACTCACTTTATTTGGTCCACAGGCTGTGATGTAATGTATGTGTGTGCGGAGTTAAGATAATGTAATCTAAGCTTTCATTTGTTTTATTGAGTTGGCTCTACAATGGCGGTATTAAATTTAATATTCTTACATAATGCTTTCTTGTGTTACATTCACAATCAACCCATAAATGTTGAAGCACTTCTGGGCATTTGTTGCAATATGTTGAAAATATCGTTTCACTCATTTGAAAGATATTCAATCTCGAATCCTCTTTAAATGCTTCATGCTAGAGCTCATTAAGACGAACACATAAGGGACATTCCATGTGCAATCGGACAGCAAAAGCCTTACAATTGTGTAATTCCTCGAAAAGAAAATATGCGTATAGAGGGGTAGGAGATACTTCATTGTGTGAAATCTGTTCTCGTTTAAGTCCATTAGTTTTCTTGTTTTAATGAGTTCAATTTGTGTAATTCCGTAAAAATCTCCAGTTTCAAAGGGCGTAAACTTGAAACAAATGTTCATATTATAGCTGAGAGTACGATCTTCATAACTATGCATACACCATATTTTATATTAGGCCCTAATACTAGGCCTACTATACAGCAGTCACTCAGTAAATATTATAGAAATGAAGATCTAACTTCAGATATTCTCTACCCCTACTTATATAACCCCAAAAGGTTTCACTTTCATATCATCAATAAAGCATTAATCTGTATAATTAGTGACAAATACATCATGGCATTCACAATTAAAAATGAAATATTATTATGGTAATAATGTCATCAAACATTCTTAAGTTTTATAGTTTTTAATATCCAATACACAGACAGCTGTACTCAGAAAATTACACACCAAAGAATCTGACCTGTGTAAGTCTCGAAGTTTTCAATAGTCAATATTACAGAAACGTTCTGAAAAAGTTACACAAATGAAGATCGACATTTCGGCATTATGATGTCAGAGAATCTGAACCAACTGAACTCTAAATATGTCAGCAATTCTGCAGGTCGTAGCCTTCGTGTGATATATATTTTTTGTGGGTTATTTTACGACACTTTATCAACATCTAGGTTATTTAGCGTCTGAATGAGATGAAGGTGATAATGTCGGTGAAATGAGTCCGGGGTCCAGCACCGAAAGTTACCCAGCATTTGCTCGTATTGGGTTGAGTGAAAACCGTGGAAAAAACCTCAAGCAGGTAACTTGCCCCAACCGGGATTCGAACCCGGGCCACCTGGTTTCGCGGCCAGACGCGCTGACCGTTACTCCACAGGTGTGGACTTCGTGTGATATTGTTTATTGTAGTGTGTGTGTGTGTGTTTTGTTTCAATCTGAAAAGCCATTATTTCTCAAAACTGACGACAGATGGATTTTGGAAAATTATGTAGGAAAATTGACATTTCACTAAAAAATGTTATTTTTCTGAAAAATTTTGGGTTCCAAGCTTCAAAATAAGGGGTCATTTATTAAAATCCGTTCTGCGTTTTCCCCTAATTTCCATTACCAGTTAAAATTATATATATATATATATATATATATATATATATATATATATATATATATAGATTTAATAGAGGCATAAGCAGATATATCGATATTTGATAGACTTTCGCATGGAAAACAACTATATAAAAATATCAACTGGTTCCTCTCTCTCTGACTAAATTACATAAATTTTAATTTCCATGTTGCATATAAGAAGTGCTCCTGTAAAAAAAAAAAATTCGTTAAATTATATTAGCTACGCCCAAGTCTGAGTCGTGTGACGGAGCGCTCTGTACGGGTGACGTAAGCAAAAATGTTAGTGCACTGCTAGCAGAACGGAGATGAGTTCGTCCAAGTGTGTGTCCATGTGAAATCTGATGGAAAATTATGAAAATGTACTTAACAATTTGTAATTGTAATTATATTTGTTATATAATGAGAATAGAGAGAGATGCGAAATATGACATCTCTAGGTGTAATAGTTTTCTTACAAAAATTAGTCAAATGTACCGCACGTGATGAAAATACGTTCTTAATGCAGCCGTAGCTGCTGAACACTTTAAAATTGAAATTTAGCCAAAATGTATTTTAAAATCCAACAGCTCTGACTAGGATCAAGAGAAGGATATCAGCTATGCCGACCTGCAGGACTTGATTTGTGTGCTGATGGCGTGAAGGACAGATGTAAGGAACTTCATTTCCAGGTACGAAATAGTATTGTATTTCTATGGTTCTATGCCTTGAATAAAAAATCTGAAAGCTTCATTATTTAGTCCTAAAAGTTTGCAATATTGCCAAATATTTAGTTTTCATTTTATTTCTGGGAAAATCATCAAATATGAATTAAAATACTGTGTCCTAATCTTATACAACAATGAATAGGTTTTACAAATCAGTATATTCGTGAGCTTTAAAATGATATTTTGGTGAAATTTCAATTTTAAAGCGTTGCGCAACTATGGCTGCTTAAAGAACGCATTTTCAAGTACATCTGACGAATTTTTGTAAGAAAACTATTACACCTAAGGATGTCATATTTCGAAAAAACATCCATCTCTGTAGTCTCATTGCATAACAATTACAAATTCTTAGGTAAATTTTCATAATTTTCCGTTATAATTCACATGGACACATACGTGGACAAACTCATCTGCCGATCTACTAGCAGTGTACGAACATTTTTGCTTACGTCACTCGTACCGGGCGCGCTCCGTCACCCCACTCGGACTTTGGCGTAGCTAATATAATTTAAAGAACTTATTTTTTTACAGGAGCACTTCTTTATGCAGCACGGAAATTAAAGTTTATATAATTTCTTCATGTAGGGAGGAACAAGTTGATATTTTTATGTAATTGTTTTCCACGGGAAAGTCTATCTGTATATCTACTTATGCCACTGTTAAATATTAATATAAACTATTTTTATGCATAGTTATGAAGATCGCACTCTCAGCTATTATATGAACTTTTACTGGAATGTCCATCACAACTCCTATCCAGTTTATGCCCTTTTAAACTGAAGATTTTACGAAATTACGATAAATTTAACTCATTGAAACATGGAAGCTAATGGATATAAACGAGAACAGACTCCACACAATAAAGTATCTCCTACCCCTCTCTACACATATATTTTTTTTTTTCGAGGAATTACACAGCTCTAAGGTATTTTGCTTTCCGATTTCACAAGGAATGTCCCATAGAGAACCTCGACCTGATCTAGGTTATCGCCTAATCAACAAAATTGATTTTAACTGACTTAAAATTCATTTAAAGTATCGGAATAAGAAAAAAAGATATTGTAGTAAGTTTTTCATCTAATATTTTGCTTTATGCAGACGATGTGCAACTTGACTTTCGATGTAAAAATATGCTTTTTAATTTTTTTTTTTAATTTTAGTAGGTTATTTTACGACGCTTTATCAACAGCTTAGGTTATTTAGCGTCTGAATGAGATGAAGATGATAATGCCGGTGAAATGAGTCCGGGGTCCAGCACCGAAAGTTACCCAGTATTTGCTCATTTTGGGTTGAGGGAAAACCCCGGAAAAAACCTCAACCAGGTAACTTGCCCCGACCGGGAATCGAACCCGGGCCACCTGGTTTCGCGGCCAGACGCGCTGACCGTTACTCCACAGGTGTGGACTAAAAATATGCAAACAAGTAGAAGTATACTCCTTAAAATGGACAGAGATATTTCGTTAATACACAATTCTGGTGTCTGGCCAATTCGGTGTCACATAAAACACTTTTGCAGAAGGGTAAATCAAGAGCAACATTTTGCTTTTCTTAAAAGTGAATCTTCTGGAAATAATGCCCATAAATCTTAGTGTTAAGATTAATTTTCATAATATGTCCCATGCAAATATTACCTAAAAAATTATGGTTTCGCGGCCAGACGCGCTGACCGTTACTCCACAGGTGTGGACTAAAAATATGCAAACAAGTAGAAGTATACTCCTTAAAAATGGACAGAGATATTTCGTTAATACACAATTCTGGTGTCTGGCCAATTCGGTGTCACATAAAACACTTTTGCAGAAAGGTAAATCAAGAGCAACATTTTGCTTTTCTTAAAAGTGAATCTTCTGGAAATAATGCCCATAAATCTTAGTGGTAAGATTAATTTTCATAATATATCCCATGCAAACATTACCTCAAAAATTATTACCAGAGCGTCAGAGGTTTGTCTGTAACAACAATGAATCCATCTACTTCTCGTGAACATATCTGTATGCACGGAGGGAATAGACGAAAGCCATGCATGAAGACCATTTGGTAGTAGCTTGTGTCTTATGCGAGCAAGATGAATGGAAAACCCTACGGCCAACTTTTAATCAAGCAAATGCCTCAGACATACTCAGGCCTGCACCTAGCGGTCACCAGAATCACAGGTCATCCCTGAATACCTTATTCTCAAACACCCTTAACCTCTGTTCCTTTCTCAAAGTGAAAGTCCAAGTTTCACAACCATAAAGAACAACCGGTAATATAACTGTTTTATAAATTCTAATTTTAAGCTTTTTTGACAGCAGACTGGATGATAAAAGCTTCTCAACCGAATAATAACAGGCATTTCACATATTTATTCTGCGTTTAATTTCCTCCAGAGTATCATTTATATTTGTTACTGTTACTCCAAGATATTTTAACTTCTCCACCTCTTCAAAAGATAAATTTCTAATTTTTATATTTCCATTTCGTACAATATTATAGTCACGAGACATAATCATATACTTTGTCTTTTCGGGATTTACTTCCAAACCTATCTCTTTACTTGATTCAAGTAAAATTCCCGTGTTTTCCCAAATAGTTCGTGGATTTTCTCCCAACATATTCACGTCATCCGCATAGACAAGCAGCTGATGTAACCCGTTCAATTCCAAACCCTCTCTGTTATCCTGGACTTTCCTAATGGCATACTCTAGAGCGAAGTTAAAAAGTAAAGGTGATAGTGCATCTCCTTGCTTTAGCCCGCAGTGAATTGGAAACGCATCTGACAGAAACTGACCTATACGGACTCTGTGGTCGTGCCAGACAATCAGTCCTATTCCGAGGCTTATTGTGTGGTTTCGTAACAAGCTGTTTTTTACGGTGATGGGTTGTTAGCTCTTCACCCAACCCCCAAGCTGGAGGACCACTCCTTATCGGCTGTCCACGACTGCTTATTCAATATATTCACAGCTACCCTCCATATCTGCAGGCCGTCTCCTCTATCCGCAACCTGAGGACGCGCCATGCCGTGGTGATAGGGACCCACAATACATGGACTCAGAAGTTATACTATTTTAAACTCTTAATAGCTGTCTAATGTTTTACACTAAACATAATATTAGTAATCTTGTCTTAGGGCCGATTTCACCAAACTTATTTAATTTTAATTGTCACTTAAAATCTTTTTAATTGACACTTAAGTAAACAATGCATTTCACAAAGACAAATTGGACTTTAATAATAATAATAATAATAATAATAATAATAATAATAATAATAATAATAATGATTTATTTTAGCTGGCAGAGTTAAGGCCGTAAGGCCTTCTGTTTCACTCAACCAGCAAAAAGTGTATATACATATGCATGAACTTACAAAAAATTCAACAATTTGATTTAGATGAGAGTTACATGTATACAAGAGTTATTTACGAATTAAACAACAAAATACTATGAACTATTAATTAAACACTGAAATAAACTGTGTAGCAGAATTAAACTAAAATACATAGAATGTTAATATATTTCAAATAATATCAGATAATAGAAAGAGATTATTATGAGATAATTTTAAAAATACAACACAATCAGGATGATGTCTAAAGAAAGAAGTAACAATGTAGTCAGTGATAGTTTAAATCAGTATGATTGGAGTGAAATGCTAATAAGGTTATCTTTTAAGCTGTTCTTAAAGGTGTTTATTGTCTTGCAGCCCCTAATACTTTGTGACAAGGAATTCCATTGACGCGAGGTGGATACTGTAAAAGATGATGAATAACAAGATGTTCTATGAAGAGGTATACTTAGCGTGCCACAGATAAGTGATCTGGTATTTACGTCGTGGTTAGATTATAGATAAGAGAAACTACATTTAAGTTAATTGGTAAATATTTGATCACTTAAATAATTAATCCTGGATTAGCGACAACAATTTTCATCATGGCGAGAATGACGGCCCTAAATATTTGAAAATGATGATTTCTCACCAAGATCGGAGTGGATAATTTCCGAAACAGAAGATTATTTTAATACAATGAACGGAAAATATTTCAAAATGCGGTTTAGACTAAGCAAAATATAAGCATTTTATACATGGAATAGTAGAGACAAATGATTTAGAATTTTCAATTGATAGTTACGTATTTCATCATATTATTTAAATGATACATTTATTGAAAAACAAACGTTTAATTAATATTCTGTTGCCTAAAATACGGCAACTAAAGTAATACGAATAAGAAATTTATCATGTAAGCCTAATATTACATTTGAAGGCATTGGAATAGCGCAACTCCATTAAGTCTTCCTATTTTGCTTGTTGCATGATATTTTCTTGTACCTACTTTAATATTATCCCGTTTCGTCTTCAACATTGGGATGAGGTTTGTTTTTGCATTAATAGTAATATACGTTACAAGAGCGGTATGTTGACGTTTTCATGGTCGAGGAAAAGATTGAAAAAGCGAAACGTAGTTGAGCTTTTTTAATTTCCGAGAACATGAAAACAAACATACCGCTCGTGTATCGTACATTATTTTGTGCGAAGATCGTTTATTACATACCTGAAAGACGAATTTCTAATTAGTTGCAATGAAATCTCCATGTTGGTTTCTGCTTAATGACGCCAACTTCGAAACACCAAAATATCTTTCTTTAACATTGTTGCTGTAAAATGTTTTCTGTGTTTATTATATTCCAGCAGGCCGTGATTTACGTCTGTCTTTTTTTTTCCCCCAGTCTATAAATGCGAACTTAAAACAAACGGTAAGATTATGTAATGATTTATTTTTCATTTTAATATTTTAACAATATTATTTATATAACATATTGCAGTAATATCATCGGCATCTGGAATCTTGTTGATTTTTTCACGACTTCCTTAATGTTACTTGTATCAGGAATGCAATAAGTTTCGTGGAGTAGTAGACTTTACTTAATTTTTGCAAATATTTAAAAACTATAATTAGCATTGCAATTTAGGTGAAATTGCAGTGGTAAGTTTCCAATTTATAATTATTACTATGTTAAACGTCTCTAAAAATAATATGTTTAAAGCCTAAAGCAGTAAAATGAATGTCGCGCTTAAGCGGTAAGAAGAGGGAAATTGTTATGTGTGTTACGTTGGGAATACTAAATGTGGTATTTCACACTTTCCGCGTATTGGTTCTGTGCGGAAAGCAAGCAAACACGCACGATCTCGCACAAAATCTATTTATACTTATTTCCTACTTTCTTCTGAAGTCTGTCCATCCGTGTTTTCTTTTTCATGGTTTTAATATGTTTTGAGGTTACCTCTGTGTATGGTGTCATTTTATTGTCGTAATATGATCTCACTATATAGGTCACTGCTTACATTAACTAGGCACATGGGCATGGATGGGCTACTCGTGCTCCCGAAGTGCTAAAAAAAATCTTGAAAGAGAGAAAGACAGACGGAGCCAGCCGCAGCAGTTACAAGATGTTCGTAGTTTCGCTGCAAAAGCAGTTCACTGCCACGGTGCGCTCTGGCGGCTCATGCAGGTGGTCGTGATATCTACTCCATGATTTGAATTTCAGAATGACGCATGTCACATTAATTATAGTAATTTTAGACAGACTGCACCTACACTATGAAATCTACATCGACATGGGGAACTATTAATAATGGAATTCCTCAAGGATCAATATTAGGTCCCCTACTTTTTCTAGTCTTTATAAATGATCTTGCCCCCATTATAAAAGATGTAAGTCATCCCATATTATTTGCAGATGACACAAGTATAGTAATTACAGCCAATAACTCCAACACATTCCAATCTTCAACAGAGGAAATTCTCTTCAAAATATGTGACTGGTTCTCAGTCAATAAATTAGTATTAAATTGTAACAAAACTAACATAATTCAATTTAAATCCTGTCCAAATTCAACCTCGCAAATTTCTAGCGCAATAATTAACAATACATCCCTATTAGAAACAACAACAACCAAATTTCTTAGCTTAAAAATCGATAATGTGTTAAATTGCAAAAATCATATTAAAGAAATTACCCCCAAACTAAATTCAGCTTGTTTTGCTATTAGATCTATGCAAAAGATAGTAAATATCAATACCTTAAAAACAATATACTTTGCATACTTCCACTCGGTAATGAGTTTTGGAATAATATTCTGTGGGGAAATTCCACAGATAGTAACAATATTACAAAAAAGTAATTAGAATAATAGAAGGTGCCAAATCTAGGGAATCGTGTAGGACTATTTTCAAAAAACTACAAATAATGCCCAGGGTTTGTCAGTATATCTTTTCATTAATAGTCTTCCTCGTATGTAATCGTGAAAACTTTGTAACTAATTGAACAGTTCATAGCATAAATACACGTCAAAAAATGACTTTCATACTCCATCGGCAAGTCTATCGTGCTATCAAAAAGGAGTGCGTTATATGGCAGTAACAATTTTTAATAGCCTTCCTATCGATATAAAACATGAAACTCAAAACATAAAATTATTTAGGGCCAAATTAAAGAAGTACCTAATTTCTCACACCTTCTATTCTGTAGGTGAATTCATGACATTCAATAACACTTCATGAAATTGATACTAAAACTTTGTGTTGTACTAGTAGACTATATTGTAAATCTCGTCTGTATATATTTCATCTAGACTGTGACTATAAATTAAGATTTTATAATAGTATTAAGTTTTTTGACTTGTTCCATATTCTAGCTGTAAGCATGTATGAATACCATGGAATGTTAATAAATATAATACAATACAATACAATGCACACACATAACAAAATTATGTTATTTCCTAGCTTTGTAAATTAGTTTAGTACTGGAAACACAAACTGAATACAAACTTTTAAGGATACAACAAACATAGCTGCAACACTTAATAATATTTGTTAATATTTCTTATTATATGTTCTTATTTGAAAAATAAAACGCGAGAATTCACAAGTCTTTTTACGTTAAAGAGTATTCCTCTGTTCTCAGAAAGATAATAGTCTGTATTCGAAAACAATCAACCCTTAGTACAATTATCTACACACACCTAAATGAAGAGTTGAAATAAAATTCATGCAGGCCTAGTGCAATCTAGTTCTGAAGACAGGACGTAATGCAAAGAATATTACGAGATACAGCACATTAATATTAAATACGTTTAAAAATGAGCTACATCAATATTATGTTTTTGTTGCTCCTAGCAGATCGCAATCGTTGTTTCAATATTTAACTGAGATAAAACTTCTGAAGAAAGCATTTAAAGTTAATTTTGTTTGATCCTAACATTGCTCCACTTAAAAGTCATGATAGAGAAAACCCTCTACAGAGGCATTGGAGGTGTCTAGCCAAGGCACATGACACCACCTCTGCCAAAGCAGACAGAGTGCACTGCTTAAAAACCCCAACCCACTTCTAGCCACACTCTTGTTGCACCCTTCTGCTTCTAAAACTTTCGACGGAATACTATTTTATGACACGGACGAAGTTACTTTAGTGAACGAAATTACAGATGTTCCAAAAATCGGCACTACTCGCATGCCGACTAACGTCATAGCGGGTCACGTGACAAAATCGAAATTGGGACTGCCCCCCCCCAAAAAAAAAAAGGGATTGAGCTAAAAAGACAAATAGGAAAAGCATAACGGAAAGAACCAGAACGAATTCAAAATATTATACACAACATTATGAAAAGTCTACTACAAAATAGAATATAACATACAACATTGCGAAAAAAATATTGTAAAACTGAATATAATATATAACTTTGCGAAAAGTCTTTGTAAAACAGAATATAATACACAACTTTGGGAAAAATCTATTGCAAAATAGAATCTAATACACAACTTTGCGAAAGGTCTATTGAAAATGCGAAAAGTCTATTGCAAAACAGAATATAATACAGAACATTGCGAAAAGTGTATTTAAAAACAGAATATAATACACAAGATTGCGAAAAGTCTATTGCAAAACAGAATATAATACACAACACTGCGAAAAGTCTATTGCAAAACAGAATATAATACACAACTTTGCGAAAAGTCTATTCCAAAACAGAATATAATACACAACTTTGCGAAAAGTCTATTCCAAAACAGAACATAATACACAACACTGCGAAAAGCCTGTTGTAAAACAGAATATAATACACAACATTGCGAAAAGTATACTGCAAAACAGAATATAATACACAACTTTGCGAAAAGTCTATTGCAAAACAGAATATAATACACAACATTGCGAAAAGTCTATTGCTAAAAAATATAATACATAACATTGCGAAAAGTCTATTGCAAAACAGAATATAACACACAACATTGCGAAAAGTCTATTGTAAAATAGAATATAATACACAACATTGCGAATCGTCTATTACAAAACATAATATAATACACAACATTGCGAAAAGTCTATTGCAAAACCGAATATAATACACAAAATTGCGAAAAGTCTATTGCTAAAAAATATAATACATAAAATTGCGAAAAGTCTATTGCAAAACAGAATATTTGTATTGTATTGTATTCTATTGTATTGTATTTAATAACATTCCATGGTATTCATACATTGCTTACAGCTAGAATATGGAACAAGTCAAAAAACTTAAGACTATTATAAAGTCTTAATTTATAGTCACAGTCTAGATGAAATATATACAGACGAGATTTAAAATATAGTCTACTAGTACAACACAAAGTTTCACTATCAATTTCATGAAGCGTTGTTGAATGTCATGAATTCACCTACAGAATAGAAGGCGTGAGAAATTAGGTACTTCTTTAATTTGGCCCTAAATAATCTTATGTTTTGAATTTCATTTTTTATATCGATAGGGAGGCTATTACAAATTTTGCTGCCATATAACGCACTCCTTTTTGATAGCACGATAGACTTGCCGATGGAGTATGAAATTCATTTTTGACGTGTATTTATGCTATGAACTGTTGAATTAGTTACAAAGTTTTCACGATTACATACGAGGAAGATTATTAATGAAAAGATATACTGACAAGCCATGGGCATTATTTGTAGTTTTTTTAAATAGTCCTACACGATTCCCTAGATTTGGCACCTACTATTATTCTAATTACTCTTTTTTGTAATAGAAATATTCTGTTACTATCTGTGGAATTTCCCCAGAATATTATTCCAAAACTCATTACCGAGTGGAAGTATGCAAAGTATATTGTTTTTAAGGTATTGATATTTACTGTCTTTTGCATAGATCTAATAGCAAAACAAGCTGAATTTAGTTTGGGGGTAATTTCTTTAATATGGTTTTTCCAATTTAACACATTATCGATTTTTAAGCCAAGAAATTTGGTTGTTGTTGTTTCTAACAGGGATGTACTGTTAATTATTGCGCTAGAAATTTGCGAGGTTGAATTTGAACAGGATTTAAATTGAATTATAATACACAACATTGCGAAAAGTGTATTGCAAAACAGAATATAATAAACATCATTGCGAAAAGTCTATTGCAAAACAGAATATAATACACAATATTGCGAAAAGTCTATTGCAAAACAGTATGGGAACCAATCCAAAGCAGAAGGAAGAGACTAAGGGTCACCCTGCACCTCGCACAGAGAAACATGGACAGCGGCAATAGAATAGACTGTGAATATACTAGAAACCAAAATGCAAGACAGCGTGAAATTACATGTGCGGGCAGGATGTTGGACTCATACAGCATTGGGAAGGGATAGTTGTACTAGCCATGGTCCTCCGCCGTGTATCTCCCAAAGGACATCTTCCCCCATTCCCCTTTGACCTCCTCCTCTTCATCTCCCTGACCCTCTCTTCCCTTCTCACTTCTCCCCCGTCTCTTGATGTACGACTGTTTGCAGACCACTAAGTTAAGGAAAATACATTACACGCGTAGAAACTGCCGGGCCGGCCGTCTTGTATGCATACAGCGTATTGTACACTACTTGGAAATCGGGAATTATTTTTATAGAATACATATGAGAACATGCAGGTCTGCGTCCTTCTGGAAGGAATATAGGTTACACAGGGGTGTCATCGAGCTGCCATGTTCACAGTACAGATTGCCGGCTTTCATTTATGTGTATGTGCTATTCCATATGAAATCGATCAGTAAAAAACCTCGCATTTTTTAATACTCTAATTTTTCCCTATTTATACAAGATGCTGAGGACAGTGCATTTTCAAAAATATACTATCGAGAGTCAAACGGTTTTCGTACTATTGAGCGACAAATTTAGCGTATTTTATAAAAACAAGCCCCTTTCAGCGCTCAGAACCATTTACTGCAGGACATTGAACGAGAACTCATTTTGAAGCTGACATTTGGTAGGTTATGTTAAGAAGTAATCCTTATTTTTATTGTATACAGAGAGACAGATAATCTGATTTTACTTACTTTTAGGCTTTTTGGCCATTTGTAAAAATGTACAAAAATACTGAGAAAAAGCATTATTAAGAGGGATTCGGCATTGTTTGCTTAGTGGCTCGGCAATAAGTTTCGAGGATATTAAATAAATTATTTTCACACGCCTAGACTTGAACGGCGCAGTAACGCACGCAATGGCCGAGAGCTGAAGATAAGCGAGCGTTGGGCGTCATTTTACTCCTGTGTTTATGAAAACTTGTGATAAAGCTAGCCCAGCTATGCGCTACTAGACGAAACATCACGTATTTGTCTCCTGGCCTTGCTTACCTCGGCTAGCTCCCGCCTCACAGTCAGCTGGTTAGTTCACGCGCGTACTATTTATTTTCTTTATTTGATATTTTCAATACTTTCTACTGTGTTTATTTGTAGGCTACTTTCAATGCGGAATCTAACCATATATTTTAAAAATATTTTTTCGTGGGCAAAGGCGTCTTAATTTAGAAAAATCTAAATTTCTCCATTTCCATAAAAAGTAAGAAAAACTGTTTACATGTCAATATAAACTTTAACTTTTCAGTATCAAAATAAACCATGACTTTGATCATTGGGTGAAAGTTGCTAATTTTATAAACATACGATAAATTTAAATATTTTAAATTTAAACACTATGAAGTTCTGATGCCTCAAACTTTGTACAAAGCATTGTATGACAGTTGTCTACGGACAGAAAAAGTTTCATTGTATTTAAAAATTGCAAGGTCACTTTCTCTATATTTCGGTCGATTTGAGATGGAATAGCCCGTACATTTTACTATAGATCTTTTATTTTATCTCTGTCTTTGTGCAACGTCATAGTTTGCGTTGACGGGGAAGAGAGATGACAAGAGGTTGTAATGTTTTTTAATGAGCTGACGTCCACGACTAAGATAAGCCACTTGAAATTTAACGGCACTGATCAGCAGAGACATAATAAAACATAGAAGAAGAATAAGAAGAAGTTGAAGAGTCATCTGTGATGGGAAGAGAAAAATACCGTCAACATTGCAATGTGTGGAAGAGAGCCATCGGAAAAATGTAAATGGATAAAATAGTACGTTACATCACTTCAATCGATTTTAACACTTTGTAACAATTAAGTTGTACAATACCACTTTCAATTAAAGGATTTCTCAATCGATAGATTCACAAAAAATAATAGATTTGTTTGCCACTTCCGTCTAGTGCTTACTCCAGGTGAACTATATATACTATAGAAACATATGTAAATATTTTGGTATTACTTTGAAACTGAATTATTCCTTTAAACAGAGTTACTGCGACATAAAATTCCGCAGGTTACTAGTCGGCACGTGCTGTGCTGTATGTGCAATTTCTTCAGGTTTGAAATAAAGCCCTTATTATTTCAAGACAAAACCTATCGGTTCGAATTTCTTCACAAATCTTTTAATTACACTGGTGAACAATGATTTTGTTAAATGTACAATTTCTGCTATTGTTTATGTAATGTCATCTGCTGATTCCAAAAATGAAGTCAGAATTTTTCTACCACCCACCATTTTTTTCTTTGTAATTTTAGAAAAATTGATTTGTTTTGCTATAATATACAGTCCGTAACACGCTAATAGAAAGAAAATACTTTAAATATTTCATTTTATTGCTTAAACAACTGACATATAACTTTAAATCACTGTTGCCTGTAAAGTCGGAATTCGTAAAAACGAACTTTATTCCTCATAATATTGCGAGAATTGGTATTAATTCTTTGAAAGCACACAGGTGAATTTTATTAGACTACTTAAAAGAACTTACGATTGTTCTTTTGATTGCAAAATAGATGAGGACAGGAACTCTGGGCCTCTGAAATCTGTTGTGCACCATGTAATTCTATTAGGGTAACTGGTTAGTTAAAAGGAACTCGTCATATGCTTTTTCAGTTCCAGTGATATGCCGGCAACCTAAGCATCATTCAACAGACTCTTACTGTCAAGGAACCACAGATCAAAGATTACAGAGAACTTGTCAGTGAGTTGATTCAGAACTATAACGTGATGGAGTGTCCTGTATCTCTCAAAATAACTTCTTGGATTTTCGTCTATGTTTTATTTCCTCAGAATCTTCCAGTAGTGAGCAACGAACATGGGAGCGTTTTCATCCGGATTTTTCTGAAATGGAAAGGCTCTACTATGAAAAGTGAAGCCCAAATATTCTGTCAGACTACTGCTGGACACTCAAAAGATATGTTCCTCAAGCGAAGTGTAGCCTAAAATCTATTTCAACACACATTTTAGGTAAATAAATATGATTTTAAATAAAATATTACAAGGTATCAATACTAGAAAAGACTGAAGTACATTTCATATAATTACTCACAAACCCCGGGCGACAGAAAAATTTTGAAAATAGATCTGAAATCAGCACGAAAAATACTATAATTATCACCCATTCTTTATCTTTTAACAAAAAATATGTTTAATTTTGTTGACCAGTGTTATTGTCGATCGTCGTGGAAATGCTCCACACTGAAATTTGACTCTAATTCACGTTGCGTCAGGACAGAACTGGTGACGAATTCCCACACAAAACACCCTTTCATCGGCAGTGCAGACCAGTTTTGTTTGTTAGTAATTGTTAAACTACTTGCAAGGATCACTTTTTTTGTTTCAAATTCAGTACATTACAAGAAAAGTTGTCAAATATTGACCAATATTAAGAAAGATTTGTGAAATACTGTTTCATATTGCTAAAGAATTGATAGGCCTACCATTTTAAGACATAATTATGCTTCAAGTTCATTGCAACGTGCGTAGTCTAGTCATAAAATATTACAATACAAGTATATAAATCATTTGGAGAATATCTAGGCTATATAAAGTAACATTACTTGTGTTAGTTAACTATGCGGTACACTAAAAGTAAGGATATTACGGCTGCATACTGCATCAAACCAAAATAATTACGAATAGTACCGTAACCGGGCTACAGTGACATACATAGTTCTACGAGTTTTTTAATGTTACTTTTGAAACTTCCGTTAAAATAACGCAAAATGTTTTTAATCACACCTTCGGCTATGAATGTAATGGTATGATTTCTGTAAAATACTACATAGAATACGTCCCTTCTTTTGGTGTCAAGTCTAAGTTAGTAGCCACGTGCTTTGAGGTTACTTTGATTTGCCATTTGTTTTCGTTGTAGTTCAAAGTTGGCCCTCTCTATGGGTTACTTTGACACCAATTTTTGTTTTTAAAAACATGTATACTCTAAAAGAGGACAAAAGCATTGCCTATTTTCGATTTATTTGGATTTATCTGAACTTAAGAGTGCAATACAGTCTACGTCACTGAATGGGTGCACAGAAAAAAGTCAATGAAACGAGCACATCAGTGGAATTAATAGAAACAGGAATGTAACAATTGCAAGGTACAATTCAGAGACAATAGTTATAAAAAGTAAACTGAAAGGCATACAGAGCATCATAGATAGGTCCACATTTCATCTTTCATTTCTCACTAATAATATGGATTTCTTGGCATAAAGACACGAATTGTATGTCGTGCGGAGAATCCAATTCTTTGCAATCATGTGGAAAAACCATTTTTTTCTGGAAGCAAATGCTTCCATGAAATCTTTACGAGGAATATTATTTTCCCACTGGGGAACATTTTTAACTTGCTTGTTCACGAATTTGCTCACAGCGCTTCATACATCACTTCTATCATAGGGAATCCCCAATCTGCAACAGTTCCCAATGTATCAGCAAATAATTTTTCTTCTTTTGATGTTAAAACAGTGGGGTTATCTGGAAGTTCACAGTTAACCGCATACTGCTCCGACAAAATTATATCATCAATAAAAAAGAATATTATAATTTTGATTACACAACTTTTAACACTGTACCACTTCGGAATATCTATGATAAGAACTTGCTTATGTTAAATTTTAACGCACCTTGTTTACATGTTTCGACATATTTTGGGTCATCTTCAGAACTGGTCGTTGTTGGTCTCGGCGCCTCTTGTTTCCTGTGTGGGTGCGTTCGTAGTGTAGAGTCAAAGAGTGTGTGTGTTCTGAAATTGAGTTGTGTGTTGAGAATATCGTTGGGGTGTGTTTTCGTGTGTCTGTATATTTCATATTGTTCTAGTGTGTTGAGTTTCTGGCTCTTTGGTTGGATGTGCAGTATTTCCATGCCTGTGTTGATGTCTCTGTAGGTGTGGTTGGCATTTGTGATGTGTTCTGCATATGTGGAGTGTTTTGTAATTTTGTTATGGCTGTGATGTGTTCTTTGTAACGTGTTTGAAACGATCTGCCTGTCTGTCTTATGTGGAAGTTGTTGCAGGTGTTACATTTGAGTTTGTATACGCCTGTGTGGTTGTATTTGTTTGTTTGTGTTGTTTTTGTGTTGAGATGTTTTTTTAGAGTGTTATTTGTTCTGTATGCGACATTGTAATTTAATTTCTTGAATGAGGTTGCAATTTTGCGTGTGCTTTTGCTTTCGTATGTTAGTGTGATGTATTTGTTGTGTTCTTGTGTTTGTATTGTATTCTTCTGTTTTTTGTGGTTTTGTTTTGTCTTACGTATTATGTTGTCTATTATGTTGGGGTTGTATCCGTTTTCTTGTGCTATGTATTTGATTGTGTTTATTTCTTCGTTGTAATCCTGTTGGTTCATTGGTATGTTGAGTAGTCTGTGTAGTAAAATAATTTTAAAGTATTACAAGTGATTTAACAATAAATTGTATGAAGTATTGGTAAGTCATGAAAAGTCTTGTGAAGCGCTGAATTTGATTGTGTATTAATAGCTTAAGATTATACGTCACATAAAAGAAACTCAAACCAAAATTATTCACATAGGTGCAATGTACGGAAAGGTATTACCATTCTATATAACCCACATTGACTCTTTATTTCTATATAATGGAAAACTTATTCTTCTCACAAGTTTTATTATGTAACGTACTTCGTTCCTATCAGATGGAAATGATCAGTAGTGGATTACCCTCTGATCTTGAAACGAGCACAGCACGATTACTTAATAACTGTCTGCTGTAATCTCAAATCGTCATCGTTTGGTCATAACTATCTTATACCTGCTAACAACTTCTACGGCTATTGAATCAGATTGAAGGATCCCCTTTCCAACAAGCGAAGTATGATTGTGGAGGTTGCGAGCAAAACCGGTCATTTGCACCGAAAGAATTTGGATCATTGTACGAAATATGTCAGTAACTGAAATATACTCCCACTATCGCGAAAACTACGAAGTAAGTATGAAAGATGTAGATCATCCCATATTATTTGCAGATGACACAAGTATAGTAATTACAGCCAATAACTCCAACACATTCCAATCTTCAACAGAGGAAATTCTCTTCAAAATATGTAACTGGTTCTCAGTCAATAAATTAGTATTAAATTGTAACAAAACTAACATAATTCAATTTAAATCCTGTCCAAATTCAACGTCGCAAATTTCTAGCGCAATAATTAACAATAGATCCCTATTAGAAACAACAACAACCAAATATCTTGGCTTAAATATCGATAATGTGTTAAATTGGAAAAACCATATTAAAGAAATTACCCCCAAACTAAATTCAGCTTGTTTTGCTATTAGATCTATGCAAAAGATAGTAAATACCAATAACTTAAAAACAATATACTTTGCATACTTCCACTAGGTAATGAGTTTTGGAATAATATTCTGGGGAAATTCCACAGATAGTAACAGTATATTCCTACCACAAAAAAGCGTCATTAGAATAATAGTAGCTGCCAAATCTAGGGAATCGTGTAGGACTATTTTCAAAAAACTACAAATAATGCCCATGGCTTGTCAGTATATCTTTTCATTAATAATCTTCCTCGTATGTGATGGTGAAAACTTTGTAACTAATTCAACAGTTCATAGCATAAATACACGTCAAAAAATGACTTTCATACTCCATCGGCAAGTCTATTGTGCTATCAAAAAGGAGTGCGTTATATGGCAGTAAAAATTTTTAATAGCCTCCCTATCGATATAAAAACTGAAACTCAAAATATAAGATTATTTAGGGCCAAATTAAAGAAGTACCTAATTTCGCACGCCTTCTATTCTGTAGGTGAATTCATGACATTCAATAACA
This sequence comes from Periplaneta americana, assembly GCA_025594305.2. Lineage (NCBI taxonomy): Eukaryota > Metazoa > Arthropoda > Insecta > Blattodea > Blattidae > Periplaneta > Periplaneta americana. Next base: position 855,988 of record JAJSOF020000039.1, on the reverse strand, counting down.
CTTCATGAAATTGATACTAAAACTTTGTGTTGTACTAGCAGACTATATTGTAAATCTCTTCTGTATATATTTCATCTAGACTGTGGCTATAAATTAAGATTTTATAATAGTATTAAGTTTTTTGACTTGTTCCATATTCTAGCTGTAAAGCAAAGTATGAATACCATGGAAGGTTAATAAATACAATACAAAAACATGTTAGTGACTTCTGTTGCAGCCTATTTCTACCAATCGCTTAGTAATGCTAGTATTTCTGTCACTCAGTTTTACTATATCTGTGGCTATAGAAAGGAGATAGATGTCTAGAGTTGACTACAGCAAAGACTGCAGAATGTTATGCACACAAGGGTATATTTTGATGAGAAGAGGTTTTGGGGGCTAGAAGAGGACCACAGTGAATTTGATGTGAGTTGTTAGCAGGAAGTGCTGATGTCGATAGTGAGACAGGAACATATTCACTGACTGTCACAAAAAATCTTCTTGCGGACAATATAGTAAGAATGCATAGTTTATATTATGGTGATGATGACATGTGATATGTATAAACAAAGAAAAAAAACGTTTTATTTTAAACATAAAATAATACATTTACCTTAATTAAAAACTTGTTTCACGAAATATCAATCGAAATAGCGGCACGTTTAATACCGAAACAATTCATTTCATTTCACCAAACAATACGGTCCCCACCTCGTATAAATCTATCCAGAAAACACATGGAAATATAATATGCATTATTATAAACACACATAGCAATCTTTTCTATTTTTCCACCAAGGATTAGGCGAAGGGCCCCTGTTTAATTACAATGATATTAATGGTAATATACTGGCACAGATACGTAGGCGACATACTCATACTATACAAAGGAAACAAAAGACAAATACACAAACTACACCAATACATAAACAAAATACACCCAAAACTCCAATACACACTGGAACTTGAAAACAATAACTCCATAAATTTCCTAGACATCACCATAACAAAAGTTGACAACAAACACACCTTCAAAATATACAGAAAACCAACCACCACCACCACACACATACACAACACATCTAACCACCCCACACAACACAAACATGCTGCATTCAGGACAATGGTACACAGATTACTGAACATACCCATGAGCCAACAACACTACAATGAAGAAGTGAACACAATCAAATACATAGCACAAGAAAACGGATACAACCCAAACATAATAGACAACATCATAAGGAAGACAAAACAAAAACTCAACAAATACAAAAACACACAAAACACAAGAACACAGGAAATACATCACACTAACATACGAAAATAAAAACACACACAAAATCGCATCCCCATTCAGAAAACAGAAATACAACATAGCATACAGAACAGAAAACACACTACAAAGACATCTCAACACACAAACAAATAAGTACAACCACACAGGCGTATACAAACTCACATGCAATAGTTGCGACAGTTTCTACATTGGACAGACAGGCAGATCATTCCAAACTCGATACAAAGAACACATTAAAGCAATAACCAGAGGACACAATACATCTACATATGCCGAACACATAACTAATGCTAACCACACATACAATAATATAAATGCGGACATGGAAATCCTACACATACAACCCAAAAACCAAAAACTCAACACACTAGAACAATATTAAATATACAGACACACTAAAACACACCCTGATCAAATTCCCAGCACACAGATCAATTTCAGAACACACACACTATTTGACACAACTCTTCATCACATGAACGCACCCACACAACAGGCAGCGAAGTTGAGATAGCGCCGAGATCTAGTAGGCTCTGAGGATGGTGTTAAGTAGCACCGAAACAGCTGTAAGCCATACATGCTTACATAATTAACACGAGTATTATCGCCATTTAATCAATTATTTAATAATAATAATAATAATAATAATAATAATAATAATAATAATAATAATAGGCCTAGCGGCTTTTCAGTTATTAAGATGGGATTAAACTTTTCTGGCAAAATTGCACACAACCGAATCCCCAACTGTTGTGACAGCTAAAACTGGAAAAGCGAGTAGAAGTCTTAATTGCTGTACATCTTTGTTGTAATATCACGTTCAAGACAGAAGAATTAATTTGAATATTTATAACATGTGCAATTGCGTGACCCATGGTCTATAGAGTGCAGAGAAATTATGTTCTCTATTGAAACTCACATGGGCTACAGCGTCACTAATTGCTACACGTAAACAAACATTTTTAAAATGTCGCAAAAAATATTCCTGCGAGCGGATTTCATTTAATGGCTCTAATTGTCGTTAGGCAGTCTGGAAATTATATTAGGTGAATTTTGTGAAGAATTAAACATTCTGTTTGTCTGTCGTTTTAAAAGTATCAGGGACAGAACATTATTAGGACTAATTTCACTATTAATAATAATAATAATAAAATAATAATAATAATAATAATAATAATAATAATGACAATTTTATTAGAGAAATATTTACGCAAATATAATATAGGTCAGTTTCTATCCGATGCGTTTCCAATTCACTGCGGGCTAAAGCAAGGAGATACACTATAACCTTTACTTTTTAACTTTGCTCTAGACTCTAGAGTATGCCATTAGGAAAGTCCAGGATAACAGAGAGGGTTTGGAATTGAACGGGTTACATCAGCTGCTTGTCTATGCGGATGACGTGAATATGTTAGGAGAAAATCCACAAACGATTAGGGAAAACGCGGAAATTTTACTTGGAGCAAGTGAAGAGATAGGTTTGGAAGTAAATTCCGGAAAGACTAACTGTACGATTATGTCTCGTGACCAGAATATTGTACGAAATGGAACTATAACATTTGGAGATTTATCCTTCGAAGAGCTGGACAAATTAAAATATCTTGGAGCAACAGTAACAAATATAAATGATACTCGGAAGGAAATTAAACGCAGAACAAATATGGGAAATGCCTGTTATTATTCGGTTGAGAAGCTTTTATCATCTAGTCTGCTGTCAAAAAACCTGAAAGTTAGAATTTATAAAACAGTTATATTACCGATTGTTCTGTATTGATTTGAGAGAGGAACAGAGATTAAGGATATGTGAGAATAATGTTCTTAGGAAAGTATTTGGGGCTAAGAGGGATGAAATTACAGGAGAATGGAGAAAGTTACACAACACAGAACTGCACGCATTGTATTCTTCATCTGACATAATTAGGAACATTAAATCCAGACGTTTGAGATGGGCAGGGCATGTAGCATGTATGGGCGAATCCAGAAATGCATATAGAGTGTTAGTTGGGAGGCCGGAGGGAAAAAGACCTTTGGTGAGGCCGAGACGTAGATGGGAGGATAATATTAAAATGGATTTGAGGAAGATGGGATATGATGGTAGAGACTGAATTAATCTTGTTCAGGATAGGGACCAATGGCGGACTTATGTGAGGGCGGCAATGAACCTCGAACTTTTTATAGGGAAAAACATTGGTAATTTCGTGGCAGTGGTTATTTCGTGATACTTTTTCTTTGCTCTTTCGTAAACTAACCAATGGTGTTACGAGATTCAAATTTCCGCCAAGGGATTGCATATGTTGTCCAGTTTCCAGAAACATACAGCTAAGCTTTGTGTGACTATTGTAGTTGCTTCAGTGAGCTTTTATGTTTAGAGAGAGCAAGTCTGCGTCGACTTCTCAGGCGTACAAATTTTGTGGATGTTTGTAATTACATTACAGGCTTATTACTAAAGGTAAGCATACGATATTTGGAAGAATGATTTATTATACCTTAATGAAATTTTAAGAAATGTTTTTGGAATTTTAGATACATATGTAGTCGCCATATAGGCTTAGCTTTACTGATAGAAATCTTAGCTGTTTGAGGCGAAATTTTGTTGAGCATTAAGCGTTACATTTTATACTATTTTAAAAATTGTATTACAATACGAATTTTAGAAATCTGAAAATAAGATGTGATACCAAAAAATAAAAGGGGGACGCAATGGGTTCAGTGTAGCTTCTGTTTGATTTTTTATCATACTAAGTGGCAATGATAAGTGGTAGATGACTTACTTGCAAGAATTGTGACAGAAGATGAAACATGGCTCCACCATTTTGGACCGGAGACAGAGGCAGACAATGGAGTGGCATCATGCAAATTCACGAAAGAAATAGAAATTCAAAAGTGCACCTTCAGCAGGAAAAGTTATGGCTACTGTGTTTTTCGATTCAGAAGGACTCTTGCTTGTGGACATCATGCCACACGGAACGACCATTAATTCTGACGCGTAGGTGGCAACTCTCAAGAAACTTCAAGCCCGACTGAGTCGTGTTCGACTACATCGGGAGAAACACGATGTTCTGCTATTGTACGACAACGCACAGCCATATGTCAGTCACAAGACCACAGACCAAATCAGAAAATTCGGATAGACAACACTGAAACACCCTCCTTACAGTCCTGAACTGGCGATTACCATTTCTTTGGTAAACTGAAGGATCCCTTCGCGGAACGAGGTTAGAAGATGACTCCCTTGTGCACGCTGCTAAAGAGTGGCTCAGACGTGTTGGTCCAGACGTTTACCGTGCTGGTCTACAGGCCCTCGTTCCTAGGTTACGTAAGACAGTTGAAAGGGATGGGGATTATGTGGAAAAGTGGCATTTTGTTCCTAAAGGATGTATCTTCATTCTATGAAAATAGCAAAGCTGTAGGATAAAAATATAATTTTATAACAAATGTTATGCATTACTTTTGGAGTTACCCTAGTAATATAGGCTATAGTAAAGTCCGTAATAAAAGTATTCACCCTTTCAGGGCAAAGAAGATCCCTTTTCAATTTCAATTTTTACTTAGATTTCATTCTTATTATGTGTTGATATGTATTTCTATGTTTTCTTGCTATGAATATTAGACGGAATTACTATGTTTGAAGTCTTGTAACAATAAATGAGAATTTCATTTGACTTTAATGAATTTTTCCACAATTCTTCTACCTCTCACGAAATTATCAATGCAATATCACGAAATTACCAAGATTATCACGAAATAACCAACCAACTAGCTTAAGTTGTAAAAGTGGTTTTGCCACTTGTTCAAGAACGTGTCCAATCTTTTATGTCTCCAGATTTGTACAGCAAATTATCGTCTTTTAGATGAAAGAATCGGAATATGGATATATTTACACATTTGCATTTTAATTAATTTTCATGAAATTATCACGAAATTACCAATGTTTACCCTACTATAATGCTCATTGTAAAAGTAAAATGTTATATTGTCTGTAATTTCGAAATTGGATATTTTAATTTCACCTAAAACTATGGTATGTTTTGGTACAATATTGACATAAAGTAGGCCTAACAATGGCAAAACTATTGTATGAATACCACAGTTATTGTACATCTGGAAACACTGGCTGTAGATAATGGGTCAAGGGACAGAAAATATAGGGTTTTCTGTTTTAAAATGTAGGGTATAGAAAAGTCTAGAATAACGAAACAAAATATGGCAAGAGGTAACTGTGAACGCAATGGGGAACAATTATCCAGCAACTCGTCTAGATTCGTCCAGTGTCGTACAATGTGTAATTATTCTTTGTGTTTACTGCAATGTACCGTAGAAGTGGGTAAAGTCAATCAGTGGGTGTATAATTGATCATTTGCGATTTTTATTGAAAATTAAATATTCTCTCAGTTACTTGTTAAAATTTTGTTACGCTGACTTCATTGCCTGACATTTTAAATGTAAGCGAGAAGGAAAACAAAAATCCTGCGAATGCCAACAATGGGAACATGTGTAATTACCGTTGAAGTGAAAATTGTTATTTTCAACTTTTTCTCTTAAATGAAAACAAAGTCTTACAAACTCTAAATTATCGTCAGCAGTGAAAGTAGACAGGAAGTATACGTAAGTACTTTTCGTTGAGATTGTATCCTGAAATAATAGTTTTGCAGTTCGTGAATATTAGTATTGAAACTTATTATTTTAAGAAAGCTTGTACCTTTGTAGGGTTAAGTCGATCATGCCATCGACCTACTCGAAGCAGATAGGACCAGCAGGAAGAATAAATTGTTCACCGAAAAACCTCCAACTAACACTTATAAACAGAAAAGTGTCATAGTATAGCTTATATTGATGGGATAGTGGGGAAAGGGGAAGGCGAAATTATGGTGAACTTCTTGCGTAAGAGAAGCACTGCCAAAGTAACATATTTTGTACACCCCTCTGTACCTGACTACGGGAACAACGTAGTTTCTAAAGTGACATGAGGAGGGGAAGATTTCAAATAACATCTGATATAAACCTAAGCAATATTGAATTGCATTTTAGATTATAATTGAAGGGTGGTATTTCAAAGTAAATTCTGAATTCTTAAATCTTTGTTTGTTGGTATGTGAAGTATTAAAATGTGAATAATTTCGAGAGAAAAATTGTTCCGGAGCCGGGTATCGAACCCAGGACCTTTGGTTTAACGTACCAACGCTCTACCACTGAGCTACCCGGGAACTCTAACCGACACCGATCCAATTTTTTTATACCTGAAATCTTGATTTGCATAATACACGTCACTGTTCGTTAACAGAAAACCACAATTTAAGTCACACGGAGTTAGTGTGCACTCGAAGTTGGTTACTTGACGGTTGTCAGCCCACTTTGAGGTCTGTGGATATAGAGGAAAGGTCCCGGGTTCGATACCCGGCTCCGGAACAATTTTTCCCTCGAAATTATTCAAATCAACTTTACAGGGAGTTATACCTGAAATCTTGATTTGTATTAAAATGTGTTTTTATGTTTTATAAGTTGGCAATCATAGTCACGATTGTACAGTGGATACCTATAGGCCTAACTGTATCGAATAGTATGATCACAGTAACAAAAGATACACTATATAATGCTACAAATAAAATATATGTAATACACTTAATTTGTTTTTTAAAAACATAAACAGTGATCGACTTTACTCCGCAATGTTTTAAAATCGATCTTAAACTAGAAATTCAATGGCGATCGACTTTACCCTATTTAAGCAGGCAACTTCGATCACCAGTCAAATAAAAAAATAGTTTTTTATAGATTGTAATTCAATTCTTGTAATGTGTGTTCATAAGTGAAGGATATGACGACAAAATGCTATTTTCTGAGGAACTTCGCTCCATTGCATAACCTCAATATCATTAAAAAATTGAAAAATTTTGATCGACTTTACCCTCTTCTACGGTATCTGCCTCAGATTGTCACGCAATAGGTTAAGTGTTAGCAACATATTCGGCCCAGTAGTGATAAAATACAAACATGTGTCCGTCTTTGAAAATAATCATCGCAGCCTGAGTTTATATTATTTAGCATCGCATAGAGGGTGAATGCGTTCATTACTGCGGCGCAATATAACTTTATAATCGCTGTTATTAGTGGTAGTAACAATTTTAGCAGTAGGAAAATGGCTACATTATTTAGAAACATTAGCTTGTATGCACTTTAACCAGATTATGAATTATTGGCTATGTACTGTGTTGTAGTGCTGCGTGCTGTCAACCTAATAGATTTGAATTTACTATAAAATTGTCTACCTCTTTCCGTAATAGCCTATGAGTTTAAAATTGCTTTCATTTCCACTGCAATTTATGCACCACAACCACGCACGTGTTTGGAATATGTAATTCCATGCATGTCCGTTATTCCGGAGGGAGATTTTTCCCCTCGTATCATTAGGGTGGCAAGGCTAAGTTATGAGTGTGGAGAGGTAAGTGTCAAATTCAGAGTAATTACATTACGTAAGCGATTTTCAATATGTGGCCAGTATACCACAGTCAGTAGGCAGTCCGTTAGTTTTCTTTAATCGCTACGTACTGTAATTGTTATAGTGGTGAAGAAAGGACAGATTATATCCTATAATGCTAATTTGGAAACAGGGTTAACTACGCATTCAGGAATTATAAACTCAGCCGCAGAAAAGCAGACAAACTGAGTAATTCATTTAATGTGCGCAGGAACGAAATACAATAATATGAAAGGCCAGGATAATTACCAAACCGGAACTTTGGCAGAATGCCCTTTTTAATGTGGTGCTTCTATTTTAAATTTAAAAGCGAATACATACAAATTAAATATTTTTATTTAAATACTGCAATTTTTTACTTTCTTCTTTCCATAAATACCACGCAAATGCCTAATTTACGCAGTAAATGTCTTATACTACTTCAATTTAGTTATTTACTGCTTATTATTAAACGTTGTTTAATTGACTGAGTATTTTAACACTTCTGTAAGCGCAACAAAGACAATACCGATGCCTCCGAGTCAGTTCATATACCTTTAAAAGCAACAATGATTGCTGCAGTGGAAAAGTATAAAAGGAAAGGTTTAAATTACTCTTTTGTTTCTACATGTTTTTTAATCATTTCATATACTTTTAAAAGCAACAATGAGTGCTGCAGAAGAAAAGTATAAAAGGAAAGGTTTAAATTACTGCTTGTTTTCTACTTCCTTTTCTATCAGTTCTTATACTTTTAAAAGCAACAATGAGTGCTGCAGAAGAAAAGTACAAAAGGAAAGGTTTAAATTACTGCTTGTTTTCTTTTAAAAGCAACAATGACAGTGGAAAAGTATTGCTGGAAAAGTATAAAGGAAAGGTTTTAATTACTGTTGTTTTCTACTTCTTTTTAATCATTTCATATACTTTTAAAAGCAACAATGAGTGCCGCATACTTTTAAAAGCAACAAAAAGTATAAAAGGAAAGGTTTAAATTACTCTTTGTTTTCTACTTGCTTTTTAATCAGTTCATATAACTTTAAAAGCAACAATGAGTGCCGCAGTGGAAAAGTATAAAAGGAAAGGTTTAAATTACTGCTTGTTTTCTACTTGCTTTTTTTTCTACTTGCAGTGGAAAAGTTTTAACTGCTTGTTTTCTACTTCTTTTTAATCATTTCTATACTTTTAAAAGCAACAATGATTGCTGCAGTGGCAAAGTATAAAAGGAAAGGTTTTAATTACTGTTCGTTTTCTACTTGCTTTTTAATCAGTTCATATACTTTTAAAAGCAACAATGATTGCCGCAGTGGAAAAGTATAAAAGGAAAGGTTTTAATTACTGTTCGTTTTCTACTTGCTTTTTAATCAGTTCATATACTTTTAAAAGCAACAATGAGTGCCGCAGTGGAAAAGTATAAAAGGAAAGGTTTAAATTACTGCTTGTTTTCTACTTGCTTTTTAACCAGTTCATGTACCTTTAAAAGCAACAATGAGTGCCCCAGTGGAAAAGTATAAAAGGAAAGGTTTAAATTACTGCTTGCTTTCTACTTGCTTTTTAATCAGTTCATATACCTTTAAAAGCAACAATGAGTGCCGCAGTGGAAAAGTATAAAAGGAAAGGTTTAAATTACTCTTTGTTTTCTACTTGCTTTTTAATCAGTTCATATAACTTTAAAAGCAACAATGAGTGCCGCAGTGGAAAAGTATAAAAAGGAAAGGTTTAAATTACTGCTTGTTTTCTACTTGCTTTTTAATCAGTTCATATACTTTAAAAGCAACAATGAGTGCCCCAGTGGAAAAGTATAAAAGGAAAGGTTTTAATTACTGCTTGTTTTCTACTTCCTTTTCTATCAGTTAATATACTTTCAAAAGCAACAATGAGTGCCCCAGTGGAAAAGTATAAAAGGAAAGGTTTGAATTACTGCTTGTTTTCTACTTGCTTTTAATCAGTTAATATACTTTAAAAGCAACAATGAGTGCCCCAGTGGAAAAGTAAAAAGGAAAGGTTTTAATTACTGCTTGTTTTCTACTTCCTTTTTATCAGTTAATACACTTTTAAAAGCAACAATGAGTGCCCCAGTGGCAACAAAAGTGGAAAAAGGAAAGGTTTAAATTACTGCTTGCTTTCTACTTGCTTTTTAACCAGTTTATATACCTTTAAAAGCAACAATCAGTGCCGCAGTGGAAAAGTATAAAAGGAAAGGTTTAAATTACTGCTTGCTTTCTACTTTCTTTTTAACCAGTTCATATACCTTTAAAAGCAACAATCAGTGCTGCAGTGGAAAAGTATAAAAGGAAAGGTTTAAAAAGCTTTTTAAGCAGTATCTTTAAAAGTAACAATTATGCCGCAGAAGAAACATAAAGGAGAAGGTTTTAATTACTGTTTGCTTTTTTCTACTTCCTTTTCTATCACTGTTTGTTTTCTACTTCCTTTTCTATCAGTTCATATATTTTTAAAAGCAGCAATGAGTGCCGCAGTAGAAAAAGTTCAAAAGGAAAAGTTTAAAATATTACTGTTTGTTTTCTACTTCCTTCCAATCAGTTCATATACTTTTGACGGCCTCGTCTCAAGCGTCTAAACACTTTATTTCAAGGCTTATTTATTGTGCGATAGTCTCGTTATTTCTACCCCCACCCCAGGGCAGTGGACGACAAGGCCTCCTACGCTGCTTTGGAGTCTTCTCACACAGCACTATCCGCCCTTGCAGCAATCGATGTGATATGCAAGAGCCTCACTACGAGGAGTGCATCAAGAGTTAGGTCCAACCGCCCATACAGTACAGCTGACGAGAACGCATCATCATCCTCATCGGCTCTCTCTTCCCCAGAAGCTTCTTCCAGCAACTGTTCTGACATAAGGAGCACTTTTTATCGTCTATCTCAGCGGTCATCAGCACAGTGCACCCTCGCGGTAGCGTCCCTTACCCGCGGGTAAGAGATGCACGCTAGTGCATCCGTGGCTATGACGGGTATGAAGTATTCCAGTGGCGAGGTTTCGCTCGTACCAGAAATTACGTCAGCAATAATAGTTCAATATGCACACAATGTTCACGCAAGCATTGTAATAAGCATATTTCATATAATTAATAAATACTCAGCATGTTCCTTTATAATGTCGTCATCATCCTTCATGAATTAGGCCTCTGTAGACCTGTTTCAGCCCCATCTAGCAGTCTTCTAAAAGGTATCCCTGGTCGACGATGTCCTCTAGGTTTATACTGCATCATAATTTTTGGGATTCTCGAATTTTCCATTCTTCTTACATGATCTAGCCAATTTAATTTGTATCTGCTGATTTTTTCTTCTACTGACTCTACTTCTAATTGTTCTACAATTTCTTCATTCCTTTTCGGTCTAAAAGAGTATATCCTGCTGTCCTGAAAAATTTAATTTCCGTTGCTTTGATTCTGTTCATGTCTTTTTTCTTTAATATCCAAATAAAAGGGAGGGTAATGCTAGTGTATTATATATTTTTATTCTTGTAGATTTTTGTACTAATTTAGCTTTTAATGTATTGTTTAATACTCCTAGAATTTGTGTAAATTTGGTAATTATCTTGTTCACATTTTTTCATTTTGATAAGATATTTCACAACCCAGATAATTGAAATTTTGCACTTGTTCGAGGCATTGGTTATTGTGTATTATCTTACTTCTGACTGGGTCTTGTCCTAAAAATGCCATTACTTTTGATTTTTGTGCTGAAATTTCCATCCCAAAATCTTTTAATATTTTATTTAATGTTATATAATCCTCTTTGTAAATTATCCTCTGAATTGGAAATTATGACTTGATCATCGGCATAGAGTAAGGTATTTAATGTTAGAGCACTGGTTATTTTGATTCCTGATGTGTAGATTTGGTTCCATTTTAAAATAATTTCATTTATATAAATATTAAATATAAGTTGGTCCAGCAGGTCCAATGAAAGAAGTGTATAAGCCACAAACCCTGATATATAGAATATCTCATTATTTCAGTGGGATTTTTACCTTTCATCTGAGTCCAAAACTAAATGATGTGAACGATTAGAACCGGAGATAGATGTAGCCGAGAAATTTGTACAAACGGTTTTTCGAAAATCGTAATTTAATATCTCCCGAAATTAGATTTGTATAAAAAATATACACGGATCAAATTTATTTTAGAGTTAAAAGTGTCCGAAAAAAATGACATAGGAATATGAAATCTTGATATGTTTGAAGTGGAATGGCTCTTGTGCGAGGACAGGAAAATGGAACAAGACAGCTTCAGTCCACATAATAATAATAATAATAATATAATAATAATAATAATAATAATAATAATAATAATAATAATAATAATAATACAAAGTAATAAGCGAGAGCAAGTTAACACGCGTTCATATGTGCTCTAATGTTGACAATGTGACTCCCAAATCTAATTTAATCTTCCTTCCTAACATCTAAAACCAGATCTAAAGTCAGTTTTCCCTCGCCGTCTATGCCAATACATTAATATCATCATCGTCATCAATATCGCTCACTATTGCGTCAGATCGCAGGAGTTAAATTTCGTGTCAGCCACACGCCTCGTCCCCCCTCACGTGTCACGGTGCTGTGTACAGTGCTGCCATCTACGATAACATCAGCCTAAAACTGGTGGACTCTTGCAAACACGGAGTACATGTGTATAAAAAATGTAATTTTAACGGTAGAATCCAGTGTGATAAGTATCGTACTACTGTTTTCTCTATTCTTCGTGCCAACAGACGTGTATGTCGTTGTCTTCACGTCTGTGGCAAACAGAGCTGCAGAGATTGATAAACGTTGATATCGACAACAGCACCCACTGCAAATGGCATACGTGACCCATGTATGTACACCAGATTACCATATTAAGACCACCACTTTATTCAAAGGCATGATTTAATTTGTATAAATGTAACGTTAAAAATTCATCCAGTCGAAAAATGAAACGTACAAAAAATTGTAAGACTTAATGAGGTGAAAATTTCATATTAATACGTCTCTGTGTGTTTGAATAATCATCAAAGAATAAAATGACCGAATTTTTAAAATCCTGTATTATAGAAAACGAGTAAAAAGTTCATTATTAACAATATTCATTAATTCAGAATCATACAAGTTGGAAATTACTTCGGCATGACGTCCAAATTGGCACTGCGAAATACACTAAATGACATTGCGAAACAGAGATTATAAACACAGTGTAGTAAGTACAGCCGAGCGATTAATAGAACAAGTGAAGAACACTAGATTCGTGATCACTATGTGAAGTAGCATTTCTTATTTTATTTCATTCCATTTATTGCATTCGGCAGATCTTTCCTCAGCAATCAAGAGTTATACCCCTTATCACATAAATATCAGACTAACCATTCCCATGTTACGACATGAACTCATATAAAAGACAACAACCACAAGGATGTTCACTGTCGAAAATGAATTCCTTTGGCAACGACCGCTAGATGGAAGCACTGCTGCAAGCTATTACCCCATGCAATTCCATCAGGTTAATAACGTGAGTTCTTTTGCAGTCGCTAGATGGCAGCATAGTGAAATTTATAAAAAAAGTCTTGAAAGTGCATTACGCTGACCAATCTGTTATATGTGATCAGGGGTATACTTCTATTTACCTATTTATTTCTACGTCTTGATTACACAACTTTTAACACTGTATCACTTCGGAATATGTATGAAAAGACTTTCCTGTGTTAAATTTCAACGTACCTTGTTTACATGTTTCGACTTATTTATGGGTCATCCTCAGAACTGGTCGTTGTTGGTCTTGGTGCCACTTGTTCTGTTTCCTGTGGGGGTGCGTTCGTGTGGTATAGTGTAGTGTCAAAGAGTGTGTGTTTTCTAAAATTGAGTTGTGTGTTGAGAATTTCGTTGGGGTGTGTTTTCGTGTGTCTGTATATTTCATATTGTTCTAGTGTGTTTAGTTTGTGGCTTTTTGGTTGGATGTGCAGAATTTATATGTCACTGTTGATGTCTCTGTGGATGTGGTTAGCATTTGTGATGTGTTCTGCATATGTAAGGTGTTTTGTAATTTTGTTATGGATGTGATGTGTTCTTTGTAACGTGTTTGAAACGATCTGCCTGTCTGTCCACAAAGGCGTATACAAACTCAAATGTAACACCTGCAACAAAATTCTACATAGGACAGACAGGCAGAAAATTTCAAACACTTTACAAAGAACACATCACAGCCGTAAAAAAATTACAAAACACCTCCACATATGCAGAAAACATCACAAATGCCAACCACACCCACAGAGACATCAACACAGACATGGAAATACTGCACATCCAACCAAAAAGCCAGAAACTCAACACACTAGAACAATATGAAATATACAAACACACGAAAACACACCCCAACGATATTCTCAACACACAACTCAATTTCAAAACACATACACTCTTTGATTCTACACTACGAACGCACCCACACAGGAAACAAGAGGCGCCAAGACCAACAACGACCAGTTCTGAAGATGACCCATAAATAGGTCGAAACATGTAAACAAGGTACGTTAGAATTTAATACAAGAAAGTCATACCATACATATTCCGAATTCAATAAATATCTAAATTCTCATTTCGATTGCTGCATAATATCTACATCACTCTTTCAAAGTAATCATATCTGTCTACACTCTACAGGAGATACAAGTACAGTCAATTGCTGCCTTCATAATGCCATGTTAAAAGTGAGTTTCGTGGTTATGTAAGTACTATATGACCAAATCAATATTGCTCGCATGTCTCGAGCATGACAAGGATTATTGCACTCTGGTTTAAATACCAGTCGCATTCAACAATGATTCCTGTAGTTTTTAAAACTTATAAGCTTATAACTTTCGCCTACAGCTTCTGCAATTACTTCACCACAAACGGTAGGCCTACTGTCAGAAATGTAAACATATCAAACGAATGCCACTGATTTGATTGTATATGTTTCTATAGTTTGGCTGATGAATTGTATATGCTGTAAATTGTATAGTAGTCTGTATAGCTCAATTGATGAATTGTATATGCTGTAAATTGTATAGTAGTCTGTATAGCTCAATTGATGAATTGTATATGCTGTAAATTGTATAGTAGTCTGTATAGCTCAACTGATGAATTGTATATGCTGTAAATTGTAAGTAGTCTGTACAGCTCAATTGATGAATTGTATATGCTGTAAATTGTATAGTAGTCTGTATAGCTCAACTGATGAATTGTATATGCTGTAAATTGTATAGTAGTCTGTATAGCTCAACTGATGAATTGTATATGCTGTAAATTGTATAGTAGTCTGTATAGCTCTACTGATGAATTGTATATGCTGTAAATTATATAGTAGTCTGTATAGCTCAACTGATGAATTGTATATGCTGTAAATTGTATAGTAGTCTGTATAGCTCTACTGATGAATTGTATATGCTGTAAACTGTATAGTAGTCTGTATAGCTCAACTGATGAATTGTATATGCTGTAAATTGTATAGTAGTCTGTATAGCTCAACTGATGAATTGTATATGCTGTAAATTGTATAGTAGTCTGTATAGCTCAATTGATGAATTGTATATGCTGTAAATTGTATAGTAGTCTGTATAGCTCAATTGATGAATTGTATATGCTGTAAATTGTATAGTAGTCTGTATAGCTCTACTGATGAATTGTATATGCTGTAAATTGTATAGTAGTCTGTATAGCTCTACTGATGAATTGTATATGCTGTAAATTGTATAGTAGTCTGTATAGCTCAACTGATGAATTGTATATGCTGTAAACTGTATAGTAGTCTGTATAGCTCAACTGATGAATTGTATATGCTGTAAATTGTATAGTAGTCTGTATAGCTCAATTGATGAATTGTATATGCTGTAAACTGTATAGTAGTCTGTACAGCTCAATTGATGAATTGTATATGCTGTAAATTGTATAGTAGTCTGTACAGCTCAACTGATGAATTGTATATGCTGTAAATTGTATAGTAGTCTGTATAGCTCAATTGATGAATTGTATATGCTGTAAATTGTATAGTAGTCTGTATAGCTCAATTGATGAATTGTATATGCTAGTAGTCTGTATAGCTCAATTGATGAATTGTATATGCTAGTAGTCTGTATAGCCTCAATTGATGAATTGTATATGCTGTAAATTGTATAGTAGTCTGTATAGCTCAATTGATGAATTGTATATGCTAGTAGTCTGTATAGCTCAATTGATGAATTGTATATGCTATAAATTGTATAGTAGTCTGTATAGCTCAATTGATGAATTGTATATGCTGTAAAATGTATAGTAGTCTGTATAGCTCAATTGATGAATTGTATATGCTGTAAATTGTATAGTAGTCTGTACAATTGATGAATTGTATATGCTAGTAGTCTGTATAGCTCAATTGATGAATTGTATATGCTGTAAATTGTATAGTAGTCTGTATAGCTCAATTGATGAATTGTATATGCTGTAAATTGTATAGTAGTCTGTACAGCTCAATTGATGAATTGTATATGCTGTAAATTGTATAGTAGTCTGTATAGCTCAACTGATGAATTGTATATGCTGTAAATTGTATAGTAGTCTGTATAGCTCAACTGATGAATTGTATATGCTGTAAATTGTATAGTAGTCTGTATAGCTCAATTGATGAATTGTATATGCTGTAAATTGTATAGTAGTCTGTATAGCTCAATTGATGAATTGTATATGCTGTAAATTGTATAGTAGTCTGTATAGCTCAATTGATGAATTGTATATGCTGTAAATTGTATAGTAGTCTGCATAGCTCAATTGATGAATTGTATATGCTGTAAATTGTATAGTAGTCTGTATAGCTCAATTGATGAATTGTATATGCTGTAAATTGTATAGTAGTCTGCATAGCTCAATTGATGAATTGTATATGCTGCAAATTGTATAGTAGTCTGTATAGCTCAATTGATGAATTGTATATGCTGTAAATTGTATAGTAGTCTGTATAGCTCAATTGATGAATTGTATATGCTGTAAATTGTATAGTAGTCTGTATAGCTCAATTGATGAATTGTATATGCTGTAAATTGTATAGTAGTCTGTATAGCTCAATTGATGAATTGTATATGCTGTAAAATTTATAGTAGTCTGTATAGCTCAACTGATGAATTGTATATGATTATAAATTGAATTAATCTACTTGATATTAATTGCACAAATTTGTATAGCTTATTGAAAGTATGCTACTTTGTATTGTATATGTTGGTATAGTTTTGGCCGATGAATTTTGTATACTTTAAATTGAATAGTAATATGTATAGCTCTATTGATAAATTGTTTGTGTTTGTAATTTGAAGTAGTTTGCATGATATGTATTATCAATTTCTGTATATCACAACTGATTGAATTGTTTATGCCTTAAATTTAATTAGCCTAACTTACTTGTATTATACATATAGCTCAACTGATGAATGATCGTTTGCGTTTGTAAATTTGATAATCTGATTGGCTATGTATTGTATACTTTTAGTAGAGCCATCGATGTAGCTCAGTCGGCAGACTCGCTGGGCTGCTGATCCGGAGCTGCGTTCGGGCTTGGGTAGGATCCCGCTTTGGTCTCATTGAATGGTTTCTTCCGAGGTTTTCTCCAGCCGTGGGACTGAAGCCGGATGGTCTATGGCGAGTCCTCGGCATCAACCCCTTTGATTCGATTATCTGGTTGGGTTTTTTCGAGGTTTTCCCAACCAAAAGGCAAATGCCGGGTAATCTTTTGGCGAATCCTCGGACCTCACCTCATCATTGTAGAAAATTACTACATTGTAAAAGTGTAAAAATTGTAAAATATTATAAAAATTTGTAAGAATTGTAATTGTAATATTGTAAAATTTTGACTTTTTCCACATCTTAAAGCTACATTGCTCATGTAAGATCTATGGAATATAATGAATGAATTAATTAACGCAAGTATCTGTGAAGGATTCTACGCGCTAGCTCCGACATACTTTATACTTCAGATTCATAGGAATCAATGATATTCTTTTAATAATCCCCATTATAATAAAATCATAACTTTTTATCTCGAAAAAGTCTACTTTGAAACTGGTGCGTTACAATATACATTCCAGGATGGAGAGTATTGCTTTCGTTCATGCAAACCTGCAATAACGTGAAGGCTGATTTGTAATGCTGTTAGCTACACGTTTTAATGTGACAGGACAAAATAGACTATACAGTATGTATTTATAGAAAGGTCATACTACTTTATCAGTGTCGTGCAACTTTGTAATAAATGACATAGGTAGGATTGTCGCCAAGTTCCATGAAGTTGTTCTGGAATAAAAACCAAGAATATGATTGTTATGGAGCATTTGTGTACGAAATTGTAATCAATAATCGAAGTTTCATGAAGTATAATGTTCCTGTTAATCATCTCTTGTTCTATGGCGTCAGTGCAAACAAAGTTATCAACAGTAATCTCACTAGAGGTTTTGATTTTATCGATAAATCTCCGAGTGCAACATGATATAAAGATTAGAAGTAACGAAGTACTCCAATACAATAAAATATTAATTGACTTACGAAAATACAACTGTCTTCAAATGTATTATTGCACCATCTCAACATTACGCCAGATGGCAGTAGTGTGTTATGATTAGCTGTTTTCTTGTTATCAGTTGTGCCAACTATGGAATCTTCATTGAACTCTGTGGACGGTTACTAGTCAAGAAGGCTTTGTTGATTCAGTTTCATTTTTATTAAAACAGTTGCATTCCGCTGCAATCATCCGGATCCCAGTAATCAACGTCACTTGATAGATGATTTTCAATAAATCTTAGTATTAAACAATCTCTGATACGTGACTATCCATAATATCATATAGCAGAAGCTATAACATAACCTAACTAATATAAACAAGTGTTAGAAAAGTTTTAATTAGGGATGATGAAATAAACAAGAAAAGTTTTAATTAACGATGATGAAATAAAAAACAAACATGAAAAATTTTAAAAGGAACAATTATTGAATATACAATTTTCAAATTTGAATGTTTTAGTGATTGGTTGTTCAGTTGATGTTATATTGGACGTGTGCGTAAAATAAGTGGAACTCGTTGATGTACATGGTGTATTCCTCAACTTATTCTGGAAATCCGAATGGCGCTCTTCATTTATTTCTAAATAGGGTTTCAGGGAAGATGCATAGCTATGACCAGTGATCTTTATTATGCACGTGAATGCATTACCTTAAAACTGGGAATAGAGTATTTTATACTATACATAGGGTAAGGCCCGTAACACACTTGAAGAGATCTCGCTAGCGAGAAATGTGTTGCGAGAAAAATCAAAGATTGATAACATGGATTCAAATGGACGTCCACACATTGGAAGAGATTCTCGTTCGAGGCAAAAACCTCGCGCGAGTTTCTCGCTGGAATCGGTAGCTCAGAGAATTTTCTTGACACATTTATCAAAGATGTTTGACATTTATATCTTTATGACGATTGAATGTAGAAAAAGATATCACGGGTGGCGATTAATTGTATTGTTTTTATTTGAAATGAGGAAAGATGGCTGATAATTGCAGTCAGAACTTATCGAACTTGTACGATGTCACCCGTAGGCCTATTTATATGATACACGGGATGAAAACTATAAAAACACGAAACTTAAGGAAGAAATCTGGAGACAAATATCAGATGACCTGAAAATAAATAGTTTTATATTTTATTTTGATGAGTTTTAATAGTATTAATTATAACATTTGAAATAATGTCATCTATATGTCTTAACAGTTTATATAATTTTAATCAGAATATAACAAAAATTCTCTATCATATCATGAATAGCAAAACACTGAGGTCCATTCAACCTAAAATAACGCCTAAACGTATCATCATTCAAATCCAAACCAGTGTCCAAAACTCGCCCTTGTTTTCGTAAGATGCAATGTGATTTTCAGATATTTCTGGCTTTATTTTAGGCCTACTTTTTCATTCATTAATAAAATATGTTCATGTGACTCCATTTCCTCATCACCTGAATACTCAGATTCAACATAGCGTTCGTACGTAATTTGTAAAGTACGACAATACACTTACAGGTTATATATTTAAGTACGACAATATAATACAGGTTTTAAAAGTACGACAAAATACGTAAATACATAACCTATAATATTTCCCCAACGAGTGATTACTATAATCAGAAAAATGCTTTCTGCATGAAGGCAGTGCATAGATCAGCTATGGGGACTATCAGCAAAGTAGGGAGGGAACGTTCCTACTCACCCCACATTCGTTTGATTGGCAGGCGAGGGGTAACGCAGCTGTTTTGCTAAGGCACGTGCAGTGGTGGATTCGACACACCTTGCGGATCAGTAATTTCTCCGCTCTTATTTCTTGTTTCAAAATCTTTACAGTATTTTGGCAAGTACACGTATCATACAATAATAAATTATGACGGCCACCTACTGTCATTGGGCACTCCAGAAGTAGGCTACAGGAATTATATATTTTCAATTGTATAACTACTCCTTTATCACGTGCACAAAAATTCTTGAACTGCCTTGTGATCGACATAATAAAGTATTTCTTTTTTAAAAACAATAAAGAAAAAAGCAAAGCTCCATTGTCATTTAACTGCACAATATATTCAAAGATACAATGCTCAACATAACAAATTGTGTCTTTTTAAAACTAATAAAGTAACTAAGCTCCATTGTCATTTAACTGGAAAATATATTAAACACAATATAATGATCAACAAAATCAATTGTTTCTTTTTATAAATACTAAAGAAAGTAAAACTAAGCTCCACTGTCATTTAACTTTAAAACATATCAAACAAAATACATGAGATATGAATGAAATGAAATACTACTGTAGGCCTATACTGCTGGTTTTAATTTTTTTGTTGTTGATTGCCCTCGAAATTTCTTGTTATTAACTAAAAAGGATATATTTGGCTCTAAAATAGAACTACTCAACCGTAATACTGAAACTAAATGCATGTCTGTGATTGCAACGAGTGATTTTTACTATTGAAACTAGACCTGGAGATACTTTTGGTCATATTCATTTTGAAAAGAAAAACAGCTCACAACAGTAAGTTGAGCCAAACCATAGATACCATGCGCTTTGCAAATGTGCGCAGATTAGGGAATTGCTCCTCTGGTAGGTAATCCATTTTTTCCTAAACACTTTAGTGGCGTGCTCTTTTGCATCTCTATAGTGGATCTGATGCTTGGGTAGCATCAAATACAAATGGATTATTGAACAGACACATCTCCATGTCCATTGCAGTTCTTCTGAAAATCTTTCCTGGAAAGAGAACGCATCAAGTAGGCCTAATATGCACTCAAAGTTTTAAATAACTTCAGTTCCAGATACTACTTAATAAAATAACAAGTATCTAAATCCTGAAAATACCATAAACATACGTTGTTTTGTATCTTTTCACAAATATTACGAAAATAGCTTTTAAAATTGTAAACAAATACTTGTAAGATCACGGAAGTCAGCTTTAGCCTATGCTTCCGATCAAAGTGACGTTTAATATTGAAGCGTTTTATATGCGCAATTTTAAACCCACATATTAAGCAACAGACTTTCTTCTTTTTGTAAGTAATACAAAATTCTTTCTGCCGCTCTTCCTGAAACTGACGTCCCGAGATCGAACCCATACCCACCACTGAATGAAGTATGTCTAGAGAAGCACCAAGCGGAGGAGAGGGTCGGTGGAGTGGTGTAAGGCGGCCTTGAGTGCAGTGGTCCTTCGGAGCCATTTTTCCCCATGGTTGGCATAGATCAGCCGTGGCGAAAATGCGACTCACGAGCACATTGTGGCTCGCAGTGCATTTCCCTTGCTTCCTACCTACAACCCCCACCCTCTCACTCACTGGACTCAAACCCCGTTCCGTTTGTATTTGTCTCTGACCTGCGAGTGGCGTATCGTCGCAATGTCTCTCTCGAAACCATGTACCTCTACAAAAACGAAAGTTTCAAGTAGGATGGGAGGACGCATTTTTTGCTGACAATATGATGAGAATATTAAATGTATGATTTGTTCACAAATATTACTAGAAAAACGGTTGTATATCATAAAACGGCATTATAAGTTACTACATGTTACTGATGAAACATTGAAAGGTTAAGTGTTATTATTATTATTATTATTATTATTATTATTATTATTATTATTATTATTATTATTATTATTATTATTATCATCTCTGTAGCTACGTCGATCCTTTTCAGCAGATGTACGAATAATGCGGTTAGATCTTCAATTTAAACTCACAGATTTACAATGTGATGTTAAATGAAAGCTAGATGTAAGGACTTGACAAATGTTGAACATTTCAAATCTTTGCCAAAAAATAAATATCCAAAACTTCGTTCTTTCGCTTGCTCTGTTGAAGCCATGTTCGCTATGACTTACGTTTGTGAAAAATTATTTTCAACAATGAAAATAGTAAAAACCAAATTTAGATCACGACTGACAGACAAATACCTTCGTGATCAACTACGACTGGCTTAAGTGACATAATTCCTGATTTTGAAACTTTGTCGCAGAGACATTCTGAAGACAGTTAATTTTAGGTTGTGATAATGTGTCCTATGTTTTCTTGTTCATTTCTTTCTTCGTTACACGTACTAAACATTAGTTTGTAGCCTTGTACTGTATATAATTTTATTTAAGTGCTTGACGTAAGGAAAATGAAAATCCGTTAATAAGTCAGACGTTGCTTCACTTCCCCTTCGGGTGTCCGCCTCCCTCCATAGGTGCTATGCACGTTGCAGGTTACACAGTGGCTCGGCGCACGATGCCATTTTCGCCACGGCTGGCATTGATGATCATAGCGAGGTGTGATCTGTGATAGCGAGATCTCTTCAAGTGTGTAACTGGCCTTACAGAGGGTGGCTGCCTTCCACTATAGTGACGAAAATAAGATCTATTATTAATGTGAGAATTGTAATCAGTTGGTTTGTTGTTCAATGTGCTTTGACTTTGGTATTATTATTATTAGACCTCATAAGACATTATTCCAGATGACCGAAAATGCAGAAGTAGCTTGAGATATGCCGCGATTTCCCCAAAACTATTTGGCAGTTCGTTTTAGTATTCAGCAGTCAATTCAACCGGCAAAGATGAAGATATTCTTGTATGGTGTGGACCGTGCTCTGAAGTAATAACGGACAATGAGCCAATGGAAAATGTTATCACCTATAGCAGTGATGTCAACTGATGCCCATAGGAGCAAGCGCGCGCTTTAGAGCTCAGGAGACCGTGAGCGCTTACCAGCGGAAAGGAAAGAGACAGACGAAAGAGGTAGTATATGCCGCTTGGTCGAGCTGTATACAGGGATGGCCAGCACTGATTCAATGGATAAAGGGAAGATAACTTATTAAAACTGTATCCATGTTAATTTTTAGATTTGCCTGAGAAGTATAAGTGCATTATAAGAATGTAAGTTTTAATTTTAATGCTCATTTTTCACAAGTTTGATTTTTTTATTAAAAATAAATATTTTCTCAACTTTTCGCATAGAAAAGTGAAATTTTCAGGTATAGCCCTATTTATTTATTGGCCTTACAGAATGTTTTCGTAAATCTAATATACCGTATATACGTATTACTGAAGATAGTGTATTCAAAATTTTGAAAATATTCGCATGGAAATTGTTTGTAAGGAAATGAATTAACAAAGCAACTACTGTTACATCATAAGCAAAAGATACGTGCCCATGTGTTGTAAAAATGTCAGCTCTATAGCTTCAGCAGATTTCGAGAAAATAATTTAATATTCTGATAATAGGACGTTGCTCACAAATATCACCTTAAAACCATAATGCGATAAGAGTTTTGTTATGTAATATTAGTTACATTTAAAACAGATACAGCACCTAGGTAACTTTGCTTTGTACTGTGATATTGTTTTGATTAGTTTATTGATTACTTTTGTAAGGCTAAAAATACCATCAATATAAATTCCAACTTATCATGTCATACTAAATCTCTTTCTTTGGAATATCACTTTCTTTATGAATGATGTGTTTTATCCACTTAATACAGTATAATATTATCCTACTATGGAATTTAAGTGAATATTCCTTCTTAACTCTATATTATGTTATTAAGATTTAAAACACAAGTGCAATATTAAGAAATCAGTGTTAGTACTTTTGTTTTACAGACAATATAGATAATATTAAATAGAAAGAAGCCATATAAAAATAACGACATAAAATTTCACGTTCCGTTTGAAGTTTGTGCACCACTGTTTTCTTAATCCAACAGGTTGCTTATTCATATACACAACACTTCCTCTTTCCATACTTAGCGCTTGCTGCCCGCGCACGACGTCAAGATCAGAAAAATGCGCTTGCTTTGACATCACTGACCTACGGTTCAATATAGAATGTCACTATTGGCGTATAAAAATATTACAAGAAAATCTACAAGCATGCGCGCTCTCCGACGGTGATCTCACATTATCTGCTGAGATTCTTAATCCCCAGCTTTCGCCAAACATAGCAGTGTAATCATAGAACGGATCTTAGGTGACGAAACAAAGCTCAACAATTTTTACATAATTCTTCGTTATAAGGAAAATTCTGAAAACTATTCTAAGTTTCAAGATATGAACATGCCGTTTAATAATTCAAGCGTTACTAAAATAGAGAAATGCAGAACTTCAACGATTCAATTCATTAACACTTTAAGATTCGTTGTCGTAATGCGGATCTGTCACGATAAGAGAAAAACACCAACAATGTCTGTTTCAATGCTTGGGGACTACGTTTCATTTACCACCAACACGAGCTGCAAAGTATTAACTATTGCTTGTGTTTAACACCAATTCTAATCGCGGCACGATCTACTTCCACTTAATTGGATTCTGAACACGCACTGAATTTCGATAATTCTAGATTCTGATCTAGGTTAACGCAACGATTATCTTACGTTTCACCATTGCTGAACATCACTGAACGCTGAGCCGGGATTTTAACGATTGAATCATCAGTGGTTGAATTGCATTAAATATGTTGTGGCGTCGAAAATCAAACCGGAATTTTACAAAATACGAAACTGAATACATCCTTGAGCAAATACTTATTCTTGATTTATCTTAAGTTTTGAAGATAAAAGTATAGTCAACTTAACCTGCAAGCTATCCATCTTCTGTTTGCTGGAGATCCCCCCCCCCCCTAGTTTTTTGCTGTTCTCTCTCCATTGAGTTCTAGTATCTCAACTTCTTTATGTTTCTCTTTTGTCAAAACTCATGATATTCTTATTGAATTTGGTTGACTATGTCTTCTTATACAGGGACATCATTTTATTTTTACTTCAATTTTTATTGTACCTGAGTTTTTGAATGTACTTCACTCCCACCCCTTCTACTAAGGAAGTTCCAACTCCACACAGAACCAAGACCGCAGATAGTAAGCAGTACTGAGTTACTGAGTATAGTACGTTACAGAAATATGTTCGCGTTTTCCAGTGACGAAAGAGCTTTCAATATTGAATCATATTTTCGCACAGGTACTGTCCGTTTGCCTACGTCGCATCCCGATTTCCCCCCACCTGCTTCTGCTCGCCCCTCTGTAAAAGCCGGGCTGTCTTAGCTCTTTTCTGAAAACATTAATTTCTCTTAGGAATTGGACGTTTACGTAATATTATACAGCTGTTTAATTAGCTTAAATAAAAGGGCCTCGTTAAGTAATTAACTGTCACGTGATTTCCTCCTTTCTACAATCCTGCGGCATAACCACTTGGACGGACAGTAGATAGCATGTCTGAGTAATTTTATATTTTCGGGTCGGGCAGAAGTGAAGATTGAATTCACAGTACGTAGAGTAGGTACAGAATTATTTCAACATGAGTTACTAGTACGAAGGACGAAACTGGCAATTGGAATTAGATGCAATAGTCCATAGTGCGATAATATGCACAAAAGAACTGAAGCCTGTATCGAAATGAACGGCCACCATTTTCAAAATTGTGTTTAAATATTCATATTATGATTATTTTTCAATATAACTTCTTTCTCTATATTGTACGCTAATGTGCTGTAGACAGTATAATATACAGTGCATAATGAATACGTTCGCATGGATAACTACTTGTCAGTAAAAACACTTATTCTTAATACAGTACTGTACTTTGATTAAAGAAAAACGTAATGAAAATTATCAAACTCAAAATCGTGATATTTCCTAGTTTACGTAAATGGATGAACTACTTTTCTTCCATCCTACACCTAGTAGAGTGATTTGTGTTTTACGCCAGTATCATCGAACTCCAGTGTTGGAGGGGGGAGCAAGCGGTGTTTCCGGTTCTCTAAAGGTATAGACAGGTTAATATTAAAAATATTAGTAAAAATAAAATGATGTCCCTGTATAACAAGAAACTTTTTTTCTTAAATAATTACATTAACTTTTACGTTAACTTTTCTAGTGTGACCCAGTTACATTGTATTTATACAATAAATTGTAATATGTAGGCTATTTGACTATGAGATTGGTAATCAATTTCGAATTTTGAAGAATAATCATATACGAGTATTACAATAGTATTGTAAAATATTTATTATGTGTAATAAAAAATTCTAAAAAAACTTGTCTAATAGCCTATTATTATTACTTTCAATGTATGTTGTTGTTGTTTTCTAATGCCAGGCATTTGACAATAAAGTCATTTGACCTCTTGCACTCCAATATTTTTCAAAGATATTATCATGGTCAGCCATTGAAGCACAGATATTGAGGTGTTCCGAATCCATTGCTTGGTTTGAGTTGCACAATGGGCAGTTAGGGGACTGATATATTCCAATTGTATGCAGGTGTTTGGCCAAACAATCATGGCCAGTTGCCAATCTAAATGCAGCTACAGACGATTTTCGTGGTAAATCGGGAATTAACTGTGGATTATGATGCAGAGAGTTCCATTTTTTCCTTTGAGATTGTGCCTTCAATTTATAGTTATTTTTGTAGATATTTTATTAAAGTTATTAAGAATTAAATCGTTGACTATATGTAGTAATATTCTGTACGATTACCAATTTTCCAGAAATTAAAAATGAATGTAGTGACATCCTTGAGAGAAAATACTTATGAGTATGACGCAGTTTTAATCAAGACCGAAATGAGATGAGACGGTTGTCATGTCAACTGTTTTACGGAAGTCAATACTGAAAAATGAAATACTAGGAATAAGGCAGTAGAGAGGTACAAAAATTAAATATTTATGGGCAATAGTGTTCCAAAAATACCACGAAAAAGAAATAAGAAACCAACTCAAATATGAATTCTAAAATACAATGAAATCTGGACATAATGGAAAATGATGGTTCCATTTAACTACGTCAAAGAAGAGCGCTGCAAACCTTGACGACCACATAGAGAATACAAGAGTGGTACAAAGATCTTATTTTTAATCCGATATCGTTAATTAGTTATAAAATAAAGCCTCTAACGCTAACGAATAAGAGTAGGCTACTCCCATTATTTAACTGGTTCAAGAGGTGTTTTTACATAATTTCGTGTTACTCTTCTTCTTTTTCTCCTTCTCCTCCTCTGTAGATTACAAGACTGCTCTTACATCATTACGTCATTTGTGAAGTTTTCCATACACCATCAACTTCCAGGTCTAAATTAAAAATTAATTTCCTTAAGTTATCGCATTGTATTCTTCACCTAACATAATCAGGAACATTAAATCCAGACGTTTGAGATTGGCACATACGGATGAATCCAAAAATCCGTATAGAGTGTTAGCTGGGTGACCTGAGTGAAAATGACCTTTGGGGAGGCCGAGACGTAGATGGATTTGAGGGAGTGGGATAAGATGTTTGTGCTGGATTCATCTTGCTCAGGACAGGGACCAATGGCGGGCTTATGTGAGGTGGCAATGAACCTCCGGAGTTCTTCAAAAGCCATTTGTAAGTAAGTACCGGTAAGTTATCGCTGGCACTCTCGCCAGATGAGTGCACACTTGCTCTGTAGATATGTAATCCATGATTAGCTGCGAACACATTCAGCAGGTGTTTACGTACATCGAGTCTCGAGAACCTTTCATTTAATGCTTAGATTGTAGACATATTTCTGAATTTTTAATTTTAAGAAGACAAGTCCGGCGGACATTAGAGACACTCGTATTTGTCTTCAACATTGTGAAATCAGCCGATTAAAGTCTTGCTTAAAAGGCCTGCGACAAATCTCACAAGATTTAGGCTATGTTAATAATAGATCCCTATTAGAAACAACAACAACAACAACAACAACCAAATTTCTTTGCTTAAAAATCGATAATGTGTTAAATTGGAAACATCATATTAAAGAAATTACCCCCAAACTAAATTCAGCTTGTTTTGCTATTAGATCTATGCAAAAGATAGTAAATATCAATACCTTAAAAACAATATACTTTGCATACTTCCACTCGGTAATGAGTTTTGGAATAATATTCTGGGAAAATTCCACAGATAGTAACAGTATATTTCTATTACAAAAAAGAGTAATTAGAATAATGGTAGGTGCCAAATCTAGGGAATCGTGTAGGACTATTTTCAAAAAAGTACAAATAATGCCCATGGCTTGTCAGTATATCTTTTCATTACTAATCTTCCTCTTATGTAATCGTGAAAACGTTGTAACTAATTCAACAGTTCATAGCATAAATACACGTCAAAAATGACTTTCATACTCCATCGGCAAGTCTATCGTGCTATCAAAAGGAGTGCGTTATATGGCAGTAAAATGTTTAATAGCCTCCCTATCGATAAAAAAATGAAACTCAAAAAAACATAAAATTATTTAGGGCCAAATTAAAGAAGTACCTAATTTCTCACGCCTTCTATTCTGTAGGTGAATTCATGACATTCAATAACACTTCATGAAATTGATACTAAAACTTTGTGTTGTACTAGTAGACTATATTGTAAATCTCTTCTGTATATATTTCATCTAGACTGTGACTATAAATTAAGACTTTATAATAATATTAAGTTTTTTGACTTGTTCCATATTCTAGCTGTAAGCATGTATGAATACCATGGAATGTTAATAAATACAATACAATACAATACAATACAATACAATACAATACAAATACAAAACGAACGTCTCTGGAGTTGGTTTCCTCCAACATTTTAAGTCTGCTTTTTAAGGACCCTGTATCAAGTGCTAGGTTATTTAGCTCCGATGGAATTGGTCATAAAGAGAGATGGTACTTGGCGAGTTGAGGTCGAATATTTGCCAAGATTACCTGACATTCGCCTCACTGTTGGCGAAAACAGTATGTGTTGTCTTGTCTGCATTATTACACTATAGCAGCATAGAATTCCCTGTAGCCCAGTTCAAATAAATAGACTAACAGTGATGTACGCAACACTAAAGGCTCTGTGATTAGAATGAAGAAAAAGACGTGCCTACGTCTTGACAGCTGTGTTCGTACTGATCGCACGTAAAAGTGTCGTCATGACAGTCTTGAGGTATGGCGAGCCAGTGGCTCTTTAGTGACTGCAGCGCCACGCGAGGGAAGAAATGAAAGTAGCCACCACAGACTGTAACCAAGGTAACAGCCTTTTATCATGCTCAAGTATCTCATTTTAAGCAATGATTATTTTATAACAAACTAGCCGTACCCGTGCGCTCCGCTGCACCTGTTAGAAATAAATATAAAGTAATTACATAATTAAAATAGGACGTTTGATCCAGGGAACAACTTTTACAACAGCGCAAGATAATCTGCTTCGCTCATTACCCATTTTTTTTTTGCATTGCATTTATTGCATATATATTTTATGTATTTTAACACGATTCAATTGAGCATAGTTAAAATTTGAATTATAAAATAATGGATTGCTAAGCTAACGTACTATTACTGCATACTAAATCAATACACTCTCGTTGTTAGTTAATTCCCTGAGATTAAAATGAGTGTACATAAATATTATTTTAAGAAATACAGAAAACGAATGTACAAAATAGCCTATCAAATTTTCTGTGCATAAGAAGCTATTTTAATCTTACCTGACCTCGATTCACTCAGACGTCACTGTAATAACATTATAGCATTATGTCCATCTAGAGAAACTACACTTTCCAATGGTGAAATAATAATTAATTATACAAATCGGTTAATTTAGCTTCTGATATTACTTCATAAAAACACAGAAACATTCTCTGTAGGCTATGTTTAATAGCTTTCGATAGTTGATGTCCAAGGTCCCTGTTTCGATTGTTGTTGTCCAAGGCCCCTTATAGACGAAGTCATTTGTTCTTAATTCATTGCACCGTCTTAGATGGCGTTATTTTAATTTTAAAACTCATTTATCTCATTAAATATCAGTCCTATCAAAATTTTGTAAAGAATAAAACTTATCGGAAATGATTTTTAAAGAAACTGTTGTTATGTAACATTTTTCACAGAAATCAATAATAAGCGAGGTATTTCGATTTATTTAATTCAGGCCTCCTTATAAACCCCCTTTTAAATAAAGTATTTTGAATGCCATATAGCCTAAAATCTAAGTTACAACGAACTTAATTTATATTCCAATTTTCAAATAAATCGGTTCAGCCATTATCGCGTGAAAAGGTAACAAACATACAGACAGACATACAAACAAAATTTAAAAAATGCGATTTTCGGTTTCAGGGTGGTTAATTATATATGTTAGGACCAATTATTTTTGGAAAATCGAAAATTACCAGAAAAATTTCGGCTACAGATTTATTATTAGTATAGATGAAAAGTATAACATAATAATTTTAAAATAATATTTTCTTCTGTATAATAATAATAATAATAATAATAATAATAATAATAATAATAATAATAATAATAATAATAATAATAATAATAATTCCTGGCGGTAGAATCCTTTCAGGGTCCAGATTGACGAACCAGCTGCTGCCTCACGTCCACATGCAGAAGCAGAGGTGTACGATCATCCTACCAGAATGGAGGTATCGTCTGGTTAGCATGATGATGCCCCCAGCCGTTATAGCTGGCTTTGTTGGGACTCTTACATATCGTATAACCACAACCCCACTTCGGCAAATAATTCGTCAAATATGTTTCAAATCTGCAGGCGAAGCGATTATAGCTATGTACTTATATTTAAAACAGTCCACATTATGATTCTATTTCTTTGAGAAAATACCATTTAACATCACGAAAAGTGTTAAGGGTTAAATTTAACTCCACCAACACATGAACGCGCTTCTGTTCGTTTGAAATCCGTCCCTCTCTGCTGTGCATAATTAAAAATGTAGAATGTCAGGTAACAATATTTAACACTGGAATAAAATAACGTTTAAAACGCAGTCTTCTTTAAGTCCGATGTTAAGAGCTTCAATTTAATTTCATATGATTATGTTAATGGGAGAGGATGGTATTTTTTGGTGAAAAATATAAATTTTCGAAAAAAAAAATTTTCTTTAAAATACTCTGTGATATATTTTTGTTCCTATTTTATTTTACTTATTTATTTATTTATTTATATTATTATTTTTTATTTTATTATTATTATTTTAATATTATATGAACTGCGACCGAACACGAGCGCTGCTCATTCGGTCTCAAATTTTGTTAATACTACTGTATCTTCTTTTTATATTGCTTGTATTATTTTATTTCTATTTCTCTTTGCTTGTTTTGTAATTATATTTCTTTATTCTGTATATTTGAATTTAAATAAATAAAATAAATAAATAAATAAAATAAATATGTGTGGAATGCATAGCATAACATTTTGTGGGTATTTGTGCTCTTATCGGATGTTGAGTCGCCATTTTTTTAAATTCCTGCATTATGGATTTTTACATCACTCGCCAACTTTTATTGTTGTTTCCGGTAAGTTAAATTTTCACAAAAAAAATCTTTAAAATACCCTTTGATATGTGTGGAATGCATTGCATAACATTTTGTGGGTATTTGTGCCCTTATCGGATGTTGAGTCGTCATTTTTAAACTTCCTGCGCTATGGATTTTTAAATCACACGCCCGCTTTTATCGGTTTCCAGTAACTTTACTTTTTTTGCTATATTGCCAGACAAAAATGGATATAATTTCTGAACTATTAAAGATACATGCATGAAATTTAGAACACACATTGTTTAGACTATTAGGAAACTTTTCTCTGTAACAGAATTTTCTTAATTGATTTAATCTTAAAAATACGTCCATTTGTTTGCAAGAAAGGAAATCAGAAAATTGTTATTAAATTTTAATTGTCTATTTTACAAACGTAGGGACTAACATCAAAATTCTGTTACAGACAGTTTGTAGAACATGATTTTGCAAATACATTGCAAAAAACCGTTTGAATCTATCTTTAAAAACGGTTTAGATACATTGTTTTTAGTAGAATCCTGCATTGGGTATATTTTTTTTCAAATTTGGGCCCCGAAATAATTTTTTTTTCAAAATATTTATATTTGGTTTAATTGCTACAGCTATGAGCTCTCTACATACAAAAAATTAATATTTTACAACAAATAGGAAAAAAGATTTTAAAAATACCATCCTCTCCCCTTAAACAGTAAATAGACAAAATCTAACAAATGCCATCAAATATAGTCGACAGACGAAACTTGCACTTGTACATTTAAATTGAGAAAATGAGGATCTGGAAACGACGCCTCAGAGCTGCATGGCTACTCCTACACTAAGATAAAACAAACATTGCAACTGACCTCATTCCAAGTTGCGAACTGCATAACTTACTGTAGTACTAATTTCACAATACACATGCCAGAGCGAAGGGTCAATGTAAACTTTATAATCGCTTAAACAAATAACAAGAGAAAACCCCTCGTGTGCTGCGAATGCCATTGATAATCCTTCACAAAGTAAATTATGAAATAGTCCTTTTCTACTGAATTGCTAAACACACGGACGCGTTTATACATTTCCATACTCTTTTGTGCGAGGAGGGAGGACGCGGATCCGGAAAATTGAAACGGAGATTCAGAGAGAACGAGAGAAATGAGTTGAGAAGAAAAAATTACACCCGCGAAACGAAACAGTCTGACTGTATTAATTGTAACTGCAGAGAATTTGAAGAAACTGGAGTCTGAACAAAAACACGCCGCAAATCTAGAAGACGTTTGATAGGCTGGTTTCCGAAAAAGAGAAGTCAAGCAATACTTCAGGTCTTCTGTTGCAGCCTACGGCAAGTCAGGACAGCCACTGCACTGGATTCGACTACCCATAGTGTCTATCTTACTTACTGGCTTTTAAGGAACCCGGAGGTTCATTGCCGCCCTCACATAAACACGCCATTGGTCCCTATCCTGAGCAAGATTAATTCACTCCCTACCATCATATCCCACCTCCCTCAAATCCATTTTAATAATCCTCCCATCTACGTCTCGGCCTCCCCAAAGATCTTTTTCCCTCCGGTCTCCCAACTAACACTCTAATATGCATTTCTGCTACATGCCCTGCCCATCTCATACGTCTGGATTTAATGTTCCTAATTATGTCAGGTGAAGAATACAATGCGTGCAGTTCTGTGTTGTGTAACTTTCTCCATTCTCCTCTAACTTCATCCCTTTTAGCTAAAAATATTTTCCTAAGAAACTTATTCTCAAACACCCTTAACCTATGTTCCTCTCTTAAAGTGAGAGTCCAAGATTCATAACCATACAGAACAACCGGTAATATAACTGTTTTATAAATTCTAACTTTCAGATTTTTTGACAGCAGACTGGATGATAAAAGCTTCTCAACGGAATAATAACAGGCATTTCCCATATTTATTCTGAGTTTAATTTCCTCCGAGTATCATTTATATTTGTTACTGTTGCTCCAAGATATTTGAATTTTTCCACCTCTTCGAAGGATAAATCTCCAATTCGTATTTATGGCATAAAACGATTTCTCTGTCAGACTGAATTTTAGAATGCAGAAGAAAACACTGAACTCTAATATTAGTCAATATGACGAAGCTGTGGTTCAAAAGTAGATATTGTAAAATAATGCAGGAAGGTTGCACAAGTGTCTTTTTTTCCGGTAAGAAAACAGTGGAAACAGATCGTTCAGGGAACAGTTTTAAAACTAGTTTTATTGATATCGTGTACATTCAAGGAACGAGCACTCAACAACCGAAAAAATGCAAGTAATTCTGTAATAGCCTGTGTGATTAAGTTTCCCTTCCAACACGAACGGCAGGCCTACCGTTTCTTTGTCAGTTTATTTCGAAGCGAGTGATCCGCCGTTGTGCGTTTCTGATTTCAGATGAAGATCCTTCAATTAATTTGCTTCATGTGCATCATTTCCCGATACATCGATGCCTAATTATTAACCTAAATACGTACAATTCTGTGACACTGAAACTAAAATTTAACGTTGGTATTGTGTGATACAAATTCCTAGGCCTATGTCCGAACAAATGAAATGCAACGGAAAAATATGAATTGGTTATCTGTACAAGGCTAGCAAATATGATAGCTAGCTATCCCAGGGATGCAAAAGTGTGCTACTTATTGTGGCACACATCACAAGCCGGAACACGTGACTCATCTCTGCCTTTCACCCGAACACGTCATTGGATTGGTAGGGGAGAGGAAGTATGTATTCGGTGTCTTTACGGACGTCACAGGTACGTCATTCAAGGCCGGGGTTTTCCCCATGCTTTCATCCCTCTTTTCCCTAGTTATCCGTCCCTGAGCTATCCAATACATTAAAAACAGTTTTTTTTTTCGGAATATACTTTTCTTGTCGTTAAGACAGACACCAAATGGACAACTTAACAAAAGTTTCATTCGGCTAGACCAGCCGTGGCGAAAATGCAACTCACTAGCACATTGTGGCTCGCAGTGCTTTTCTCTCGCTTCCTACCTACAACCCCCACCCTCTCACTCACTGGAGTCAAACTCCCTTCCATTTGTATTTGTCTCTGACCTGTGAGTGGCGTATCGTCGTAATGTCTCTCTCGAAACCATGTACCTCTACAAAAACGAAAGTTTCAAGGAGGATGGGAGGATGCATTTTTTTGCTGACAATATGATGAGAATATTAAATGTATGATTTGTTCACAAATATTACGAGGAAAACGGTTGTATAACATAAAACGGCATTATAAGTTACTACATGTTACTGATGAAACATTAAAAGGTTAAGTGTTGTTGTTGTTGTTATTATTATTATTATTATTATTATTATTATTATTATTATTATTATTATTAGCATCATCATTATTATTATTATTATGATCTCTGTACGTCGATCCTTTTTCAGCAGATGTACGAATAATGCGGTTAGATCTTCAATTTAAACTCACTGATTTACTATGTGATGTTAAATGAAAGCTACATGTAAAGACTTGACAAATGTTGAACTTTTCAAATCTTTGGAAAAAAAAATAAATATTTGAAGCTTCGTTCTTTCGCTTGCTCTGTTGAAGCCATGTTCGCTGTAACTTACGTGTGTGAAAAATTATTTTCAACAATGGAAATAGTAAAAACCAAATTTAGATCACGACTGACAGACAAATACCTTCGTGATCAACTACGACTGGCAGTAAGTGACATAATTCCTGATTTTGAAACTCTGTCGCAGAGACATTCTGAAGACAGTTAATTTTAGGTTGTGATAATGTGTCCTATGTTTCTTGTTCATTTCTTTCTTCGTTACACGTACTAAACATTAGTTTGTAGCCTTGTACTGTATACAATTATATTTAAGTGCTTGACGTAAGGAAAATGAAAATCCGTTAATAAGTCAGACAGTTGCTTCACTTCCCCTTCGGGTGTCCGCCTCCCTCCATAGGTGCTATGCACGTTGCAGCTTACACAGTGGCTCGGCGCACGATCACATTTTCGCCACGGCTGGGCTAGCTTGTTCTTAATAGGCTAAGCATGAAATGCGTCAATAAATTAAATTACATTGCTTGCAAATTACTGAAATTATATTTTAATGTTCATGACTAGGGGCCGGATTTCTATGTAATACAATAGAATAATAATCCCTGGCGCTACAGCCCGTGAAGGGCCTAAACCGACCTGCCGGCTGCTGGCCTCACGCCCACATGTCGAAGCAGAGGTGGACGATCATCCAACCAGAATGGAGGTATCGTGTGGTTAGCACGATGATCCCCCCAGCCGTTATAGCTGGTATTTGCAACCGGATTTTACCTATAGCTCCCCAACTGCATCACGATGCTGGGTGGGCACCGGTCCCATACACTGGCCGAAATTTCATGAGAAAATTTCTTCCCCCATGAGGACTCGAACCAGCGCGCATTCCGTAATGCGAGTCCTAGGCGGTATGCCTTAGACTGCGACGCCACGGCGCGGGACTTTATGTAATATCGAGGTGTGAAATATGTACATATTTATGTAAGAAAAATAAGCTCAATATGTACCAAAATATGTAAAATCATGAAAATATTTAATATCAATATCTGGCAGGTATAGGATAGGTAAGACTCTCCAGTTGTGATTTCATAGAGCACCCGACTTTTCTACCGCACACTTGACACATTACTATTTTTCCATCTGTAGTGAAAGTCTGAAATTAAATCACAGCTGAGGTGCTGAGGCGAATGCCACACCAAACCTGGCGACGCTTTGTTTTGTGTGAAGAGAATTATGGGGGACACACCTACTAATCCTTCAGACACTTAGGACACGAGTTAGTGTAAAGTGGATGTATGTCTGAATTATGAATTACATAAATAATGTGTATATTTGGGGTAGTTATAGGGGATAGCTTTGTGCCCACCTTGTAGATACTATAAAAACCCCTGACCATGCGGCTCATGTCAGACTTGACACAGGTTTTCCCTGGAAGGATTAGGAAGAGGGTGGGTAAGGTTGCAAATTGCATGGGAACGGCTTGTTAAGACGTGTGCAGAACAATTATAGTTCGAGACAAATCATGTCGTCCTCGTCCCACTCCACCGCATGAAGGCAACGCTACTTTCTGAGTGATTTTTACAATACAACGTAGTTGTATGATAAAGGTTGCCTTTTGTTCATTCATATTTGCAGTGGGCGGTATGGGGTGAGTGTCTCTATTGCCTTCTGGACGTTTTGTTTCGTCCCGAAATATATCTTTTCTTGAGTAGGTAAAGAGGCTTTTTAAATCTGTGTATTTCAAATTGTAAATTTCCCCAGCAGAAGATTTTTTTTTTCCTTTTAGAGAAGTAAAAATGAATAAACCCCCTAAATATGTAGATTTATGTAATATCAAGCTATAATATGTAATGTGGGGTAAATATGTAAAAATATGTAGTATCGAATTTTAATATATTAATGGTAATTACAAGATCCGCAAAGGTTTGTTATTTATATACGGTTAGGTTGAAAGGAATATAACATGTATTTACATAAAAATACAGTCCCTATTCATGACTACAAGGTGCATCATACTGGTCGCATACTGCCATTAGTGACTTTCCTCTCCTTTCCCATTTCAAGAACGACTTACGGACAGGGGCGGCCCGTCCTGATGTGCTACAGCACAATGATAATTTTTGCTCAAATAAAGTGTTTGCAATACCATAGTATGATAATTTTTGCTCAAATAAAGTGTTTGCAATACCATAGTATTTGATCTGCCATTTGACAATTTCCCGTGGTTATGTTCATGACGCGTTATAAAGTGTTTAGTCTTCGCTCTTCGCTCTTTGGTGCCTCAGGGGGTTCGTTGTGCTACTCAAAACTTACATGAGAATGTAGACAATTATGCGCATGTGCGAAGCTGAAATAACTGCTCTGATTGGCTATTTTTACGCGGGGAAGTGCTGTAGTCAGCTTCAGCACAACACAGCTTGGAGATTTCAAAAGTAAAGCGTAAGGAAAGAATGCTTGTTTGTGGAGGAACTCGGCACTATGTACAATGTATTTGGTAATTCAAATGTTCGACTGCTGCTGCCATCTACCAGATTTTTGAGGTTCCTCCTGAATCAGTCAGCAAGCGACGGAAAATTGAATCCCAGAAAATTGATGCCAAGGAGGTATGTAACCGTATAATTCAGGGAACTACTCATTGTTTCCAATCTCTAAGCTACCTAGACGCAACAAAATTGTTAAACAGCGAATTTTTTGACAATTTTTTGCATAATTTTCCTGAATGCGAACTTGAAGTTGCTGTCAACAACTGTACTGTACTGAACAAAAGAGTGTTAAAGACACAACTTGGAGTTCTATACGGAAGATCCGACTTCCGAAATATAGATGGCTGTTCAATTGTTACAATACATAGCCTCCAACAATTCACGGGATCCATTCTGTGAAGTAATGAAGTTGTTAAATATTTTGGTTACAACACCAATGACCACTGCTGAGCCAGAAAGATGTTTTTCTTGCTTGAAACGCATGAAAACGTTTTTAAGGAACATTATGTCCCAGGATCGCCTCACTGCTCTTGCAATACTGTCAATAGAAAAGACTATAATGTCCAGGATGGAGGGATTTAACGTTTAACAGCAGGCTAATTGACAAGTTCTGCATTAGGAAGGAACTCCATATTTCGTCACTAGGCGAGTCTCAAATTAAGATAAATGCATATAAGTGTATACAGTAGGCCGATATAGAGATTGTAGCACACTCATTATTTTGACCACCAGCCGCTACTGCTTACGGACAAACACTAGGGAAGAAGATATTAAATTTTGTCTTAAGGAAGTGCTCCAACGCACGCAGTGGTCGGTGTTGTCGCTGCTAGCAGCCTCACTGCTACCACAGAGATGACTCACCTCAGATTTCAGGTTGAGCGGTGCGTCGGGGTCCCGCTTCATGCAAGCCCCAGCAGAGGCGGTGGCAGGCGAGGTGGCTGCAGCCAGCATTACGTCCCCGCTGTCCTCCTCCTGGCCTCCCTCGGCCATGTCAGCCTCGCATCCTGACTCGTCTGCAACAAGCACGGCACTCATTTTACAGCTGCTGGCACGTCATGCTTTTATAACCTTTCTCAATATCATTCAAGACATCTCAGCGTAATTTAGAACAAATCCTGAGGAGATATGCTTGATTTTAGACAAGAATTGAATGGTTTGATTCCAAAACCTCCTCTTATGCTCAAATACAGACTTTGACCTAATAACTATAGACAGGAATCTACTCTTTGAAATTGAGTACGGAGTTTACGCAACAAATCAAATGACTTTACTAAGGGTGGTAGCGCGTGGTCCTGTACTACTCCCGCATCAAGGACGGGGCTGTGTTGTGTATTACAAAAGAATAAACGACTACTCTTTGCCGTAAACTTTTAACTTAAAATGTTACTGTTACTGCATAAATGTTTAAAGCCGTATTACGACAATATTTCATGTAAAATTTTAACTTAAAATATTATTTACTATTTTTAATGAAATGTTTAAGCCTATCTTACAACAATCTTTGATGTAAAATTTAACTTAAAATATTAATGTTATTATTTTTAATGAAATGTTTAAGCCTATCTTACAATAATCTTTGATGTAAAATTTTAGCTTAAAATATTATTGTTTGCTATTTTTAATGAAATGTGTAAGCCTATCTTACAACAATCTTTGATGTAAAATTTAACTTAAAATATTAATGTTATTATTTTTAATGAAATGTTTAAGCCTATCTTACAATAATCTTTGATGTAAAATTTTAGCTCAAAATATTATTGTTTGCTATTTTTAATGAAATGTGTAAGCCTATCTTACAACAATCTTTGATGTAAAATTTAACTTAAAATATTAATGTTATTATTTTTAATGAAATGTTTAAGCCTATCTTACAATAATCTTTGATGTAAAATTTTAGCTTAAAATATTATTGTTTGCTATTTTTAATGAAATGTGTAAGCCTATCTTACAACAATCTTTGATGTAAAATTTAACTTAAAATATTAATGTTATTATTTTTAATGAAATGTTTAAGCCTATCTTACAACAATCTTTGATGTAAAATTTTAACTTAAAATATTATTGTTACTACTTTCAATGAAATATTTAAGCCTACAGTACATTACAACAATCTTAGATGTAAAATTTTAACTTAAAATATTAATGTTACTATTTTTAATGAAATGTTTAAGCCTATCTTACAACAATCTTTGATGTAAAATTTTAACTTAAAATATTATTGTTACTATTTTTAATGAAATGTTTAAGCCTATCTTATAACAATCTTTGATGTAAAATTTAACTTAAAATATTAATGTTATTATTTTTAATGAAATGTTTAAGCCTATCTTACAATAATCTTTGATGTAAAATTTTAACTTAAAATATTAATATTACTATTTTTAATGAAATGTTTAAGCCTATCTTACAACAATCTTTGATGTAAAATTTTAACTTAAAATATTAATATTACTATTTTTAATGAAATGTTTAAGCCTATCTTACAACAATCTTTGATGTAAAATTTTAACTTAAAATATTAATATTACTATTTTTAATGAAATGTTTAAGCCTATCTTACAACAATCTTTGATGTAAAATGTTAACTTAAAATATTAATATTACTATTTTTAATGAAATGTTTAAGCCTATCTTACAACAATCTTTGATGTAAAATTTTAACTCAAAATATTATTGTTACTATTTTCGATGAAATATTTAAGCCTACAACAATCTTAGATGTAAAATTGTAACTTAAAATATTAATGTTACTATATTTAATGAAATGTTTAAGCCGTATTACGACAATCTTTGATGTAAAATTTTTAATTAAAATATTATTGTTACTACTTTTAATTAAATGTTTAAGCCTACATTACAACAATCTTTGATAT
Organism: Periplaneta americana; assembly: GCA_025594305.2. Lineage (NCBI taxonomy): Eukaryota > Metazoa > Arthropoda > Insecta > Blattodea > Blattidae > Periplaneta > Periplaneta americana. Next base: position 815,581 of record JAJSOF020000039.1, on the reverse strand, counting down.
AAAGTATTAATGTTACTACTTTTAATGAAATGTTTAAACCGTATTACAACAATCTTTGATGTAAAATTTTAACTTAAAATATTATTGTTACTATTTTTAATGAAATATTAAGCCTATATTACAATAATCTTCAACAAGGTTCTGGTGATTATGATACAACTTATAATTACACAATTTGTTTTTGTTTTTATTTGGTGTTTTTCATTTATATCTTATCTGTCTTTTTTATTTGTTTTTTTCCCCCCTTCTCTTTTCCATTTTTAATTTGTGATTACACTTGTATCTGTTTTACCTCTTTTTCTTGTTGTATGCAATATGTTTTTTTTATCTGTACTGTCTATTGTAATTGGGGCTTTACCCTGTTATAGACATAAATAGACAAATAAAATAAGGTTATTATTCTTCCGGTGGTAGTCCTGGTGAAGACGAAAATGAAAGCAGTGATGATCTTGGTATTCATAATAATTGTAATGGTGCTAGTGATTAAGTTGGTAGCATTGTGTGTAGCAGTAGTTACGGGGTTATTGTGAAAATGTTGTATGTGAAGTTGGAAGTGGTAGTAGCAGCTGATATATTCCAAACAGTAGTGGTAGTTATGGTTGGAGTACTCCTAATAATTTGATTGTGATGGTTGCTATATAGACAAAGAATCAGTACAAAACAGTTAACTTCCGCTTGTTCTTTATGGTTGTGAAACTTGGACTCTCACTTTGAGAGAGGAACAGAGATTAAGAGTGTTTGAAAATAAGGTGCTTAGGAAAATATTTGGGGCTAAGAGGGATGAAGTTACAGGAGAATGGAGAAAGTTACACAACACAGAACTGCACGCATTGGACAGTAGAAGAGGACGTTTTTTTGCCTTGCTACTAATGGCTCCTCTAGCCGTATTGACACCATAGCGTATTCCCAGACTACCAAGAAAGGATATATAATTGATCCTACCATAAGGATTGAAACGGGGAGTATCCAGCCGGAGGATGCCAATCAAGAGAAGATCAACATTTATCTGCGAACAGTTGATTACTTCAAAGCAAAATACCAGCTTGAAGACATTGAGGTGATTGGTCTTCTTATTGGAGCTCGTGGTGTGATTCCCAAGTTCTTTGAAAGCTTCAGGAAGACTTTTGAACTACCACAGACACTTACTGCTGACATCATAACTTCAGTTTTGAAACGCTCTTGCCAAATTCTGAGTCATCATATTCACTCTGTTTAATTTTTTTTATTCACTTTCTATTCATACATGTTTATTTTAATTTTCTTTCTACAAAATTTATGTAAACATTTAATATTGCAAAATTCATGTAGGAGAGTATACTGAGTCCTTCTGGGCTACCTCCAATGGGAGGCAGTTATTATCTTACCTCATCTGACATAATTAGGAACATTAAATCCAGACGTTTGAGATGGGCAGGGATGTAACACGTATGGGCGAATCCAGAAATGCATATAGAGTGTTAGTTGGCAGGCCGGAGGGAAAAAGATCTTTGGAGAGTCCGAGACGTAGATGGGAAGATAATATTAAAATGGATTTGAGGGAGGTAGGATATGATGGTAGAGACTGGATTAATCTTGCTCAGGATAGGGACCAATGGCGGGCTTATGTGAGGACGGCATTGAACCTCCGGGTTCCTTAAAAGTCAGTAAGTAAATAAGTGTCAGTAGCAGCAGGCGTGCGTGTATTAGTAGTTGTGGTTGTAACAATAGTGGTTGTAATATAGATCATGGCATCAATATTAGGCCTAGTTGTTGTAATGACGGTTGTGTTAGTATTAAATGTAATAGCTGTAGTTATGGTAGTACTAATTGTAATACTACTGGAATAAGTTGTGGTATTAATGGGAAAATTAGATGTAGTAGTGGTAGTAATAATAGAAGTAACAGTGGTTCTGGTAAAATTAATTGTTGTAGTAGTAGTTATTGGAATATTGTACGTAGTAATGGTAATTCCAGTAAAATTAATATTGTAATGTTTCCAGCAATATTAGTTACGGTAGGAAAGTTTCTACTATAATTTATTTGTCCGGTGGTATTATTATTATTATTATTATTATTATTATTATTATTATTATTATTATTATTATTATTTAGTATACAGTAAGCCACTTCGTATAAAGCTCTCTCTCCACAGAAGCAACATTTGTTCGGAGTTTACAAATGAGGAAAAATTGGCATCACGTCAAATACAAATGAAGCCGGCTAGATATGCACTGCATGTAATTAAAACCGAAAAGGTCAAATCGAGTTTCTTTTTGTTCTGTAGACATACAAACACGAAAACAAAACTACGAATGAGAAAAGAAAAAGGACGAATTATCTAATGCCTGTTTGTGCGTGCGTTTCTTAATTCCTTTCATTAAAACTCACGTCTGTTTTTATTACCCATCATATAAATCACATCATAGACCCCATAGCAGCAACATGTTTTATTAAAATGCGAGAAGAAAGAGAGAGGATGGAGTGGGTGGGGTTTATCGCATGCGGCGTCTGCGGAGCACAGCGATCTAACTCACAGCGCCTTAGTCATCGGCTCCCCAAATTTGGTGCATTCAAATTACTGCATCAAAATAAAACTTCTATTTATATAACGTAATAATAACCCTCCTGGCAAACTAATATGCATGCAAGGTGTTTTCAATTAGTTAAGTGAATTAATTGCATCCATTTTAGTCTCCATTAATTACATTCATCAGTTAATGAGTTGTAACTGAATGGGCATGTGGAACTAAGGCTTTCATAGTAGGAAAGGAATGACGACACAGTATATCGAAACGTCGGGTTTTCTTCCGCTAAACCGGTTTTAATAACTTCAATACTTAATTGGGATATAAGGTAATCTACATTAACCTCATTAAATAATGTGGGAACGTGTTGCTATAATTTAAACTTGCAATCAAAGTCCTTTCTAGACAGTTTACATCCATTAAAATAAACTTGTAGGAGCAGTCACACTTTCCACAGGTAATGTTGCAGGTAACAACTAGTACATACAAGTACTTTTCTTATAGGCTTGCATGGACTATTTGTGTACGTTGGCCTATACATACAATATATTTTAAACTAACCTTCGCGTTATGTGTCTTAAGGCTCATTCACAATGAAAATTAACCATAACGTAAGCGTTAACTTAAAAATGTAAACGTTACAGTAAAATCAAGAAGTCATACCATCATTCACGATGGGAACATAAACATAACAGCAAACATATTTACGAAATGGAAACATAAAACGACGGCATTTTATTCTGTCGTATACTGGAAAGCGCTCCACGATTGTGTTCTGTTTTCAAATCACGTAACAAATATAAGCATGGAAGTTTGGAGGAAATTAAACACGTTAATAAATACCGGCAATGTTAATGTCAGTGTTTATGTGAATCATTGTGAATGATCTGGGCCCAAACTTCTGTGTTTATGTTATGGTTATGTTTAATTTTCATTGTGAATGGGCCTTTATTCTACTGCTGGGACAATATCACCCCGGAGAAAAAGAGATATAAAATATAAGTCTTAAAAGGAAGAAACTACAGGGACATCATTTTATTTTTACTTGCATTTTTATTGTACCTGCATTTCTGAATGTACTTAGGAACTCCCACCCCTTCACTAATGTCCTTGCTCCCGTCAGACACACAAACTTACGGCCGCTGTTGCATTCGAAGTCTTCAAGCACTGAAGTAAACACTGCAGTGTATAGTGTGTTTCATAAATATGGTTGCGTTTTCTATAGAAGAAAGAACCTATATTAATAATATCGTACTAAAAATTATATTGAAGAAACGATAAATTAAATTTCAGAGAATATGCTTCAAAATGTTTTTAATAATATGCGTACTGAATTGAAGCCTGCATTGTAATGAACGGCAACCATTTTCAGCAATTTGTTTAAAAATTCAGATTAGATTTTTTTTAATTGAGGTTTCTAGAAGCAAAGGAATGCTATTGACATTTGTAATAACATGAGTTAAGTGCATCCAGTGTAAGCTAAAGTATCTAAAATTTTAGTGGCAAAGGGATATTTTAATCGCATCACACATTAAAATTTAAATAAAAATTTCACCGGTTTTACGAAAGCTTAAATATTTAAACCCCATTTTCTCAAAAGTAACTTAAGTGCACTTACAGCCCTTTACTTATGACCCCCTCAATTTAAATGCACTCTCTATATTGTATGTTAACACCAATAATTAATATGCTAAATAAAGTAGACATTACATAACGAACATAGCCGCCTGAAAAGTTGAGTTTTTAGAAAAAAATGTTACTACTCTACTGTATTTTGATAAATTCCGTAGAAGTGATGATCAAACTGAAAATCGTAATATCATATTTCCCTACAGAATAAATGGATGACACCATTTCTCTCCTCCTATACCTAGTAAAATGATTTGTTTACATATTGCACTAGTAACATCAAAGTCCTGAATGGAAGGGGGCAATAGTGTTTCCGAGTATAGCCAGGTTAATGTTAAAAATGTTGGTAAAAATAAAGTGATGTCCCTGTATTTACATTTTCTCATGCATATGTAGACCTCTTCTTCAGACACAGAAAATTAACGTGTTAGCAAATGTTGATGGTATGGTTTTGACTGGAAGAAAGGAAAATGATATTAGAGAATTGTTTATAGAGTCCTGTTATCTGTAACTCATGCAGTAGGTTTGTAAGTCAACTATGGAAAGGTAAAATTTACAAAAATTTCTAGTAATACAGATATTTCCTCACAAATAATGACGGTTTTGGAGAAAAATTTTAGTCAGACAAGAAATTAATCTAATCTTCAACATAAATGCAGTTATTCTAAAGCCTTGGATTATCATGTGAAGAATTCGGTGATACTCATTTCAATGGATTCCAAGTTATGTAAATTTCTCCCATGAAGGACATAGGTCATGGATAGCAAAATATGGTAATCTGAAGGCACAAGATCGGGGCTGTATGTCGGATGTGGTAGCACTTCGATTTCTCCCAATTCCTGGATTTCTCCATGGTTGTTCTAGTGGTATGGGACCTCGCATTTGTTTAACAACGACTTTGGCAGTAGTTTTAGGTGACAGGGTTGCGGTAATATACCCACTGTTCATCACATGACATTTTTTCTGATAAATCTATCATCCATGTGATTATCAATAAGCTGGCGACAGATACCCACTCTGCGTTGAGCCTGTTCAAGAGGTACAGATCTACAACTTCTGTATGATTTTGTAAACGTCTTAATGTGCCGATGTATTGTATCTTCTGAAGCAGCAAGTTCTTCTGACAACCTACGAGTATTTTTAGTGAATTGAGTGCTGAACGACACCTTTACGCTGACCTCTAGGTTCGGAAACAGCCTTATAATCTCGTTTCTATCAGCGTTTAACAAGGACTACAATATCAAACTATTATTGATGCTATACATAAGAATAATGAGACATAATCAGTGCTAAAGTTGAGTGTCCTTGAAGCCTCTGCTTACACAGTACACTTCTAGCACATTTCTCGTTAGGCATCGTTGATAAAACTAATTCAAAATTATTCATTTATGTATGTAAGTATGTATGTATGTATGTATGTATGTATGTATGTATGTATGTATGTATGTATGTATGTATGTATGTATGTATGTATGTATGTATGTATGTATGTATGTATTTATTTATTCACACTGCAAATGGGTGTATAACCGGTGGCAGTGGTAACTAATTACACTCAATAATGACAATAATAAACACAACTAATAAAAAACAATAATTAATATAATAATAATTATAATAATAATAATAATAATAATAATCATCATCATCATCATCCTAAATTAAATGAAGCATGGTCACTTAAAATAACATTTAAAGTAAATATAATTTGTATCTTAACCCTAAGTTCGAACTAAGACCCACGAGTGTGACAGGTTCATACCTGCACAAGTACCTTTCGGCACTACACTTATTTCGCTGTCAACTCACTCACTGCACTGATTCTACCTGATTTCACGAACACTTCAAAACCATTTCACTGTTCAAATACTTTGCACAGCCACTTCACTGACACAAACACACTTCACTTACACAATAGACTTCACTGACACTATACACTTCACTGACACAACACAGTTCCTCACTGATAGAACACTTCAAATAACAAGATATTAATTACACCCTTTAAATACTCTGTATAATATACTACCGTCTATTAGTAAGGTCCTTAAGCCCATTTTTAAATACATTTTTGGTTGTTGGTAAAGCCTTTAGTAAGTCTGCAGGTAAAGCATTCCAGTCCCTGATAGTACGATTGAGAAAAGAAAACTTTCCAGTGTCCGTCCTCTGTCTTCTTTCCCTCAATTTATATGAGTGGTCGTTCCTTGAAGAGTAATTTGGCGGCTGCAACCTATTTTTTATTTCTCTCCAGGCAGGCTCACCTCTGTATGTTTTGAACATTGCGCATAATCGAATTCGCGTTCTCCTGTCCGTGAGTGTGTCCCATTGTAATGGTGAATTATTACAACACTTAAGAGCCCGTTTTTTAATCTTTTCCAGTGTATTATTATTACGGCTAATCTGTTCTAAAACACATTTCAGTCTACACACTGTCGAATTTTCTCTCACTTGTCATCATAATCTATACTAATAATAAATCTGTACCCGAAATTTTTCTGGTAATTTTCGATTTTCCAAAAATAATTGGTCCTAACATATATAATCAACCATCCTGAAACCGAAAATCGCTTTTTTGAAATTTTTGTTTGTATGTCTGTCTGTCTGTCTGTCTGTATGTATGTATGTTTGTTACCTTTTCACGCAATAATGGCTGAACGGATTTCGATGAAAATTGGAATATAAATTAAGTTCGTTGTAACTTAGATTATAGGCTATATGGCATTCAAAATACATTATTTAAAAGGGGGGTTATAAGGGGGCCTGAATTAAATAAATCGAAATATCTCGCTTATTATTGATTTTAGTAAAAAAATGTTAATAACAATAGTTTCTTTAAAAATGATTTCCGATAAGATTTATTCCTTGAAAAATTTTGATAGGACTGATATTTAATGAGATAAATGAGTTTTAAAATTAAAATAACTGCCATCTAAGGCCGTGTAATGAATTAAAAAACAAATGACTTCGTCTATAAAAGGCCTTGGACAGCAACAATCGAAAGCTATGAAAGATAGCCTACAGATAATGTTTCTGTGTTTGTATGAAGTAATATCGGAAGCTAAATTAACCGATTTGTATAATTAATTATTAATGCACCATTGGAAAGTGTAGTTTCTCTAGATGGACATAATGCTATAATGTTATTACAGTAACTTGTGAGTGAATTGAGGACAGGTAAGATTAAAATAGCTTCTTATGCACAGAAAACTTGATAGGCTATTCTGTACATTCATTTCCTGTATTTCCTAAAATAATTTTTATGACCAAATGAGTGTCTCTGGATCAAAATGATCGCATTTTAATTATGCAAATACAATTTAAATTAAGTAACATAATAAACGATTTATCCTTCTATCAAACACGAATGTTCCCTGGATCAAATGTTCTATTTTAATTATGTAATTACTTTATATTTATTTCTAACGGGTGCAGCGGAGCGCACGGGTACGGCTAGTAATATAATATAATTTAAGTTATTTGAAGGGTTCAGAACCATAGTGGGCCAAGCGCCATTTACTGAATACGTAGAAAACAAGAGTTAAAATTAAGTTATGACCATAATTCAATGGAAACATATAGCAAGTAAAATAAAGTATAGGCCTACACATTAAATGTAAATGATGTCAATGTTCATTAAACTATGGTTGCATGTAATAAAAATTAAGAAACAGGTTAAAGGAATTGTCATTGCACCAAATGAGTGTCTCTGGACCAAAATGATTCCATTTTAATTATTTAAATATAATTTAAATTAAGTAACATATTAAACGATTTATCCTTCTATCAAACACGAATGTTCCCTGGATCAAATGTCCTATTTTAATTATGTAATTACTTTATATTTATTTCTAACGGGTTCAGCGGAGCGCACGGGTACGGCTAGTAATAAAATAATATATTTCGATTTACCAAGTCGGCAAGTATAAAACAGAAAATTGCATTATCATGCCTATATTCATGTTGGCAGGCGGCGAAATTCGAGTTTAGAGGGCGGAAAGAAGTCCATCCACTTCCTGTAACTTCCGCGCCGATCATATTCCAGCGTTGTCATGACAATAACCAAAGTCTCATGCAAGTACGAAGTAGACAATAAGGCGGCTTTTTGTTTTGATCATCTATTCCTTTAATATCACATTTCACCTATCATGACGTCCAAGTAAATTTACGTAGAATCAGCTATGCATTTAATAATTATGGAGTGTTTTCTTGATTGCCGCGGAATTGTCCACAATGATTCGCCGAATCAAGTGCACTATCTGCATGTTGTCAGATTGCAATAAATAAAATACGGGGTTACTCATAAGTCCGTGAAATATTTTAGAGTTCAATAACAAATAAAGTACGAAACATATCAAAGTACTTGACATGCCGATAGAGAGAGAAACTCTACAAGTTCTTTTCAATAACAAAAGCCCGCTCTTAGTTGCCATGACTTATCGCTAGGTGGCAGTAGTTATCAATAATGGCAAAATGACGTTTGCTAAACGTGACCAATCGTTTTGTATGTTGGAATATGCAAGGACCTCGTCCAAGATTTGAAGTAGACGGTTTCGCCGACTTGTTCATCGCGACGAAGCAACTTTTCATCTCTCCGGAAAAGTGAATCGGCACCATGTGCGCATATGAGGAACTGAAATTTCCCGCGCAGTCACAGAGCACGTGCAAGAGTCACCTAACGTGAATGTCTTCTGTGTGATTTCGAAAGTGAAGTTGTATGGGTCATTTTTCATTGTAGAGCCCACCGTCACTGGGATGATTTACTTGGACATGTTACAAAACTAGCTGACGCCTCAGCTGAATGAAGACAGCAATGATTACATCTCTCAGGAAGATGGATCTCCCTGTCACTATCACAACAACGTGCGAGAGTATCTTAATCAAAATTTTTCACACAGGACGAGAAGATGACGCGTTAATGGAGTGACCACCATGATCACCGGATTTAGCTCCGTGTGACTTTTTCTTGTGGGGGTTTGTGAAGGATATTTTCTATGTCCTTCCACTCATCGCTGATCTCCAGGAACTTCGCCACCGGATTACAGCTGCCGTGGCTCTGGTCAACCGTGACATGCTGGAGCTGTATGGGGCGAGATGGATTGCCGCATGGATGTACGCCGTATTACCAAAGGTGGAAACATCGAGTATCTGTGAGTTATATAACAAAACTTGGAGAGATTCCCTTCATTCTAGTGTAAAATAATTTGTTATTCGTTGTGTACTTTACTAGTTATGAATTTTTAAAATGTTTCAAGGTTATTACAAATTTTAGTAGACGAGAATGTTCCACAACAGTTTATCCACACTATTCATAACATAAATCTATCTATACTAATAATAAATCTGTAGCCGAAATTGTTCTGGTAATTTTCTATTTTCCAAAAATAATTGGTCCTAACATATATAATTAACCACCCAGAATCCGAAAATCGCTTTTTGAAATTTTTGTTTGTATGTCTGTATGTCTGTATATTTGTTACCTTTTCACGCGATAATGGCTTGAACGGATTTCGATGAAAATTAGAATATAAATTACGTTCGTTGTAACTTAGATTTTAGGCTATATGGCATTCAAAATACATTATTTAAAAGGGGGGTTATAAGGGGGCCTGAATTAAATAAATCGAAATATCTCGCTTATTATTGATTTTTGTGAAAAATGTTATATAACAAAAGTTTCTTTAAAAATACTTTTCGATAAGTGTTATTCCTTGAAAAATTTTGATAGGACTGATATTTAATGAGATAAATGAGTTTTAAAATTAAAATTGCCATCTAAGGCAGTATAAAATTAAAAAACAAATGACTTTCTATAACGGGCCTTGGAAGCAACAATCGAAAGCTATGAAAGATAGCCTACAGATAATGTTTCTGTGTTTGTATGAAGTAATAAAAGCTAAATTAACCGATTTGTATACTTAATTATTATTTCGCCATTGGAAAGTGTAGTTTTATAGATGGACATAATGCTATAATGTTAATACAGTAACTTCTGATATAATATAATGTAATATAATATAATATAATACAATACAATATAATTTCATATAATATAATATATATAATGTAATATTATATAATATAATTTAAGTTATTTGAAAGATTCAGAACCATAGTGGGCCAAGCGCCATTTACTGAATACGAAGAAAACAAGGGTTAAAATTAAGTTATTACCATAATTCAATGGAAACCTATAACAAGTAAAATAAAGTATACACATTAAATCTAAATGATGTCAATCTTCATTAAACTATGGTTGCATGTAATAAAAATTAAGAAACATGTTAAAGGAATTGCCGTTGCACCAAATGAGTGTCTCTGGACCAAAATGATGGCATTTTAATTATTTGGATGCAATTTAAATTAAGTAACATATTAAACGATTTATTCTTCTATCAAACACGAATGTTCCCTGGATCAAATGTTCTATTTTAATTATGTAATTACTTTATATTTATTTCTAACGGGTGCAGCGGAGCGCACGGTTACGGCTAGTAACCAAAATAAAATAGCAATTAAACAAGATGGTAAGCTGTCATCTTAGACACCCATGAGTACTGGTGTAAGACAAGGATGTGGATTATCACCCATTCTCTTTATTATTTATATGAACCGAATAATTAAATAGTGGAAGCAAACTCGCCATGGATATATACAAATTAACAGACACCTTAAATTGGATTCAATTCTCTTTGCAGATGATTTGGTATGATTGGCACTTTCAGAAGACGACCTCCAAAGGTCAATATATAATCTGCAGCAAGTAGCAGCCACATACGATATGGAAATTTCAACAGATAAAACAAAAATTATGGCATTCTGTGGGAAATACCCAATACAAAGTAAAATTTGTCTCGATAATAAAATATTAGAAAGATGTAATAGTTTCCCATATTTAGGTTACAATCTTTCCATTTTTGAAGAATTGGACATATCACAGAAAATTAATAAATACACAAGAGCTATGGGCATTATAAATAGTGTGATGAAACACACCTGCATACGTCTCTACAACACATTGGCACGATCGATGCTCAGCTATGGCAGCGAAGCATGGACACTGAGGAAAGCAGATAAAAGCAGAATAACGGCTTGTGAAATGCGAAGAACAGCGGGCTATACTAAATGGGATCTGAAAAGAAATTGTGAAATTTTAAAGGAACTAAAAACTCAACCAGTTTTAGATTACATTGTTCAATATCAGTCTAATTGGAAACATCATTTGTAAAGAATGAGTAATAGTAGACTCCCAAAGGCAATTTATGATTATGTACCACATGGCCAAAGATCTGTGGGTCGTCCTGCTAAGAGATGGCGTGAAAATTTTATGAGAGACCGTAACTGGCCTTGTGGCCTAACACTTGTCAGGCAGAAGAAGAAGAAGAAGTTTCACGGACTTATGAATAGCCCTGTATAACTACTGCAATTTGTTTCAACGTCTGCGTTTATTCTGTATTCCATTTTTCAGATTTTCCCTATTTTTAATCTTCGTTTAAGCGTCAACTTGCTAAAAATAGCAAAATATACCTTTATAGGCCTATGCATTAACCCAGATATGCCTGAAATATTTTTTTTGCAAATTTTGTGTATTTTACAAATCACATTTAATGCAGAATGTAACTGAAGTATTTGTATGGTGTCGAAACATTCTAGTTGTAACTGGTTGAGCTAGAAACAGGTGTCCTTTTAAAAGGACAGTAGGCATATGAGCATACATTTTTAGGAAGAATTGTATACTATGCTTACATGAAAGGAAACAATGTAATTGTTGTAATTTACAATAATTTACAATAATTATTATTATTGTTAAATTATTACGTTGTTATTTTATTATAGCTTCTTTATTATTACTACTAATATTATTCTGAAGAACGATGCATTGTGGCTAAATTCGTTTTAACTCTGGAATGCTATCGTCATTGAATAGTACCGTATTGTTATTTATACGTAAAAATACGTAATAGGCGAAGGGAGTGTTGAAGTTTCGAGGAGGAGGTTATATTGGGAGAGAAGTTACGATACATATAATGAAGGAATTGCTGTGGCAATGTCGAAAGACAGGTTTCAGTCCATTTTCTAAAATCTAGGTCTACATTGTTATGACAATGACAATTTAGATAGAAAATAAGACCTCTACCAAAAATACCAAATGAAAAACAATAGAAACTTATGTCCGTTCAATACCTCCCTCCAGAACGTCACCAGTCCTCCACTTGTAAACAGATCTTGCTGTGCAAATCTGACTTTCAGATATATCTCCCTGTGAAGTAGACTTTAATAATTTCAAAGGAAAAACTGTTCCGGAGCCGGGTATCGATCCCGGTACCTTTGGCTTAGCGCACCAACGCTCTGCCGACTAGCTACCCAGCAACTACACCCGACACTGTCTCAACTTTCCCCTTCATATCCACAGAAAACCACAATTCAAGTCACACAGAGTTTGTGTTCACTGAAAGTTGGGTTCCTGTCGTCTTGTCAGCCCACTTCAGGTGTGTGGATGAGAAAAGGAAAGGTTGAGACGGTATTGGGTGTGGTTCCTGAGTAGCTAAGTCGGCAGAGGGTTGATGCGCTAAGCCAAAGATCCCAGGATCGATACCCGGCCCCAGAATAATTTTTCCCTTGAAATTATTCAGATCTTTCAATGCTGAAATATTTCTGTTCCTGCTGCAAGCTGTGGACCAGATAGATTAGTAGGTGTTACTTCACATTTGTCCCCTGAATCCTTGTCTGTTACGTGTTCAGTGGCATTTGTAGGCTGCATTATAGTGATATGTTTGTATTTGAGATTAAATTTCGCCCGTATATAATTTTCAAACGAAGATAGCATTTCATGCAGGGAAAAATCCACTAAAATTGAAAAAGCGAAACAATTTCAACATATATGGGGATATGCCTACTGTCCTTTTAAAAAGACACATAAGTTTTCGTCATTTTTATGTCGCATTGAATAAATATCTCGAACGCCTTGGTTCCACGTTATATTTATGTTTATTAGGAGTCATTTGATCTACAACAATTTTTAAAATAATTCCGAACTGTAACAATATTTAAATTTCTTATCTGATTTGCGTCTCGGATGCCATAGCTGAAATAAACGAACAATTCTCACGTCCACATCTCAAACTCAACGATGACCAGAACTCTCATTACCAGTATTACCACACTAGCAGGCCTCTAATTAAGACCAGTGATAGTGACACCTGTGAAAAAGTAATTGCGTTGACTGTAGAGAGGGTAACTTGAAACATTGACAACTGTCCTTTTAAAAGGACAGTAGGCATATCTGAGTTAAGAGTTGAAATATACATATTTATGCACTATAAAATCTTGACCTTTGGTTGCAAATAACTTGAAATGCATTTATATGATGGCAGCATAGATATGCAATTAAGGAATAACAAATGCAAACACGCTAAAATCCACCCTCTATGTAAGGCAGACGGCAAAATTTCAAATAAGGCTGGTAATATTCCAAAATACCACGTCAAACATGAAGCGATTTCCATGCCTAAAAACAAAGTTAATTAATTAATTTATTTATTTATTTACTTATTTATTTATTTATTTTGGCGTAGTTAAGGCCATCAGGCCTTCTCTTCCACAACACCATGAATACAAATACAATAATAGAAATAAATAGAAAAAAATACACTATATACAAAGTAAAGCCACACAAAAATATACACAGGTTGCAGTCACACAAACTTTAAATGAGTGATTAAGTATCATAATTAATTCCATCCTAACTAATTAACTAACATAAACAAGAAACTTACAATTTTAATCTAGATTAAAAAAGGAAAAGATAAAAAAACACAAATCAATACTTCTAGCAATACCTAAAAACATTAACTAAGACAAAGTTTTCCAATTTAATTTTGAACTGTTATAAAGTCCGGCAGTCCCTGACGTCATTAGGTAACGAATTCCGGAGGCGAGGTATTTCTACAGTATAGGAAGATGAATATAAAGATGTTCTATGATGAGGGATAGAAAGAAGTGCTTGATGTCGGTTTCGAAGACTTGTAAGAAATTGAAAGCGCGATAACAGATAATTCGGAGTAGAAGTATGCATGATTCTAAACAGAAGAGACAGTGAATGTATTGTTCTTCGTTCCTTCAGACGCACCCACGAAAGTAACTGGAGGGAAGGTGTTATATGGTCAAATTTACGAGTATTGCAGATGAATCGTATGCACACATTATGAACACGTTGTAGTCTCTCAGCTAAGAGTGAACTTACGTTAGTTAGCAAGGAATCGCAATAATCAAAATGGAGCATTACAAGCGTCTGAATAAGATTCCTTCTTAGACTAAGTGGTAGAAATTCTTTCATATGAAACAAGGAGTGAAGTTGAGAAAATATTTTTTTGCAAATGTGTGTTACTTGAGTGTTCCAATTTAGATCGCTATCCATAAAAATGCCAAGATTTTTAACTGTTTCACTGTATTTAACAATAATCCCATTCAATATTATATGTGGTATAGTACCAGTATCAAGAGTACTTCGTAATGTCTGTAAGGAAATAAACAAATGTGTCTTTCCTCGCAATATGGCCGTGAAGTGTAGGCCTACAGCTCCAAGAACTTTCACTGTACCATTCCGATCAAGAACGTCTATTGCAGATTTATATCCAGTGAGAACGATCAAGCAACTCATAGTCTAACCTTTACCGCAGTTTACGCGTGACGGATTAATTTAATACTTCCAAGTAATTTTGTGAAAGTAGGCTAACATCATAAAAGGGAGGAGTCATTTCTGATAGAAGAATTTTCAATAAAGGAGGTTAAATGATTCAACAAAATTATCAATTTAAGCCATAAATCAATTTCAGTAATGAAGAAATAACCATCATTATAACAAGTCTAACTGTGTGACATTCACATTTTCGACCGTGTAATTTATTTCGCTTATTTTCGTAATGACAGAAACATGAGCAAAATAAATCTTAGAAACTTTGGTTTGTGGTTTATTTCCTATAGAAAATTTAAATGTATTGTAATAAACCATTTTCTACATTTTAATTTAATTTCAACATTATATTATGGTTCATCACATATAATTATCGACTTAAATTGAGGTGTTCTCTGGAACAAGAACTCAACTGCAAAATCTTTGAGATGCAGAGCATCAAACAATTTAGATCTGGTATAACAGCAATGCGCAGAACCACATTCAAATGTTTCTAGAGGGCGCTGTATTTGTCAGGAAGGACAATATATTTATTAAAGAATCAATATATGCTGGAAACGGAAAAACAACGTACCGTTCATTAAGCTGTTATTCCAGGGAACTCAATTATACTTCACAAAATGTTCTATCACATAAATTACATCTTCAGTAAGACTTATAGCTTCGCAGAATACAGAAATTTACTCATTAGTATTAAATGAGAAATATGTTTCGTTTAATAATGTTTATTTCGCCATTTCATATAATCTATACTAATAATAAATCTGTAGCCGAAAATTTTATGGTAATTTTCGATTTTCCAAAAATAATTGGTCCTAACATATATAATTAACCACCCTGAAACCGAAAATCGCTTTTTTGAAATCTTTGTTTGTATGTCTGTCTGTATGTTTGTTACCTTTTCACGCGATAATGGCTGAACCGATTTCGATGAAAATTGGAATATAAATTAAGTTCGTTGTAACTTAGATTATAGGCTATATGGCATTCAAAATACATTATTTAAAAGGGGGGTTATAAGGGGACCTGAATTAAATAAATCGAAATATCTCGCTTATTATTCATTTTTGTGAAATATGTTACATAACAAAAGTTTCCTTAAAATGATTTCTGATAAGTTTTATTCTCTGAAAAATTTTGACAGGACTGATATTTAATGAGATAAATGAGTTTTAAAATTAAAATAACTGCCATCTATGGCGGTGTATTGAAATAAAAAACAAATGACTTCGTCTATAAGGGGCCTTGGACACAACAATCGAATGCTATGAAACATAGCCTACAGACAATGTTTCTGTGTTTGTATGAAGCTAAATTAACCGATTTGTATAAATAATTATTATTTCACCATTGGAAAGTGTAGTTTCTCTGGATGGACATAATGCTATAATGTTATTACAGTAACTTGTGAGTGAATCGAGGACAGATAAGATTAAAATAGCTTCTTATGCACAGAAAACTTGATAGGTTATTCTGTATATTCATTTCCTGTATTTCTTATAATAATGTTTATGAACATATTCATTTTTATCTCAGAGAATTAACGAACAACGAGAGTGTATTGATTTAGTATGCAGTAATAGTAAGTTAGCTTAGCAATCCATTATTTTATAATTCAAATTTTAACTATGCTCAATTGATTCGTGTTAAAATACATAAAATACATATGCAATAAATGCAATGCAAAAAATTGGGTAATGAGCCAAGCAGATTATGTTGCGCTGTTGTAAAAGTTGTTCCTCCTGAGATTCAAGAGCTCCCACAACAAATTAAAAACTTTCTAATTCGAGTACATCCGTTATCAGCACACTTTTTCATAATATAATATAAACATAATAATAAATCTGTAGTCAAAATTTTTCTGTTAATTTTCCAAAAATAATTGGTAATAACAATTAAGAAACATGTTAAAGGAATTGTCATTGCACCAAATGAGTGGTCTCTGGATCAAAATGATCGCATTTTAATATTTTAAATACAATTTAAATTAAGTAACATATTAAACGATTTATCCTTCTATCAAACACGAATGGTCCCTGGATCAAACTTCCTATTTTAATTATGTAATTACTTTATATTTATTTCTAACGGGTGCAGCGGAGCGCACGGGTATGGTTAGTAAACATTAATAAAGTAACAGTTACTTGGATAAACGTTTCTGAAGTTATCCATGCTAACATTCTTACTGGTGCCTTCATTTTCAGTCCTCAGTTCTCCACCTCCTCCAATTCCATTTTCCCGGAATTTTCCCTCAACCCAATACGAGCAAATGCTGGGTAACTTTCGGTGCCTAATCCCGGACTCATTTCACCGGCATTGTCACCTTAATTTCATTCAACCGCTAAATAACCTGAGATATTGATACAGCGTCGTGAAATAACCCACTAAAAATACAGCCTATATGAGTGGGAGACAATCTAGACAATCGGAATTGTAGCTAGAAAAAGTGGTCTAATGAAATATATTTCTATTTCGTGAAATATGAAAACAACAGATGAGATAGCAGACGTTCTAGATATTAACATCGAGGTACACAAAATAGTCATAAATATGGAGTTCAAGTATATGTAATGGAAGTCATGTATGAATACTGAACGATTTAAAACAAACTAGGCTACATTATAAGTTTAACGAGATTGGATATCCAGTATCCATGGATATCTAATAGAGTAATATTCCTAACTAGCCGTACCCGTGCGCTCCGCTGCACCCGTTAGAAATAAATATAAAGTAATTACATAATTAAAATAGGAAGTTTGATCCAGGGACCATTCGTGTTTGATAGAAGGATAAATCGTTTAATATGTTACTTAATTTAAATTGCGTCCAAATAATTAAAATGCGATCATTTTGGTCCAGAGACACTCATTTGGTGCAATGACAATTCTTTAACATGTTTCTTAATTGTTATTACATGCAACCATAGTTTAATGAAGATTGACATCATTTAGATTTAATGTATACATTTTATTTTACTTGTTATAGGTTTCCATTGAATTATGGTAATAACTTAATTTTAACCCTTGTTTTCTACGTATTCAGTAAATGGCGCTTGGCCCACTATGGTTCTGAACCCTTCAAATAACTTAAATTATATTATAATATGTATAATATTACATATTATATTACATTATATTATATTATATTATATTATATTATATTATATTATATTATATTATATTATATTATATTATATTATATTATATCAGAAGTTACTGTAATAACATTATAGCATTATGTCCATCTAGAGAAACTACACTTTCCAATGGTGAAATAATAATTAATTATACAAATCGGTTAATTTAGCTTCCGATATTACTTCATACAAACACAAAAACATTGTCTGTAGGCTATCTTTCATAGCTTTCGATTGTTGCTGTCCAAGGCTCCTTATAGACGAAGTCACTTGTTTTTTAATTCATTACACGGCCTTAGATGGCAGTTATTTTAATTTTAAAATTCATTTATCTCATTAAATATCAGTCCTATCAAAATTTTTCAAAGAATAAAAGTAATCGCAAATTATTTGTAAAGAAACTTTAGTTATGTGACATTTTTCACAAAAATCAATAATAAGCGAGATATTTCGATTTATTTAAATCAGGCCCCCTTATAACCCCCCTTTTAAATAATGTATTTTGAATGCCATATAGCCTATAATCTAAGTTACAACGAACTTAATTTATATTCCAATTTTCATCGAAATCCGTTCATCCATTATCGCGTGAAAAGGTAACAAACATACAGACAGACAGACAGACAGACAGACATACAAACAAAAATTTCAAAAAAGCGATTTTCGGTTTCAGGGTGGTTAATTATATATGTTAGGGCCAATTATTTTTGGAAAATCGAAAATTACCAGAAAAATTTCGGCTACAGATTTATTATTATTATAGATTTCTTTGAATAGTGAATTTATTGGCTAATAAGAGTGACGTCATGTTAAGGAGGAATACATAGTGAGCGAAAAATATCACTACACCTCTTCTTTTAAATCAGTGATAATAATAGGGATGAGACATCTGGGGCGGACTTATTGGAGGTGTGTTCATGACGGGAGACATCTGCTGGACCCTGAGGGAAACCATAACACAACCACAACTAGAGTTGAGCATGAACGATATTTCCAAGTATCTGTGACAACTGTGACTGTGACAAATATCTGTGACTTTTATCTGTGATTTTGTCACACCGATATTTTATATCGATAAGTAAGTACAATGTGCATGAATTACACCGATAAAAATTAACAGGAAATATTGAAGAGCAGTGCAATGTGAATACGAATTCTCTATACACGCCACACATCAGTGGTGGATATGGGAAAATGCAACAGATTAGTTATGTACATGTACCATTAACAAATAAACACTAAGCTAACTCAACAGAAACATGTAAAAAGTTAACCTCATATACCAAGAGGTTATATCGTAGTTGATTGTAGATATGGAATCAGTTGATAATTTTTTATGTAGTTGGGTATGGAGAAATTGAGGTTATGTGATTATTCTAATCGTTTTAAAAATTGATCCTTTCTATTGTATATAATATAATGGATAAATAATTATTTTAAGTCGTGCATTAACATTATAATATTGAGTCAGAATAAAAATTAACGAAACATCAGTATTCCGAAAAACAATGGAAAATAATTACAAAACAAAACTGGATTTTACACAAGATAAAGTATTGGTCACCAATGGTATTATTATTATTATTATTATTTAAATCGTAAACATTATATAATTTATGTAATCATTATATAATTTATAATAAGTATTGCATAACAAAGCCTAAACTAACCAAACATTGTAACTAGCGCTACGAAGGGAACTACCTCAAGTAGTTTCATTGATCGAATTCGGATGCTTAAACCAACCAAACCTGAAAATCGTTGCGTGTATATATATAAGTTTAGTTTTTTTTTTGGAGGGACAAAGTTCCTCGGGTTAAACTAGCGCTGAGGTAGTTTAGGTGATTTCGGAAGTGAAAATTGTTGAATTTGATTTTTTGTGGAGATGCAGTTGATCGTATATCCAAGGCATAACAAAGCCTAAACTAACCAAACCTAACCTTTCACAGATTCGTATATGCAACATGTATATGCGGAGTACGAAGGGAACTACATCAACGCTAGCTTAGTCGTTGATCGTATATTTCTAGGCATAATAAAAGCTTAAACCAACCAAACCTGACCTGTCACAGATTCGTATATGCAAGGTGTATATGCGGAGTACGAAAGAAACTACTTCAAGGTTAGTTTAGCGAAATAAGTTGCCCGTATATCATATTAGCCAGTTTTGTCTCGTTCGGTTTTAATTGAGTGGAAAATGATCGTATATGTCTAGGCATTAATATAAATTGACAGTAATATGAAAATGTGAAGATCTCGTTCGGTTTTAATTGAGGGAATACATTAATATAAAATATTTATAAAACATATATACAGACTAAAATATGAAAACAAAATGTCAGATTCATGATTATATTATTATAATGCCGCTAATAACTTTGCAACACATCATCACTTTGAAAAAAATAATACTTACTTACTTACAAATGGCTTTTAAATAACCCGAAGGTTCATTCCCGCCCTCACATAAGCCCGCCAGCGGTCCCTATCCTGTGCAACATTAATCCAGTCTCTATCATCATATCCCACCTCCCTCAAATCCATTTTAATATTATCCTCCCATCTACGTCTCGGCCTCCCTAAAGGTCTTTTTCCCTCCGGTCTCCCAACTAACACTCTATATGCATTTCTGGATTCCCCATACGTGCTACATGCCCTGCCCATCTCAAACGTCTGGATTTAATGTTCCTAATTATGTCAGGTGAAGAATACAATGCGTGCAGTTCTGTGTTGTGTAACTTTCTCCATTCTCCTGTGACTTCATCCCCTTAGCCCCAAATATTTTCCTTAGCACCTTATTCTCAAACACCCTGAACCTATGTTCCTCTCTCAGAGTGAGAGTCCAAGTTTCACAACCATACAGAAGAACCGGTAATATAACTGTTTTATAAATTCTAACTTTCAGATTTTTCGACAGCAGACTGGATGATAAGAGCTTCTCAACCGAATAATAACAGGCATTTCCCATATTTATTCTGCGTTTAATTTCCTCCCGAGTGTCATTTATATTTGTTACTGTTGCTCCAAGATATTTGAATTTTTCCACCTCTTCGAAGGATAAATCTCCAATTTTTATATTTCCATTTCGTACAATATTCTGGTCACGAGACATAATCAGATACTTTGTCTTTTCGCGATTTACTTCCAAACCGATCGCTCTACTTGCTTCAAGTAAAATTTCCGTAATAATCAAATACCACCGCCCGATTGCTGTTAATGTATCATGCGCATGCGCAAACCTACGACGTAGAGGAGAAAATATGTCACAGAGTACTGAATACGGAGCAGATTTCGATAGCGATATTTTGTCACAGATATTTCGCGTCATCTGTCACAGGTTTATATGTGACAAAAAAATACCTGTGACAAAATATCGGTTTGTGAAATATCGGCCATCTCTAACGGCGATCATCGCCGGACGCACATCGCCAGCGATTGTCGCCGGAGTTGCTAGCAGTTGAAATGAATGCGCACGGCTTCTTTACAGCGAAGATCGCCAGCGCAGTTCGTTGGACGCGACGCAGATCGCTGGAGGTTCCTTCTGAAGCAAATTCAGGACGCACATCGCCGTATTCGTGTCCAATAATCGATATTTAGACAAGGTCATGTTGTAATATCAAATATCTAATCTGTACGCGTTAACCACGTTTTGCACGTTTTGGCTGCAAAACAAATCAAGACGTTTTGTAATTTTTCGCGGTCTGAAGACGAAATTATTATTGAATATGTGTCACAACTTAATGCTCTTTTTAATATGAGCTTGTGAATTAATAAACAAATTAAACAATAAACCCTTACATTACATATTACATTTTTATCACGCCCGAGCCCCAGAGAATTTCGTTCAGTGTTGGGTGGGGAGAAATTCTCTCTTCTGTAAGTTTTCTGTGACTAGGCCTACCTAAGTACTTACGCGGTATTCTGAAATATAGCGGGTTTTTTTTTGTAGTTGATCGTATATACAAGGCATAATAAAAGCCCAAACGAACCAAACCTAACCTGTCACATGTTCGTACATGTAAAGTGTATAAGCGGATTACGGAGGAACTACCTCAGCGCTAGTTTAGCCATTTTTTTTTTTTTTTTAATTATTGTTTGGAATACACCATGTAATGTAATAATAATAATAATAATAATAATAATAATAATAATAATAATAATAATAATAATAATCAGTTCATAATCTGAGTTACTGCCAATCTTTTAACTGGAGTTACGGGATCTTGACAAAATTTGTAGCTAATTTAACATTGTCATTTTCAATTAAACTCAAAACATAATCAAACTGGTCAGGTGAGAGTCTGAAATATTCCTTAAATTTTGTAGCGTTTTTATAAAGATGTCTCATTATCAATGTGTTAAAACAAGTGTATATTTATTTGGTAGTCTGTAAGTTTCAATTTGTTATGATTAGTTTAAAATATAACCCTAATATACTATTTAAAATAGGTTTATAAATATGGAATAAATACTACTACTACTACTATCAATGTGTTAAAACAGAATTCTGTAAACCTATTCCTGAATATTTCATTAGTCTGTAGCTTGTTCCTTTTATAATACGCATGCGAGAATTTGATATCGTCATCTCCTCTTCTAGAATAAATAGCAACTTCATTATCTTGGATTTATTCATTATAATTTTAGGTTATGTCCGTGGCCTACATTAATTTACTTGACCATATGTAGTAGATGAAGAAATAAATAAATGAGAATCTACAGCGATGTGCGTCAATAAAAAAAAACTCGGCGATCATCGCCAGCGTTCATAATCGCCGGCGATGTGCGTCCGACGATGATCGCCATAAACAAACCGTACCATAAGTCCACAATACATTAATTGCCAGCCATTTGAAGACTACAAAATACAGATACGAACATATTCAGTGTGCGAAAGAGACTTGTGGCTGTTGTGTGTGTCCACATACCGGAAAAACACGACTAACTTCATGCAAGATTTCAGGGCTGATTTGGTACGGTGCCACCGAACGCAGATAACTTGTTGAAGTGGGAGAGAAAAGCTGTCAGCACGGGATATGTTAAAGACTCGAAGCGAAGTGGGAGACCCTCCACTAGGCTACAAATTGGTGCTGCCGTCGCCGAGTCAGTGGCTCCAACATCGACGAAAACAACAACGTGTCTCCGAGTTACAAGTACCGCGATCAACAATGCGCGACCAGATGAAGAAATATCAAATGAAATTGACTGATAGGAATTTGTACAGGCGCCAGACCGCACGTTCCTTGTCGCTGCAAACTTTTCAACACGAGTGAAACAAAAGAAAGATATATTTACTGACGAATGCGACATTTACGGCAGAAATCGGAACATCATCTGGGCCGAGAATCCCAACTTTGTCAAGAAATTGAACATAATCTTCAGCTGTGATCATGGATGACGTCCTCGATGCATAACAACACATTTTCATGTCTTAAATACACCATAACAACAGGTGTAGCGGGATCCATCGCTCACTCTGTACTTAAGAAATATCTTCCTATGATTGTTCTTTCTGCAACAGAAATAGAACTGATGGTCAATCAAACCCTCCTTGATTGCCAATCATATTTTGATCGGTGTTTCTGCAACCGGGCCTAAGTATGACTTTTTTGTGTGAATTATAATAAAACCTGACAAGACAGGGGAGTGCAGTGAGTAAACGATATTTTGTCCCTGATCCAATTTACTTCATTGGTTTTGTAAGTAATATCAATTCTCTTTTGGGCGGACTTACACCACTTTGTTGTTTACAAGAAAGGGCGGGCTGATGCAGCTTTGAGGGGGATACGTGCTTCTTCTGCTGTAACGTATTAACCCAGTAGATTGCAGTCAATGACCCAAGGAGCAGCAGATGAAATACAATGCATTCTGAAACACATCCGGGGAAATTAGTGGTAGTGTGCTGCATGAATCTTTATGAAAGCCTGTTGGGCGATCCAGACATAATGTGATATGGCGTGGGTGTTACGAGCAAGATTCCCTGAGGCAAGACGAATATAAATTTAAACTCCAGTAAATCTAAAGTGTCTCATAATCTATGGGAACTTGAAAATGAAAATATATATTGCCGGCCCACATTATCAGACTCTATAATCATGTAATGGATTTCTAACTATCCAATATAAATCATATTTCATACAGATGTCATGTGCAATTATCTTGTTTGGTGCAGGAAAGCCACGAAGAAAAAAACAAAACCAAGTGGGCTTATGGGTTGCTGTGGATACAATAATAATCAAGAGAGGGTTCTGAGAACAGTGTGACGTTTTCAGTAAACTAGGGCACGTCTACAAAGACGTTCTCTTCTTTTATTCCTTAAGCATCTTAATTTATAATAATAGGAATGTTCGTTAGCTGAACTCTGAATTATCATTTCTTCACCCGACGAAAGTAATAAGGAATAAAAACTGAATAATAATAATAATAATAATAATAATAATAATAATAATAATAATAATAATAATAGAGTGAAAGTTAGAATTTATAAAACAGTTATATTACCTGTTGTTCTTTATGGTTGTGAAACTTGGACTTTCACTTTGAGAGAGGAACATAGGTTAAGGCTGTTTGAAAATAAGGTGCTTAGGAAAATATTTGGGGCTAAGAGGGATGAAGTTACAGGAGAATGGAGAAAGTTACACAACACAGAACTGCACGTATTGTATTCTTCACCTGACATAATTAGGAACATTAAATCCAGACGTTTGAGATGGGCAGGGCATGTAGCACGTATGGGCGAATCCAGAAATGCACATGAAGTGTTAGTTGGGAGGCCGGAGGAAAAAAATTGGGGAGGGCGAGACGTAGATGGGAGGATAATATTAAAATGGATTTGAGCGAGGGGGATATGATAGAGAATGGATTATCTTGCTCAGGATAGGCACCAATGGCGGGCTTATGTGAGGGCGGCAATGAACCTCCGGGTTCCTTAAAAGCCAGTAAGTACGTAAGTAAGCAAGTAGGTAAGTAGGTAAGTAAGGGACCAATGGCGGCAGGCTTATGCAGTGCAAGTGGGCAAGCAGGCAAGCAGAAGTAGAGTAGCAGGCAAGAGGGCGGCAATGAACCTCCAGGTTACGTGCAAGTAGGTAGGTAAGTAAAAAGCCAGGTAAGTAGGTAAGTAAGTAAGTAAGGTAAGTAAGTAAGTAAGTAAGGTAATTATAACAGCGAATTTGGACCATATCCTTCGCGGAAGCAAGTGGAATAAGAAAGCGTATCTGGATTCGTTCGTTGTCCATAACCAAGCTCACAGTCGTGTGTTGAGGACGAACCTCTCCGAACAAATGATTGGAGATTCAGAAGACAGCGGAGTTGTGTGTCATCGCTACTGAAGAAACTCTAGCTAAAAAAGAACGTTCAGGAAAGAATCATAATCTTCGCCAGCTGCAAATCAGTAATGTTAAGTAAAACTCATCCGTTTTCACCCAGACGGAATTGGTCATTCCAACGCCTTTCAAGGCGCCGTGGTTTCCTCCGTTATTGTATCACAGGGCTACTTTCGATAGACGAGTCCAGTGATAACATTAAAAGATTGCAATGATCTTACCGGATGTTTACAGTCCGCAAATGTTCTCCGGTACACACAGTTACACCAGATTTACTCAAATGCGTTAACGAATTTCACAGACAGTTTAAAATCAGACATAACATTCACTCGTTTCCCGTCATAATTAAACTTTTGTGGCGTTGCTGACTGAAAATGCAGCGGGAGAAAGGAGAACCGCAAACGAATAAGGTGTAGACCTATGTTTTTTGTCTTAATTCATTATAAGTTGTCATTTTTTAGTTTATTATTTAAGACGCTATGACAACTAAGTTATTTAGCGATGAAAGAGTAATGGAACGGAGAAAATTTCTCTCCGGCGCCGGGATTTGAACCCGGGTTTTCAGCTCTACGTGCTGATGCTTTATCCACTAAGCCACACCCGATTCCACCCCGGCGTCGGACAGAATCATCTCAGATCAAGTTCCAACTCTTGGGTTCCCTCTAGTGGCCGCCCTCTGCACTACGTCATAGATGTCTATGAACGTAGGACCGAAGTCCACACATGTGCTGAGGTGCACTCGTTATGAGTGACTAGTTGAACGGGATCCGACGGAATAAGCGCCGTCTTGATTTACGCATATCATACATATTAATTTAATGTACCGAAGTACATATGATATTTCCATGCAGATATTCTGCGTCATCATACGATGAAAGAGTAATGGAACGGAGAAAAATTTAGCGTCGATGCTGGTTATACAGGATTCGCCGTGTAATAATTTCATGTTGAATCTTTCGTACACTACTTTTAACACTTGAATATAAATAATTGATTAAATGGCGATCTTACTCGTGTTAATTATGTAAGCATGTGCGGCTTACAGCTGTTTCTGTGTTACTTCACACCATCCTCAGAACCTACTAGATCTCGGCGTCATCTCGAACTTCGCTGCCTGTTGTGTGGGTGCGTTCGATTGTTAAAAAGTATTTAAATGTCGTGTCAAATAGTGTGTGTGTTCTGAAATTGATCTGTGTGTTCAGAATTTGATCGGGGTGTGTTTTAGTGTGTCTGTATATTTCATATTGTTCTAGTGTGTTGAGTTTTTGGTTTTTGGGTTGTATGTGTAGGATTTCCATGTCTGCATTTATGTTACTGTATGTGTGGTTAGCATTAGTTATGTGTTCGGCATATGTAGATGTATTGTGTCCTCTGGTTATTGCTTTAATGTGTTCTTTGTATCGAGTTTGGAATGATCTGCCTGTCTGTCCAATGTAGAAACTGTCGCAACTATTGCATGTGAGTTTGTATACGCCTATGTGGTTGTATTTATTTGTTTATGTGTTGAGATGTCTTTGTAGTGTGTTTTCTGTCCTGTATGCTATGTTGTATTTCTGTTTTCTGAATGAGGATGCGATCTTGTGTGTGTTTTTGTTTTCGTATGTTAGAGTGATGTATCTCTTGTGTTTTTGTGTTTGTTGCGTTTTTGTTTTGTCTTCCTTATGATGTTGTCTATTATGTTTGGTTTGTAACCGTTTTCTTGTGCTATGTATTTGATTGTGTTCACTTCTTCATTGTAGTGTTGTTGGCTCATGGGTATGTTGAGTAATCTGTGTACCATTGTCCTGAATGCAGCATGTTTGTGTGTGTGTGGGGTGATTAGGTGTGTGTGTGTGTGTTTTCTGTATATTTTGAAGGTGTGTTTGTTGTAATTTCACATTCGCATCACAGTTGGGAAAAGCCAAGCCGGAATCGAACCCATGTTCGAGCACAGCCTGAGGCTGAATAGGTGAATGCGCTACCGCCTGAGCTACGCCGGTGGCCTTGTGTTGTCTCACCGTGCTAACCACACCCGTGCTAAGCGTGCCAATATCTAGCATCTCGATAAGGCTTATGAATTCACTTCATGCAGATCAATTTATGGATGAACATTTAATGCATATGCTAATGAGGATAATACTTTAAGGGCCGGAGTTCTTCAAATTATAGATGTTACAGACGCGAATGTTTATGGGTACGCAGGATTTAATTCGTACAATTTCCTGGTCCGTATTTCCTTTACGTACAGACGGACGTGAATTATTTCGGACCAACCTATATTTATTTAACCACTAATAACTTAACATCATTTATACGAAAACCTTCTCAATGTAAAAACATATATTGCCTACGCGTCATAATTCATAAAAGAGAGAAAAGAACAATTCCCTTCCCCCGTCTATGCAAGAGGTCAGCTAAACCCTATCCAGTGTAGGCAGCGCTCTTTTCAAACGTGACAAGCCATGTGATTATTTGCAGCCATAAAGCATAGCAGCGTGCGCTCTCCAGTGCCATACGCTAACAAAATATTATGATTACGTTTCACAACTGCATTTCCATTTTTATTATTGAAAACGTATTTCATATTCAATTACTGCTGAATTAAATGTTTCGTGTGCCTTGGGTATCGAAGAAAATAACTATTTCAATGTACACAACATAAATTAAGGAAAAGTCAACCAGTTAAATTAAGATTTTGTTTTAATTTGTATAACGTTTATCTTCCTGTTACTAATATAACATAATTCAATTTAAATCCTGTCCAAATTCAACCTCGCAAATTTCTAGCGCAATAATTAACAATAGATCCCTATTAGAAACAACAACAACAACAACCAAATTGCTTGGCTTAAAAACCGATAATATCTTAAATTGGAAAAATCATATTAAAGAAATTACCTCCAAACTAAATTCAGCTTCTTTTGCTATTAGATCTATGCAAAAGATAGTAAATATCAATACCTTAAAAACAATATACTTTGCATACTTCCACTCGGTAATGAGTTTTGGAATAATATTCTAGGGAAATTCCACAGATAGTAACAATATATTTCTATTACAAAAAGACTAATTAGAATAATAGTAGGTGCCAAATCTAGGGAATCGTGTAGGACTATTTTAAAAAAACTACAAATAATGCCCATGGCTTTCAGTATATCTTTTCATTAATAATCTTCCTCGTATGTAATCGTGAAAACTTTGTAACTAATTCAACAGTTCATAGCATAAATACACGTCAAAAAATGACTTTCATACTCCATCGGCAAGTCTATCGTGCTATCAAAAAGGAGTGCGTTATATGGCAGTAAAAATTTTTAATAGCTTCCCTATCGATATAAAAATGAAACTCAAAACATAAGAAGTACCTTATTTCTCACGCCTTCTATTCTGTAGGTAAATTCATGACATTCAATAACGCTTCCTGAAATTGCTACTAAAACTTTGTGTTGGACTAGTGGACTATATTCTAAATCTCGTCTGTATATATTTCATCTAGACTGTGACTGTAAATTAAGATTTTATAATAATATTAGGTTTTTTGACTTGTTCCATATTCTAGCTGTAAAGCAATGTATGAATACCATGGAATGTTAATAAATACAATAGAATACAATACAATACAATGGCAGCTTCATCTCAAGCTTTTAAATGGCTATAGCCTGATATACTTTTTCCAGTAACGCCCTGTGCTTAATGCCAGTCGATGCAAAATTTCATTTTTAAATGTGAAATTGTTCACAAAATACCGGCTGGTAGTATATGTCGTATAAATGATTATATCTTCGAACCTTTCAGTATTATGAATTATGCAAGTTTTAACCTGCACACCGCAATACGCTTTAATCTCGCGTGTTTTTATAATAGTGTTCCCAAAAATGTGGAGGGATTATATTTTTCTGCACTCATCAATTCATCGATTTTAATGTTTTACAGATAACAAAACCGCACGCAGCCTACACTCCGCTGCTGGCGGAAGAAAGAGACAGAGCAAGTGTTGCATTTAATTACTGTAGCTGCGATCCTCTTTTTGCCTCGGAGCGAATCTCACCTTCAAATTAAACTGCAGTTAACATATACTAAGTCACTGGCGTGCCTCTGCCGTGGGTTCAAATCCCATATCTGGTTTAGCCCTTTCCGAGGTTTTCCACAACTGTAAGACAAATATCAAGCAATCCCATGGCGAACCTTGCTAAATATCGACTGTCTGACCAATTTGTTAAGTTGATAGAACGTCGTTAAACAGCCAATTACAAAATTTTATATTTATTTATTTATTTACTTATTTATTTATTTATTTATTTACTTATTTATTTATTACTTATTTATTTACTTATTTATTTATTTATTTACTTATTTATTTATTTACTTATTTATTTATTTACTTATTTATTTATTTACTTATTTATTTATTTTATTTATTTATTTACTTATTTATTTATTTACTTATTTATTTATTTACTTATTTATTTATTTATTTATTTACTTATTTATTTATTTACTTATTTTTATTTATTTATTTATTTATTTATTTATTTATTTATTTATTTACTTATTTATTTATTTATTTATTTATTTATTTATTTATTTATTTACTTATTTCTTTATTTACTTATTTCTTTATTTACTTATTTATTTATTTACTTATTTATTTATTTACTTATTTATTTATTTACTTACTTATTTATTTATTTATTTACTTATTTATTTACTTATTTATTTATTTATTTACTTATTTATTTATTTACTTATTTATTTATTTATTTATTTATTTATTTACTTATTTATTTATTTACTTATTTATTTATTTATTTATTTACGTATTTATTTTTATTTATTTACTTATTTATTTATTTATTTACTTATTTATTTATTTATTTACTTATTTATTTATTTATTTATTATTTATTTACTTATTTATTTATTATTTATTTATTTATTTATTTATTTATTTACTTATTTATTTATTTACCGTCAACGCGGGCTACTTTGACCCTTAAGGTGTTACTTGAACCCAGAAGAAAAAAATATTTTCGTCGATATAAAATAACAGTTTAGTGTCGAAAGTTGTGGTCTTTTTTCGCTGCAAACTTTCATCTGTACAAATATTTTCACCTAAGTTACTCCAATGGTAAGTAAACATTTTTTTCTTCTGGGTTCACGTAACACCTTAAGGGTCCAAGTAGCCCGCGTTGACGGTATTTATTTATTTATTTAATAGTTTACACTTGAGCTGCATTAGGCATTGCAGCCCGAAAGAGCAGAAGCTCGTGCTCGGGCGCAGTTCAGATCAGTTATGCGAAATATATCACAAAATTAAGAGAGTTCATTGAGCACAATAACATTAATAAATGGTAAAATAATACAGCATGTAATAATAGGGTCTATATATAAATAGAAAATACAAAAGTACATAAATATTAGAGCACCAATTTTTAACTCAATTAACTTAAACAATTAAATAATTAATCTGATTTGTTTCTTAAATCTATATGTGTTATTGTCCGCGTCAACGTTTTTGGCGTGTGAAATAAGTAATGGGAACGTTAAGTGCGAGTGTTTTATATTTGCCGCAGTCAGTCTGACAACTGTGTTTGGCAAATGGCTGATGTGACGTGTATATGAAGTGGTACCATTCTCAGCTGCACTAGCAACATGATCACAAACTGGGTATTACATTACTAGGACACACGCCAAAAACGCTGGCGCCAGCTATAAGTGTACTTAGCTCAGGATAAGCTCTAATTAATATATTATATATTTTGGATCCAAAATTTATGCTGTGTTTAAATCCAGCAGTTGTGTGGCATTTGGGAGTATTTAGAAAGAAACTGTAGTTTTGTCTCGTATGGTATTCATGAAGAACAAATTTAAATTTATTGTGACTTTCAGAACTCAAATTCAGTTCATGGTTTACTTACTACATTCACAGTGTGCCAGCAATAACCATGGGTTCGAATCCAGATTGTCTATGGTCCGTCCCAGGTATCTGTGGAGTAACTACACGCATATGAGGTCAGAGTCTATCTGAGCCGGAGAGTATTGCGGGCAGCATCAGCCCGAGACCGCTAAGGGGTAAGATGCTCGTGGTAGAAGGTGAAGTAGAGTTCAGATAGAAATGATCCAATCCCTGCTAGCGATTGCTAGCTTCGTTCAACCAAATCTGACGAAAGATGGATTTTGAAAAATAGGAAAATTATGTAGGAAAACTAACGCTTCGCTGAAAGTTACTATTTTTCTGAAAATCCTTTGATGCCAAGCTTCAAAATGACGGGTCATTCATTAAAATCCGTTCAGCCGTTTTCCCGTAATTTTCATTAACAGTTCAAATTATATATTATATATAAGCATATATATTAGAAAAACAATATATTGCACATGAATCAATTTGGCTTTTCTTAGTACTGACGATGCTATCTTTAACATAACCAGAAGTATCATCAATAATTTGTACTGTAAAAATAAATGTTTAGGTGTTTTTATTGACATCAGAATAGTAATATACGTTACAAGAGCGGTATGTTGACGTTTTCATGGTCGAGGAAAAGATTGAAAAAGCGAAACGTAGTTGAGCTTTTTTAATTTCCGAGAACATTAAAACAAACATACCGCTCGTGTATCGTACATTATTTTGTGCGAAGATCGTTTATTACATACCTGAAGGACGAATTTCTAATTAGTTGCAATGAAATCTCTATGTTGGTTTCTGTTTAATGACGGCAACTTCGGAAAACCAAAATATCTTTCTTGAACATTGTTGCTATAAAATGTTTGCTGTGTTTACTATACTCCAGCAGGCCGTGATATACGTCTGTCTTTTTTTTCCCCCAGTCTATAAATGCGAACTTAAAACAAACGGTAAGGTTATGTAATGATTTATTTTTCATTTTAATATTTTAACAATATTATTTATATAACATATTGCAGTAATAACATCCGCATCTGGAATCTTGTTGATTTTTTCACGGCTTCCTTAATGTTACTTGTATCAGGAATGCAATAAGTTTCGTGGAGTAGTAGACTTTACTTAATTTTTGCAAATATTTAAAAACAATAATTAACATTGCAATTTAGGTGAAATTGCAGTGGTAAGTTTCAATTTATAATTATTACTATGTTAAACGTCTCTAAAAATAATATGTTAAAAGCCTAAAGCAGTAAAATGAATGTCGCGCTTAAGCGGTAAGAAGAGGGAAATTGTTATGTGTGTTACGTTGGGAATACTGAATGTGGTATTTCACACTTACCGCGTATTGGTTCTGTGCGGAAACCCAGCAAATACGCACGATCTCGCACAAAAGCCTTTTGTACTGTGAAGCACCTTTTATTATTATAAAAATTAAATAAAATAGGAATTAATTGAATTGTTTTGAACTTGTTTGCTTCTTACCTTAGTAACAGAACACATGTAACCAAAATTGAAAATAAATTTAGTGGTACTCGAAATATTAATATCGGTGTCCCACAAGGGACTGTCCTCGGTCAAATTTTGTTTTTAATATATATATATATATATATATATATATATATATATATATATATATATATTAATGATTTATTGGAAATTAATCTAAATAAATTCAATGCTGAGATATTTTCGTCTGCGGAAGACGGGGTTGTTATTTTTGCAGATAAAACTTGGAATCATACCTACTTTAATGCAAATAAAGGTACCACATTGATTAAAAATTGGTTTGATTCCAATCTAACTTGTCTTACTGTAAATCATTCTAAAACCACGGTTGTACCATTTTCGTTAACATCTGTTGGTATGAAATCTCTTGATTCGCTCTTGTGTTTAAAAATTCATACATCCAATTGTTCTTCTAATAGTTGTAACTGTCCTATTCTAAATGAATATCCTCAAGTAAAATATCTCGGGATAATAATCGACCAACATTTACGTTATGATAAACATGTTTTTTTTTTCTGTGCATTAGATTAAGAAGAACTATTCACTATTTTGTCACCCTACGAAATTACTTGACTGTCCATATTTTACGACTGATTTACCTCGCATTAGTACAAGCTATATTACAATACTGCATTATAGGATGGAGTTGGGAGGAACAAGTCACTAATACCACAAGGAAAGCCTGGAAAGCACTACATTTCTCTATGCGTATTCTGAAGAAATCTAACCGAAAGTCA
Source organism: Periplaneta americana (assembly GCA_025594305.2). Lineage (NCBI taxonomy): Eukaryota > Metazoa > Arthropoda > Insecta > Blattodea > Blattidae > Periplaneta > Periplaneta americana. The sequence continues at coordinate 782,173 of JAJSOF020000039.1, read as the reverse complement.
AAAGAATTAGCGTACAAAACCCTTGTTCGCCCAATTATGGGATATGGAGCAGTAGGTTGGGATCCGTACAGCCAAAACCAAATCGATTCAATAGAAAAGGTCCAACGCAAGGCAGCAAAATATGTCAAAATGGAGAAGGGACATGGTGAGGAGATAGTAAAAGACTTAGGGTGGGAACTTCTCAAATCAAGACGACGGAAAACCAGACTCACCGCATTGTTTAAGGCACAAATGGGACACAAAGCATGGACCGATATCAATGCTAGATTAGCAACACCATCACACTTAGGAAGGGCTGATCATATTAGGAAGTTTAAATGTAGAAAACAAAGAACGGACGTGGCAGAATTTTCCTTTGTTAACCGCACAATAGTAGACTGGAACAGCTTACCTGCGGCAATCTTTCAGGGTGGTCCTCTTAAAACCAATACATTTAAGGAAAGGTTGAGAAGATTGGACTGAAAATGTAATTGGAGGTGCAATGTAATTATTTAAGTTGTGTCATGTAACTAATTGAGTTGATATATAATTAATTAAGTTGATATGTAATTAATTAAGATATGTAATTTAGTTGATATGTAAATAAATTAGGGTGATATGTAATTAAGTTGGTATGTAATTAATTAATGTGATATGTAATTATTTAAATTGGTAATAGTTGGGTAAAATAGAAGTACTTATAAGTTAGATTTACTTTTGCTTATCGTAGGCGTTATTATAGAATAGTTTTTGTTTATAGTCCTAGGTTTATTGCATCTACTATTTATAGATTTACGTTTATTTTATTTTATTTCATGTAATTGTGATTATTGTATATTATATATCACTACCACCGGGTGTATACCCAATTGTAGTGTTAATAAATTCATACATAGTACCTCCCTCATGCCAATAACTCTGAAACAGAAAAGAATAATAAAAATATGTCTTTATAAAAGTTTTGATTACCTTTCAGAGCTGCTGTATACACAATTTAAAGTATTTGACTTTTATCAAATTTATAACAATGTATTATTGAATTTCGTGCATAAAAACCGAAATATATTTAATGTATATTCACATAAATATAAAACCGAAAAGTCAGACAACATTTATGCTTGGCTGAACCTAAATCTACCACAACTATAGCTCATAATCACAGTGGCAACTTTGTACAAGGCTTTGTAACATGATAATAGCTAAATTCCCAAACACAATTTGCTAATGCTCCTTATTTCAAAAATCGATTAAAATTGCTGATTAGAGAGAAAATTTTAAGTTCAATTATTGTGATATCTGTGTATTGTCTTTTTTTTCTGTTTTTTTTTTTAACTTTGTTATTCAATAAAATGCCTTAACATTATGTAGAATGCCCTCTGAGCACGAGTATGTGCTTTAAGACTGGTTCACAATAAACCGGGAATGGAAACGACAACGAGAACAAGAACGGAAATATTGTCAAAATAAATGCATTTAAATGTGAACATTCACAATTAACTATTGTGAACACTCACATTTAAATACACTTATTTTAACATTATTTCCGTTCTCGTTCTCGTTTCAGTTCCCGGCTTATTGTGAATCGACCTTTACTCTTTGTGCGGGTGCTAGAGTATTTTATATAAAAAAGAAATATGTATCTTTGTTCTGGCAATAAATTATTTTATTATTTATTATTTAGTAAACAATTGAAAATACAACTTTTCAAAAAGTATTTTCATATTACAACTATTTATAAACTGAAGTTTTGTGCGTTACACATCCACAAATGGAAAACACAACAAGGAATAATGTTGATAAACGAATAAAATGTTAAAAAAATAATGTTGAAGTGCTCTATTTTAATTTCACCTGCCCTAAGGGAGATGTGAACACATACATGTACTTTCATAATTGTCCCACCTAATCCGATTTCAAATTTTCAATCGGGTAAGCTCCTGTTTAAATGGAAATGACCACATGATAAAAAATTGTTATTTCATTTTACTACAGTCACTCCTCCTCCGGCGCCAACAAACTGACACTGGAAAAAGTCGCGTGATATTACGCAGTCATAATATTTGTTTGCACGCAACCGATTGGAAAAGACCGACCAGTGTGTGCATTTGATTGAAAGCATGAATGCATGTGCAATTGAAACCTCATTTCGATTATGTTTGTCTCATTCTTGGTGAAGCCTCTGAGGAAAGCAGTCTTCCTCCTAGACCAGACCTACAGAACTGTAGCTCCTCAGAGCGACTGCTTTACTCCCCTTTCTTACCCCACCCACCTTTTCTACCAGTGCGGTCATGACGTTCTAGTTACGCTCGGCTGCATCAACATTCATTCTCGCGGCGGCAGGTATAAAATACGCTATCAAGAATTACAAATGAACAGATAATAAAATCCTTAGGAACATACCTTTAGAAAGTAAGAGAAAAATAAATGAGGGAAATAAATAAATTAAAAGACATGTAAAATAAATTTTAACATGTATGTGTGCATATAATGTAAGAAGGCCTCCCGATGTATATATCGTCCTATTACTAGTGAAGGCGATTATATCCACTTTTTGTGTAATAGTAGTATGCGTTACAAGAGCGGTATGTTGAAGTTTTCATGTTCGAGGAAAAGTTTGAAAAAGCGAAACGTAGTTGAGCTTTTTTAATTTCCGAGAACTGTAAGAAAACATACCGCTCGTGTATCGTACATTATTTTGTGCGAACATCGTTTATTACATACCTGAAAGAGGAATTTCTAATTAGTTGCAATGAAATCTCCATCTTGGTTTCTGTTCAATGACGGCAAATTTGCAAAACAAAAATATCTATCTTCAACATTGTTGCTTTAAAATGTTTTCTGTGTTTACTATACTCCAGCAGGCCGTGATATACTGTATGTCTGTCTTTTTCCCCCGGTCTATAAATGCGAACTTAAAACCAACGGTAAGGTTATGTAATGATTTAGAGTTTACTTAATTTTTGCAAATATTTAAAAACAATAATTAACATTGCAATTTAGGTGAAATTGCAGTGGTAAATTTCCAATTTATAATTATTACTATATTGAACGTCTCTAAAAATAATATATTAAAAGCCTAAAGCAGTAAAATCAATATGTCACTTAAGCGGTAAGAAGAGGGAAATTGTTATGTATTTTAGGTTGGGAATACTGAATGAGGAATTTTAGACTTTCCGCGGATTGGTTTTGTGCGGAAACCAAGCAAATACGCACGATCTCGCACAAAATAAGTTAAGTACAGTCCCCGACTTATCTTTTCGTGCTCTGTATTCTATTAAAATGAAATAAGTCCGAAATGTTGCTTGCAGGTAACAAACCAATTACTTTATTTGAAGAATTTATTATGATTTTTATGCATTAATAAAGTTTTAATTCCTGTTTTTACAAAACTTGTATTACTGGTCTTAAATGGTTTTACTAATAATATGACGATAAATAAATTGTACGTTGATAAGTGAGTGATAGCTATATGACCGGATGTCAATGCTGTCATTCAACATTGTAACGCATCTAGCCAAATAAATGAATAAATGAATGAATGAATGAATGAATGAATGAAAATGAATGAATGAAAAGTAAGTACATAAGTATAAAGTAAATAAGTACATAAATAAATAAGTAAATAAATGAGTAAATAAATAAGTAAATAAATAAATAAGTAATTAATAAGAAAATAAGAAAATAAATAAGTAAATAAACAAACAAACAAATAATAGCGTACTGCAGTTTAAAGAGAACTGGAACATGGCAAAATCTAAACCCGTGAAGGAATAACCCAAAGGAAATGGGAATATGATTATTTTGTTGTTGAATACGAAAGAATTGCTTGTTTACTGTGTCCCATCCAATTTATTTCTACTCGTCATTTCAATATTAAACCATTTCAACAAAGTCCACATTAAGAATTATGGAATGCACAAACTTTCGGGTAAATTCATTATTAGGAACTGTATATTGATTATTTATTTATATATAGCCGTACCCGTGCGCTCCGCTGCACCCGTTAGAAATAAATATAAAGTAATTACATAATTAAAATAGGACATTTGATCCAGGGAACATTCGTGTTTGATAGAAGGATAAGTCGTTTAATAAGTTACTTAATTTAAATTGTGTTTAAATACAGTAATTAAAATGCGATCATTTTGGTCCAGAGACACTCATTTGGTGCAATGACAATTCCTTTAACATGTTTCTTAATTTTTATTACATGCAACCATAGTTTAATGAAGATTGACATCATTTAGATTTAATGTGTATATTTTATTTTACTTGATATAGGTTTCCATTGAATTATGGTAACTTAATTTTAACCCTTGTTTTCTACGTTTTCAACATCATAGCATTATGTCCATCTAGAGAAACTACACTTTCCAATGGTGAAATAATAATTAATTATACAAATCGGTTAATTTAGCTTCCGATATTACTTCATACAAACACAGAAACATTCTCTGTAGGCTATCTTTCATAGCTTTCGATTGTTGCTGTCCAAGGCCCCTTATAGACGAAGTCATTTGTTTTTAATTCATTACACGGCCTTAGATGGCAGTTATTTTAATTTTAAAACTCATTTATCTCATTAAATATCAGTCCTGTCAAAATTTTTCAAGGAATAAAACTTATCGGAAATTATTTTAAAGAAACTTTTGTTATGTAACATTTTTCACAAAAATCAATAATAAGCGAGATATTTCGATTTATTTAATTCAGGCCCCCTTATAACACCCCTTTTTAATAATGTATTTTGAATGCCATATAGTCTAAAGCTAAGTTACAACGAACTTAATTCATATTCCAATTTTTATCGAAATCCGTTCAGCCATTATCGCGTGAAAAGGTAACAAACATACAGACAGACAGACAAACAAAAATGTCAAAAAAGCGATTTTCGGTTTCAGGGTGGTTAATTATATATGTTAGGACCAATTATTTTTGGAAAATCGAAAATTACCGGAAAAATTTCGGCTACAGATTTATTATTAGTATGGATTGTAAAATTATACGGACGTCACTCGTATTCATTTTGAATTGGAATTAATAGTGACTTTCAAGGTTCATTACTTAAATGATATAAATTTATGTTTCCGTAGGTAATGATAGGAGGAAAGTTTTCGAAAATCTAAAGCAGGCTAGGTGCAAAGAAATCTCAAAGAAACTACCGACAGGAAATCTAGCATAATTGTAAACCTTGAAACGAGATAGCACATTATAAAAACAATGAATTTATTACAATCCTTTTTGAAAATTACATGCCGCCACTGATGGACCTTAGACGACAAGAGAAGGTAAATAACTCTACGCGGAAGTCGATCATCCCCAATAGAAGTGGAGTGAAGCTGACGTCATATTTCCCCTACTTAACGAGTTCTGAAGGGCTGTCCTAGACGGCATCTCGAATTTGTGGGAAAGATAACTTTCTACGAGCAAATTAAATGACAATAGTTCAGTTTCTCCTCACACGCGCATTCCATCATTACCTCCTTCTCATCGCCCCACATTCCTCTGAATAGTAAATAAGCAATAGCATTGCGAAATCTATGTGTACAGCTGATGTCTTTCAACGATATCAGGGAATTGCGTAACAGCAGTATTAGGCCTATGCAAGGAAAATGGCAGTAAATTCTCTGTGATCCGTTGCTATGTCGTCCGTCCGCTTCGTCGTCTGGCATTCACGTGATTTCATAGGCCACGCCTTACTGCAATACGGTACGGAACTTAGTTAACTTCCCTCCATCGTCTGCATAATTGATATGAGTAAATATGATAAGAAAATATTTGTGAACATTTGAATAAAAAAGTAATTAAATCACCGATTACAATAGTTACAATCATCCCCAATCAGTATATTTTTAAATTTATTCCAATTATTATATTCCACCTTTGAAAGAAGTCACGTATGTCAAATATCTGGGTATCATTATAGATCAGAATTTAAAATGGCCTCATCATATTACTTATCTTTGTAAGAGGCTTCGTAAACAATTTATAAATTCGTTAATCTTCGATGCTACTTACCTATTAGAGTTCTAGCAAATGTTTATTTGGCCATTATTCAGTCTATCATTCATTATGGTATAATTGTTTGGGGTGGAAGTACAAAAATTAATCTTAGTCCGTTAAATTTACTACAAAAACGAATAATTAAAATTTGTTTGAAGAAACGTTTCGATTATCCAACTAAATTAATTTATTCTGAATTTAATGTATTTAATATTGAACAAATTTATAAGTATACGCTGTTAAAATTTTATCATAAAAATCGTAATAAGTTTGTATTACAGACACACAATTATGACACAAGACGAAATATTAATTCAACATTAGTAGAACCTAAATGTCTCACATCTGCTGGTCTAAAGCATAGCATAAATTTTGGTCCTCAGTTGTACAATGCTTTAACTAAATTACACCCAGAACTTCTAACATGTAACCCACTAACATGTAACAAGAAAATTAGAAACGTGTTAATATCTTCAATTTGATTAAATACATTTATAGCCTATGTGTATGAATTAATCAACCTATATTATATTTGTATTCTATAATTTTGAAATATATATTAGTCCTACTTTTCACGTGCGATATTATTCTTCTCTAGTGTTAATATTATATTATATAATTCCATTGCCGCTGTAATTATATTTTAGTTCCTATTTTATTTCACTTATTTATTTATATTATTATTATTATTTTTATTTTAATATTATATCTGAACTGCGGCCGAGCACGAGCGCTGCTCATTCGGTCTCAAATTTTGTTAATACTACTGTATCTTCTTTTTATATTGCTTGTATTATCTTAGTTGTATTTCTCTTTGTTTGTTTTGTAATTATATTTCTTTATTCTGTATATTTGAATTTAAATAAAATAAAAAAATTAACATCAAGGAAAGCTTATTTGCCCCTGATGCATTCTAGCAAGCTAATACAGTCACACGTTTTTTTTTTTTTTTTTTTTTTTTTTTTTGAAACCAGGCGCAGTTTTCTATGATGTAGATTCTAAAGTTCTTTTCGGTAAACATTTGATATTTAAACCGGTTTCGTCACAATTGTATATCTGCTGGAGAGATAATTCTAGTTTACTCACCAAATCTCGGAATGTAGTTTTATATTCTTCAGCTGCAACGGTATCAGCTGACATCCTCTCTCCACAAATTGCAAGTGGACGAACGCCATATTTTTCCCTCCACATTGACAACCACCCATCACTAGCAGAGAAATTATCGCCTCCATGTTTCTTAAGGATATCAAGCGCTTTCTCTTTCAGAATCGGGCCAGATATTGGAGTACCTTTCCTTCTTTGTTTTTGAAACTATAGAAACAGTTCCTTATCGTATTTGAAAACACTAGGCTGCTTCAATGTACGGCGCTTGTCATTAGAGATGCACAATATTCTTCCAGTCATAAATTCTACTTCTTGGGATACCAGAAATAGTATCCCCTTCATCCAGCCGCTTCAAAATATCCAGTTTGTCTTTTAAAAAATAACTAAACTTGGAGCGTTTATCAGTAAATGTCTTAGAAAGCATAGTGAACTTCTTCCACACACAACCTGTGTTTTACTGAAAGCACGACGGGGTTGCAAATAGGGGGAGGAAAAAAGTACATGGCGGGGAGGAAGAAGGCACGTACTGTACTGTGAGTAGCCAATAATAATTACCTACCCTACTGTCCGGAGTTACTGTACTATGAGACATTTAACTAGCCTACCTTAATCAGATTCCTTCGATAGTTAAACTAACAAAATGAATGTTACTAACAGGTGCAGGACCGTGCATGAGATAGTTCTGGAATTAGAATACTAAAAATTAGAACATTCTACTCGTACACATTTCAGCTTTGTACCTGACGAGAATTTCTGCAGATGAAGAGGGCGGCATGTTCAACAACCTAAGTGGAAGAAAACTGAGTGCTGAAGGTGAGGTTATTTTTGTTAACAGTGACAGAATAGATGGACCAGACGATATTCCTTTTATACAGGGACATCATTTGATTTTTACTAACATTTCTAATATTAACCTGGCTATACCTTCGGATTGAGAACCGAAAACAGAGTTTACTACCCCCTTCCACGACTGGAGTTCGATGATACTGACGTAATATACAAACAAATCACTTTACTAGGTATAGGAGGGAAGAAAAGTAGTTCATCCATTTACGTAAACTACAAAATATCGCAATTTTGAGTTTTATAATTGTCATTACGTTTTTGTTTAATCAAAATACAGTACAGTATTAACAACGAGTGTTTTTACTCACGAACTGAGCTGTCCATGCGGACGTATTCATTATGCAGTGTATATTATACTGTCTACAGCACATTAGCGTACAATATAGAGAATGAAGTTAAATTGAAAAATAATCATAATATAAATATTTAAACACATTTTTCAAAATGGTGGCCATTAATTTCGATACAGGCTTCAGTTCTAATTTGTATATTATCGCACTATAGACTATTGTACGTAATTCCAATTACCAGGTTCGTACTTCGTATCAGCAACTCATGTTGAAATAATTCTGTACCTACTCTATAAAAGAATTACTTACGTACTGTAAATTCAATCTTCACTTCTGCCCGATCCGCACAGATAAAATTACTCAGACATGCTATCTACTGTCCGTCCAAGTGGTTACGTCGCAGCGTCGTACAAAGGAGGAAATCACGTGACAGTTAATTACTTAACGAGACCCTTTTATTTAAGTTATTGTAAACAATTGTATGGGTATAATATTACGTAGACGTCCAATTCCTAACAGAAATTAATGTTTTCAGAAAAGAGCTAAGATAGCCCAGCCACTAGCCTTTACAGAGAGGCGAATAGAAGCAGGTGGGGGAAACCAGGATGCGACGTAGGCAAATGTACGAAAATGATTCAATATTGAAAGCTCTTTCGTCACTGGAAAACGCGAACATATTTTTGAAACGTACTGTTTACTATGACCGTAAGGCTACTACGACTGTATATGCGGTCTTGGATCTGTGTGGAGGACGGTTGAACTTCATTAGTAGAAGGGGTGGGAGTGAAGTACATTCAAAAACTCAGGTGCAATAAAAATTGAAGTAAAAATAAAATGATGTCCCTGTAGAAGAAGAGGATGTTTTTTTATTTATTTTTAGCAGATTATTTTACGACGCTGTATCAACATCTAGGTTATTTTGCGTCTGAATGAGATGAAGGTGATAATGCCGGTGAAATGAGTCCGGGGTCCAGCACGAATAGTTACCCAGCATTTGCTCGTATTGGGTTGAGGGAAAACCCCGGAAAAAACCTCAACCAGGTAACTTTCCCCGACCGGGATTCGAACCCGGGCCACCTGGTTTCGCGGCCAGACACGCTGACCGTTACTCCACAGGTGTGGACATGATGATGATGACGACAAATTAGTTACATCGACAGAATTATTCTTTCTTTCCGTCAATATCTCCATTGCACAGGGGCAGCTTCAGAAGAGGCTACTCAAATACAAACGATTTCCTCTTTTTTAAGCGATTGGCGTTGAAAATTATAAACCTCCTTTCTTATGCGTGGGTGAAGTACGAAAGGCTAGTTTATGAGAAGATGTGGAAAGTAATTAACCTTATGAAACAAATAAAATATCGACAGTCAGACATTGTGTTCAATTAAGACAAAGTCATAAAAGCTGCCTTCAGTGTTCTGAGAATTGAGCATTAACAATTAACAAGATCTCCGATTACGTGGTTAGCATCAGTTAAGATAAAGAGAAGCATCCACGCCGAGAATTGAAGCCGGTCCTCGTAGTTCGTAGCAGGTCAGCTGCGTGTAGCAAGCAGCTATCCAAAAAACTGACGATGTGAAACAGAGTGCTGCATTGGAGTTAAATCGCTCGCTTGAACTCGGTCGAGTGTCGCACCCTCGAGTGAGATACGATCGGTCGTGATGCGCTCGTAATAAATAGAAGCACAGTACAAGGTCATCTCACCGACATGTCTTATCTTGTATGGAAGGCGACAGATAAGATACACATATGTTTTGCTCACACGGTAAAAATAAGGCTTTATTTTCTGCGTTTATGACAAACGTTTAATGGAACGTACCAAAACAGGAACATGAAGTTATAAATAAAATAGTATGAAAAACTTCGATATACAGTTATTATTGCGAATTAATAATTATTCAATATTTAATTTACCACATATATAATATGATAGGTCCATACATAGTGTTCCGCCTATATACTGCGACAATGTAGAAACGTTTTACAAAATATTATTGATATAGCAGTAGATTAATAACAGTATTAGTACAGAGATAACGTCACAGAAAATATAATAAAACGAATAATCATGCTGCACAACTGTTACAGATGCAAAGATTGATACACTAATTATTAGAGATTATTATTATTATTATTATTATTATTATTATTACTAGAAAACTTGATACAGTTCTTGCATTATCGTGATTGTGTTCTCCGTTTATAATAATTATATTTACATCCAATAACATCTATCAGATGTGGCAAAAACAAAATCACTCCTGTGTGAGGGGAAAAAAACATTTACCTACAACATTTATATTACATTTTAAAGCAAGTTTTTAGTTGTACTATGGAGAGGTTAATTAAACACTGCAAATTTTTGAAATGATAAATATCTATGATGTTACTACACAGTTCATCACTGTAACAAGAACGAATGTCTAACGCTCGGCTTATACCGTTCGAGGATTTATCGCTCGCGACAATTTTACCCATCATGCATGTGCGCTACCTTTCGTATTATGCTATGAACTACTTGGCGCTCGAGCGAAAACGTCCGATGCAGACCTCTGAATTGTGAAATCATTTTGTAATATTGTTCACTAACTCTGTTGTGACTGAAAGAGGTAATAATGCTGCAACACCGGATCAGATTTCCGGCAGAAAATTTGACTAGGCCTATCTCTCTTTCTACGGAATATCTGTGTGTCATTTTGTACAGGGACATCATTTTATTTTTACTAACATTTTTAATATTAACTTGCCTATACCTCTGGATCAACGCCGTTTGCTACCCCCTTCCACGACTGGAGTTCGATGATACTGGCGTAATATACAAACAAATCACTTTACTAGGTATAGGAGGGAAGAAAAGTAGTTCATCCATTTACGTAAACTTGGAAATATCGCGATTTTGAGTTTGATCATTTTCATTAGGTTTTTATTTAATCAAAATTCAGTACAGTATTAACAATGAGTGTTTTTACTCACGAACTGAGCTGTCCATGCGGACGTATTCATTATGCAGTGTATATTATACTGTCTACAGCACATTAGCGTACAATATAGAGAATGAAGTTAAATTAAAAATAATCATAATATGGATATTTAAACACATTTTTGAAAATGGTGGCCGTTCATTTCGATACAGGCTTCAGTTCTAATGTGCATATTATCGCACTATAGACTATTATACCTAATCCCAATTACCAGTTTCGTCCTTCGTACTGGTAACTCATGTTGAAATAATTCTGTACCTACTCTATAAAAGAGACCTTACGTACTGTAAATTCAATCTTCACTTCTGCCCGATCCGAAAAGATAAAATTACTCAGACATGCTATCTACTGTCCGTCCAAGTGGTTATGTCGTAGGGTCGTAGAAAGGGAGAAAATCACGTGACATTTAATTACTTAACGAGGCCCTTTTATTTCAGTTATTTTAAACAGTTGTATAATATTACGTAGACGACCAATTCCTAACAGAAATTAATGTTCTCAGAAAAGAGCTAAGAGCCAGCCACTAGCTGGCGAATAAAAGCTGGTGGGGGAAACCGGGATACGACGTAGGCAAATGGACGACAGTACCTGTGCGAAAATGATTCAATATTGAAAACTCTTTCGTCACTGGAAAACGCGAACATATTTTTGGAACGTACTGTTCACTATGACTGTATATGCGGTCTTGGATCTGTGTGGAGGACGGTTGAACTTCATTAGTAGAAGGGGTGGGAGTTAAGTATATTCAAAACCTCAGGTACAATAAAAATTGAAGTAAAAATAAAATGATGTCCCTGTATTACTGGTATGTAGTCATGCAGACGTAGCCATGCTCATCGAGAAGTCTTGCTTTTTTTCTCGACAGCGAGGAAAGAGTCATCACGATGATAATAACAATAATCATCATAATACTTTAGATTAATTCTGCTGAGTTTTGTTTATGTTTCAAACACGCCGATAAATAAACCCTCTCAACAGCAACTTCATCTATTTATTACAAGAGATAATTTATTGTAATCAGTACGTACAGCAGTCGATTATAAAAAACCCATTTATTGTGAAATGGTTGCTTTGGAAGAGGCTAATTTTGTTGAGCTCGTGAATCTGAAATGAGAGCTTCTTGACAGGCAGTGATTCCTCATCGCACACAATCATTACCCGCTCTTCGTGATCCGTTACAAGCCGTAATCACAACCTGGATCAGCATAGTAAAAAGGAAAGCAGACATACGTATTCTTAACTAATTGGTACATTGAGATTAAGTGTAGCGGTTTTATATAACAAAATTACACGGGTTCCTTATGAGCACGGCGGCATTCCAGTACACGAAACACTTAGCACCAAACATAAAAAAGTTATTTTCATTACACAGATCTCTTCGTTTCCACGATTGTTCTCTGAATGATAGTTGGATTGGACTGCATCATGTATTTCGTGCTCGTTTCGAAACCTCAGGCAATGTTACAGTATCAATTTGCATAAGGTAACTGCACCCTTTATTCATATGTGGCTTAAGTTGAAAGTCACTTAATTTTATGCGTTCCAGCAAACTACAAAGCATTTCACAATTTGTGTGGAGCTGCAATTCGACATCAATTATATCTCACCACTTTCGATAAGGCGTCAAGAGAGAAATGAAATCAATAAATGTAGGCTTATTTTTTTCTCTCTCTCTGAATATTTACCGAAATTAATCTCATTTTATAGGCTGTAATTTTTCGTGGCAGGTTGAATTAGGCCAGAGTACTTACTTATGGCTTTTAAGAAACCCGGAGGTTCATTGCCGCCCTCACATAAGCCCGCCATTGGTCCCTATCCTGAGCAAGATTAATCCATTCTCTATCATCACATCAGACCTCCCTCAAATCCATTTTAATATTATCCTCCCATCTACATCTCGGCCTCCCCAAAGATCTTTTTCCCTTAGGTCTCCCAACTAACACTCTATATGCATTTCTGGATTCGGACATACGTGCTACATGCCATGCCCATCTCAAACGTCTGGATTTAATGTTCCTAATTATGTCAGGTGAAGTATACAATGCGTGCAGTTCTGTGTTGTGTAACTTTCTCCATTCTCCTGTAACTTCATCCCACATGCAACTTGTATATACTGATTTAATTTAGTGTCTTAAAAAAACACTTTAACATTATTACTGGTACAGTGAATGTCGGTTAGGACTGCACGGGATCCGTATGCTTATTTTAACACGCCTTATCTGGTATGCACGTTCAACATCAAATCAACTTCTATTTATTTACTTAAAAGTAACGAACTATCAGTGTCGCGCACCACTATGTGCTATGAGCAAATAACTAAATGTATTTTATATCTGTACTCTTTCTAAATTATTTTATTGGAGTGGAGATTTGTAAGAAAACAGAAATTAATGTAGATAAGACGTAAGCCAATTCCGAGAGCCACTCATGGGGTAGTGGCTGAAAGCAAAAACATCCATGAGTAAAATACCTATTCATATTCAAGCTTTAACCCATACCGGCATGCAATTTATTTACACTGATATATAATAAATGTGTCATTTACAAACATTTTCTATATGCTATTTATTTACATTGATGTATTATTAATGTTCATCTACCTACTTCTTTGAACACACAACTAAACTTTCTAGAATTTATTTTATTACATTTCCACAATTGTCGAAAAATAATAAGAAATGAATGACACCTATCGACAAATACGAATAATAAATGGCACCTATCGACAAATACGAATAACGAAAGACATCTATCAACAAATAACAAACGCCAATCACACATGAAAATGTTAGTGTCCAAAAACGAAGTATTTATTTAAATAAAAATTTTAAAATTTCATGTTTTATTTAACGACGCTCGCAACTGCAGAGGTTATATCAGCGTCGCCGGATGTGCCGGAATTTTGTCCCGCAGGAGTTCTTTTACATGCCAGTAAATCTACTGACATGAGCCTGTCGCATTTAAGCACACTTAAGTGCCATCGACCTGGCCCGGGATCGAACCCGCAACCTTGGACATAGAAGGCCAGCGCTATACCAACTTGCCAACCAGGTCGACTTAAATAAAAATGATCATAACAATTTATTTATTATTAAGTCTCCTCTTCGCTAACATTTCCTCGACTCCTTTACATCGCACCGACCACGCTTGTATTGCAATGTAAGTTGCTATGCTGTACTCTTTGTATTAATTTGTTTTTTAAAGCAAATTTTGCTTGCGACCGGGTATTTCCCACGAAATGCCATGACTTTTTTTTGGTTCAATATTGATTTCCTTGTCTTATTTTGCGCTGATCATATTTAGATTATGCACTGAATACTGAAGCTCATCTTCATTGCATGCAACTAGGACTAAATCACCAGCAAAGAGCGACTGTCGAACTGATAGAAACTGACCCATGACGCCTCTGTTTTCAATCTTTTTTATAATTCTGTTCATATATATGATGAGAAGCAATAGTAAACTATAGGCATACACAGTAATTATTATACCCAACAAATGCCTCAAGCTGAAGGTGAACCTGGCTTTCCAAGGAAATAGTTGAGCACACTCAGGCTTTGTCCTATTACGTCGCACAAAGCAATGGAAGCTCACGCATCTACAATAGGAGACGGGAGTTGATCCTTTGATCTTCAGGACTCATAGAAGACAAACTGTCCGTAAACTATATTGACACGTGTGTAATGCAACATAAAGTGACCCCAGTTAATTTGAGTGGCTCGAATTTGGTTGATGAATGAAGCTCCTGATGCATTCCAGACTGCTACCTGATAACGGGGATTAGGTCCCTCCTAAGTGAACGTACTGCAGACCTCAGGTTCTTCTTGATGACGCCTCACATTCAGCCGGATAACAATGTATAGACACGAACAAGCATAAAACTTCCATCGAATTCTATTTACATGAAAATATTGTCATTATTTACAGTTAATTTTCATAGTAAGCACCTTTTTCAAATCAAGCCCGTTCCGCAAAGAATATATACAGTATGTTCAGAATGTAAAGAGAGAGCACAGTATAAAGAAGATTACAGTAAAGACAACTAGCCCACTTCGTGGGAACAAATTCTGACTGCGCATGTCACGAAAGCGGGTGTATTATCTGGAACCTCCACCAGATGGATCTGCATGTACGACAGGCTGGCATAATTTAATATTAACTGAAAAGATTTATTACTAATATTTTAATAATTTGAAAGAGATGAGGCAAAGTAATGGCAACATAATCATAATAATAATTACTTCCGTATGAAAACATCATGAAAATATTCACTAAGTGGCGCTAATTTTAAAGTCACTGGTAGATGCTTATGTTGGTGACGTAATATTGAACCATTAGCTACATAGATCATGACATTCGTTTCGATGAAGTTACGACGTCAACAATGGATATAATAAAATTTTGTTGACTAGTTAATAACATTATATTAGTATACTAGCCGTACCCGTGCGCTCCGCTGCACCCGTTAGAAATAAATATAAAGTAATTACATAATTAAAATAGGACATTTGATCCAGGGAACATTCGTGTTTGATAGAAGGATAAATCGTTTATTATGTTACTTACTTTAAATTGCATTTGCATAATTAAAATGCGATCATTTTGATCTAGAGACCACTCATTTGGTCATAAAAATGATTTTAGGAAATACAGGAAACGAATGTACAGAATAGCCTATCAAGTTTTCTGTGCATAAGAATCTATTTTAATCTTACCTGTCCTCGATTCACTCAGAAGTTACTGTAATAACATTTAAGCATTATGTCCATCTAGAGTAACTACACTTTCCAATGGTGAATTAATAATTAATTATACAAATCGGTTAATTTAGTTTCTGATATCACTTCATACAAACACAGAAACATTCTCTGTAGGCTATCTTTCATAGCTTTCGATTGTTGCTGTCCAAGGCCCCTTATAGACGAAGTCATTTGTTTTTTAATTCATTACACGGCCTTAGATGGCAGTTATTTTAATTTTAAAACTCATTTATCTCATTAAATATCAGTCCTATCAAAATTTTTCAAGGAATAAAACTTATCGCAAATTAGTTTTAAAGAAACTTTTGTTATGTAACATTTTTCACAAAAATCAATAATAAGCGAGATATTTCCATTTATTTAATTCAGACCCCCTTATAACCCTCCTTTTAAATAATGTATTTTGAATGCCATATAGCCTAAAATCAAAGTTACAACGAACTTAATTTATATTCCAATTTTCATCGAAATCCGTTCAGCCATTATCGCGTGAAAAGGTAACATACATACAGACAGACAGACAGACAGACATACAAACAAAAATGTCAAAAAAGCGATTTTCGGTTTCAGGGTGGTTAATTGTATATGTTAGGAGCAATTATTTTCGGAAAATCGAAAATTACCAGAAAAATTTCGGCTACAGATTTATTATTAGTATAGACTATTTCATACCAGTAACGTCATACTTAGGCCTACATGATTACTCCTATTATTGACAGTAATATTTTGTATATTGATATTGATTTTGGTTTCCAAATTGGAATTAATATACACATTAAAATTTCTAACTGTACCGGTTGAATAAAATGTCTCTAAATACTGTAACTGAAACAAAACATAACCTCGACTACATAATAATTGCCCGATTACGTTGGTGTACAGCTAGCTCTTGGATATATCTATGAAAGAGTGATTGAAAAGATAGAAAAATTGTTACTGCAATATATCTTTTACGAAAATGGAAGAAGGCAAGAATATTGTAATTCAAACGTAGCCGATTACAACAAAGAAAAAGTGAAAGAAGTTATCGGGATTTAACTGTTGCCAGTTAAGCATTGTCCACCAAGTGCAGCAATCCATAATGATTTAAGGATTACGTAGTTATGTGATAAAAGTTGAAGTAGATAATTATTAGGCGCTCTTTGTACACCTAGTTAGGCCTACATCGGATATATAGTGATGTATGTATTTTACGACATATTGTGATCCAAGATGAAATGCAATGGATAAGAAGAAACAGAATAAAACGCTAACAGTATGTTTACTTCAATCATGAACACTGCAATTTCATATGTATTTTGAAAATAAAA
Organism: Periplaneta americana; assembly: GCA_025594305.2. Classification (NCBI taxonomy): domain Eukaryota; kingdom Metazoa; phylum Arthropoda; class Insecta; order Blattodea; family Blattidae; genus Periplaneta; species Periplaneta americana. Next base: position 764,900 of record JAJSOF020000039.1, on the reverse strand, counting down.
AGTGAATTTTCATTAGACGTACATAATAAGACACAAATATCACTACAGAACAAAGGAGTAATTACAACAATTAATATCAAGTTTCATTTGAAAGTTTAGCATGTCTGAACAGTTGATCGCTAAAATCAGCTGTTAACTCTGCCGATACTAGCGACATGGTTGGATTCATCGAGAACTAGACCTCCCTGAGCTTGATTTTAGTACCAACAACATCAAAGGTGCCGACAAGAGTTGTCTGTACTGTACCTTCTTTATACTGTGGTGAGAGTAAAGGACAGAATTAAGATATAGGCTAAATATTTTAACTTGAGGTACAGAGATATCCAATTTATTGTAAATTGTTTAAAAAAAAATAAAAAATATATTCGATGTTACTTACAGTTCTTACCGAACAAAATTTTACAAGCAATTGTTTGACACGATTCATATTCCAATACATCTTAGTGAGCAGGTCTGCAACATTGGGTAGGTACCCCTTTGAACTGCCCAATAGCTATAGTATTAGTAGTATTAGTAGTATTTATTTATTTAACCTGGTAGAGATAAGGCCGTCAGGCCTTCTCTGCCCCTCTACCAGGAGATTCCAACTACAATATCAACAATAAAATTACAATTAGTATTAAATTTACAATTACAATTACAAACAATATTACAATTAGTATTAAATTTACAATTACAATAAAATCAAAGTACGAAAAGATTACCTGAATAATTAAAGCTAGATAATTTATCATAGAGAAACAAAGAATATTTTATATTTACTGAATTACAAATTAAATCTAGAATAACAAAATTGTATAGTGATGAAATTACTGAATATTGAAATATTTTGTGATAGATTAAAGAAACTATTTACAAGTAATCAATTACTGACCAAGTGCCTAGTAAGTTTGCGTTTGAATTCAATTTTATTTCGACAATCCCTGATGCTAGCAGGTAGCGAATTCAGAGTATTGGCAGGGCTATTGTGAAAGAAGATGAGTATGAGGTGCGATGGGATGGTATTGTTAGTATTGTTTCATGGCGAGAGCGTGTGTTCAGATTATGGTGGGAAGAAAGGTAAGTGAAGCGAGACGACAGGTACGAAGGAATAGAAGAGTTCAAGATTTCGAAGAGAAAGAGAAGTGAATGTAAATTTCTTTTCTTATCTAGTTTAAGCCAACCTATTGCAGAATATACGACAGCTATACTATAGAATGTACTATCCTAGGTCGGACACACTCTTGTACGGGTATTTCCTAATAACATGACAAATTATAACCCAATTCTGATAGATTTAGCGTGCTCACCTTTCTATTTTTGCAGCCAATGAGGACAGATATTTTAAAACCAATTATTATTATTATTGTGTTATTTTACGACGCTGTATCAACATCTCCGGTTATTTAGCGTCTGAATGAAAAGAAAGTGATAATGCCAGTGAAATAAGTCCGGGCCCAACATACCAACATTTGCTCGTATCGGGATGAGGGAAAATACCGGAAAAAATCTCAACCAGTTAATTCGCCCCGATCAAGATTCCAACTCGGGTCACCTGGTTTCGCGGTCAGGCGCGTTAACCGTTAAGGCCCATTCACAATGAAAATTAAACATAACCGTAACATAAACACAGAAGTTTGCGCCCAGGCTACCAAATGGGATCATTCACAATGATTCACATAAGCATTACCGTAAGACGTTAACATGAAAGTTTGCAAACTCCAAACTTTCATGCTTATGCTTACGTGATTTGCAAACAGAACACAATCGTGGAGCGCTGAAGTATACGACAGAATATGAGGAAATGGCGTCGTTGTTATGTTTCTATGGTTACCAAGTATGTTTGCTGTTATGTTTATGTTCCCATCGTGAATGATGGTATGACTTCTTGATTTTACCGTAACGTTTATATTCTTAAGTTAACGCTTACGTTATGTTTAATTTTCATTGTGAATGAGCCTTATTCCACAGGTGTGGACTTTAAAACCCAAGAAACGGAAATGAAAGAAAAAGACGTTATTGCACTGTTCCTCTGATCTAAAAGTGTGTGTCTTGCCACTTTTCAAAAAAGCTTTCAATCGTATTGTTGTCTTGTTTCACAATTCACACGTTACGTCAGTCAGCAAAGCGTGAAGAAGAGTCCGTGACCGAGCTTTTTTTTTTAATTAATTCACCTTAAATTGTTGTTCAGTAAGCTTATTCCTAAGAAAATATTTCAGTAGCGATATCAAGTGATTTAGAATTATTGACAAGTAACCAAGGAGATAAATTAAACATCGCCTTCACTTGTTCCCGCGCCACGCTGAATGCCGGGGCGTGAAATAGGTCCACCTCGATTCACAAACTTTGAGAAGTAAAGATTTAGAGTGAGTCATAAATACGATGGAAACAAACTGGACGAACTTGCAGCGGGACAGGTAAGTATCCGAGAACAAAGTTTGCACAACTTTATAAAACTTTTTATAGGATAAACCAAACAGTGGGAGGAGAAGGGAGAAGGAGAGAAAAAGTTTACCAGCAAGTTATAAATGGAGTCTGCGCCGTTCAAGAAGAAGAAGAGAGTGGGAGGGGGAGCGTAAAGACGACCTTGATGCGGCCGCCAGCGCCTCTGCCGTCACTTGGACCCAGACGTGGGGCGGACTCGGTCGTCAGCTGGGATAGGCGACATGCCCGCCCGTCAGCATGAGCGGCTTCCTGCTTGCGAGCTCGCGACACACCGTCCATTTCTTATCATGTTTGCTATACGACTAAATGGTTAATTCACTGAACTGTTTGTGAATGGATAGATTTCCAGTCAAAGAAACTTATCTGTAGTAACTGTTGTTACAAAGGTAATGCTTTAAACTTAATAAAATCGTATCTTAACGACAGAATTCAAATAACGAAAATTGACAATTATTCAAGTGAACCTTTAATTATTAATATAGGTGTTCCCCCAGGCACAGTTCTAGGCCCTATTCTATTTTTAATATATACAGACGTGGACAAATTATTAGCAAAATTGGAGATTTTTATTATATATTTTTACAAAGTATGATTCTTCAATTTAGACTACAGTTGACATTTTTGTGTATTTGCAAATCATTAGAAAAATCGAAGATTTGTATGTATATTTTACAAAATTTCACTCTTCAATTTAGACTACAATTGATATTTTTGCATATTTACAAATTATTAGCAAAAGTGAAGATTTTTTTTTGTATATTTTTACAAAATTCGACTCATCAATTTGGACTACAGGTGACATTTTGGATATTTCCAAATTATTAGCAAAACTGGAGATTTATTATTATATATTTTTACAAAATTTGACCCTTCACTTTAGAATGCAGTTGGCATGTTTGCATATTTACATATTATTAGCAAAATTGAAGATTTTGTTATATATATATTTCAAGAAGAAAGAAGAAGAGTATAAAATTTGACTCTTCAATTTAGAATAGCCTACATTTGACATTTTGCATATTTCTATCTATTGTAATGATAGAAATATACAAAATTGTCAACTGTAGTCTAAATTGAAAAGCCAAATTTTGTAAATAGAATTATCATAAAGATCGTCAATTTTGTTAATAATTTGTCCACGTCTGTATTAATGACTTATTAAAAATTGACTTACAACAATACAATGGTGTTCACTATTCTTATGCAGATGACACAGTTTTACTTTTTGGTGGAAAAACCTGGTATGATGCATATAATAATTCAAATAATGGACTTAAATTAATAAAAAATGGTATGACATAAACTATCTTTCTATCAACGAAAATAAAACCATAATTATTACATTCTCATTATCTGAAAAACGTAACAAACCTCCTACATATATATCAAGTATTAAATTACACAATTCTGATTGTTGTCTTATACAGTGTAAATGTCCGATTATTAAGGAGTCCTCTGAAGTTAAGTATTTAGGCATAATTTTCGATAATCATTTCAAATGGAACCAACACATTAATTACCTTTGTAATAAATTACGTAAAAAATTATATTATTTCGTTTTATTAAGAAATTACTTATCAATAAGTTTATTACGCACAATAAACTTAACTTTATTTCACTCGGTAATTATGTATGGAATTATAGGATGGGGTAGCTCATTTAAATCCAATTTTAATCCACTTTATTTATTACAGAAGAAAATAATTAAAATATGTCTTCATAAACCTATTGATTTTCCATCTCAAAATTTGTTTCTAGATTTTAATGTACTTAACGTAATGCAAATTTATTATATTGTATTAATAAAAATCATACATAAAAATCGAAATAATTTTGAATTGTATTCTCATAGTTATGAAACAAAAGGTATGAATTCTTTAAGATTGTTTGAACCAAAATGCAACACTGTTACAGTATTTAATCATAGTAGTAATTTAGGTCCAAGAATATATAACAAATTTATATTTAAATAACCTAACCTTGTCAATTCTAATAGTTCTAGTATTAAATTTAAAAAGCTATGTTTGGATTTTATAAAAATTGAAAAACTGTAAATTTAAATTTATATACTATAATTGCACAATACACATAAGAAAAATTGTATTGTATAATTATTAATTTCAATTCAGGAATCCGCCGCTGAGCACGAGTTCTACTCATTCAGGGGCGAGCTAAATTTTTTCTGTATATTTTATATTTTATGTTACAATTATTAGCAAAATAATAAGTAAATAAATAAATAAAATAAATCTTATTTATAATTTCACGATCCCGAAGGAGGAGTGAAATTACGCTAATAAGATTAATCAACGAATAAGATTAAATAACTTGGAAACCGAATTACTTACATAAATGATAATAAATATTCTAAAACACAGCAATAAGACATTATTACAGTATGTTACTTTATAATAAAGTCAAAAACAAACTGCTATTTACCACCAAAAGGCTTCTATATAGAAGCCTTGATCTATCACGGCATACTAAATACTATTGCCAACTACAGAGAGCGGAAATACGAAACAACAATACCTAACCTCAAAAGTAAGATAAGCTGAAACGTTACATTAACAGAATAAAACACGAAAGGTTTTTATTTATTATTTGAAGTTACAGTAAGTTATTGACAACGCAATTTTCAAAGTTAAATTTTGTTGGCATTTCTTGGGTAATTGACACTGAACTATTGTATTGGTATTAAATTGTAACAAAACTAACATAATTCAATTTAAATCCTGTCCAAATTCAACGTCGCAAATTTCTAGCGCAATAATTAACAATAGATCCCTATTAGAAACAACAACAACCAAATTTTTTGGCTTAAAAATCGATAATGTGTTAAACTGGAAAAATAATATTAAAGAAATTACCCCCAAACTAAATTCAGCTTCTTTTGCTATTAGATCTATGCAAAAGATAGTAAATATCAATACCTTAAAAACAATATACTTTGCATACTTCCACTCGGTAATGAGTTTTGGAATAATATTGTGTGGGGAAATTCCACAGATAGTAACAGTATATTCCTATTACAAAAAAAGAGTAATTAGAATAATAGTAGGTGTCAAATCTAGGGAATCATGTGAGACTATTTTCAAAAAAACTACAAATAATGCCCATGGCTTGTCAGTATATCTTTTCATTAATAATCTTCCTCGTATGTAATCGTGAAAACTTTGTAACTAATTCAACAGTTCATAGCATAAATAAACGTCAAAAAATGACTTTCATACTCCATCGGCAAGTCTATCATGCTATCAAAAAGGAATGCGTTATATGGCAGTAAAATCTTTAATAGCCTCCCTATCGATATAAAAAATGAAACTCAAAACATAAAATTATTTAGGGCCAAATTAAAGAAGTACCTAATTTCTCACGCCTTCTATTCTGTAGGTGAATTCATGACATTCAATAACACTTCATGAAATTGATACTAAAACTTTGTGTTGTACTAGTAGACTATATTGTAAATCTCGTCTGTATATATTTCATCTAGACTGTGACTATAATTAAGACTTTATAATAGTATTAAGTTTTTTGACTTGTTCCATATTCTAGCTGTAAGCAATGTATGAATACCGTCTTTTCAAGAAACACAACTATGATTGGTTGATTTTAAGGCGGTTCTGAAACGCTATTGGCCAATATCGCAAATAATTCATCCTTTAAGTTGAATAGTCATAAAGATAATAGGTTAACAAACCATTCATTCAAGGGCAGGTCTTTCACTGCAAGCCCAGCTTTCGTCAATCTTTACTATTTTCTGCCTTCCTCTTTGTCTCCTCCTGTGATCCATGTATCTTAATATCGTCTATTATCTGATATCTTCTTCTGCCCGAACTCTTCTCCCGTTCACCATTCCTTCCAGTGCATCCTTCAGTAGGCAGTTTCTTCTCAGCCAGTGACCCAGTCAATTCCTTTTCCTCTTCCTGATCAGTGTTAACAAACCATTACAATATTTATTAGGATATGACTAGGCTAACGTTTTCGACCTGACATAGGTCATCTTCATATCAAGGTAAGGTACACATGGATGTTTGACCACAAATCGTATGGATAGAACTTTACCTTTTTGTAATGGGAAATTACATTCATGTTAAATTTAAAAGGTAATGTAATATAATATGTTTATTTTGGTATTCAGTCTAAATGACATATCATAGTTTAAAAAACATCAACAACACTTACAAATGTAAATATTCATTTGTAAGTGTTGATGTTTTTTAAACTGTGTATGTCATTTAGACTGAATACCAAAATAAACATTATATAATATTACATTGAATATTGACTATCTGAAAAATAACTATTAAACATGCTTACTAAGATTAAAAAGTAATGATTGAACTAAAATATTGAAATTATGATGTAATTAACATCTGATTAAAACGCCATCAAGATTCAAGATGTAGTTCTGTTTGAATTAGGCCTATATGAGTAACTTGTATTTGGTATTAAGCAGTACTAAATTGTGACTTTGTGACCTAGTGATGGCTGACTAATCCTCCTTCAGTCCTTCCCAGTGTTGCCAACAGTTGTTCACATAATCCCGCTAGATGGCTTTCGAAAACCCGAGATTTTCTAACAAAAATCTTTAGATTTAATACGTATTTATTATTCAATAATTTAATAATAATAATAATAATAATAATAATAATAATAAAATAAGTGGTATAGAGCACAAGTTTAACTTTCGCAGATGCTGGTCAATGGAGCTTTCGTTTCGGCGCGATGTAAGACATTCAATTTTATACGCATGCAATTAGTACTGATAAGAAACATGTAATTTAAAAATCACGCAGTCAAATTAGCAGCTCCTCTGGATCATCTCCATCTGAACCTTCTAACGCAGGAATATAATACCACAGTCTACTATATACAGTCGCGAAGCTTGATGTGTTTTTTTGCAAATCTCGTGATAAAGCGCTCCAAGCGGTTAGCAACTAGAAACAATAGACTGTCCATGGTCGACTTTGGACTGTGTCGTATTTCTATCGAGTGCTAGCTCGTTGCGTATTTCACATTGATGCTTGTGAAATGTTCGTTATTGGTTGTAAGTTATAATGAAAATGTTAATGGCTAAAATATAATAATTGGAATAATAATATGGGACAAGGAGGAGACGTTTGTAGTGCTATAAATTGTAGCAACAGTAAGAGAAAGAGGCCAGAGTTATCCTTTTTCCGATTTTCGAAAGATTCAGAAAGGTTCCTGGGTTTCCACAAGAATACTGTGCAGAAACAAAACTGTTAATTTGAAGTTCTTTGTGACTGTTAGAATACATTATATCCTTAAATTTCACTACGAAATGTTTCAGTCTAACCGAAAGGACATTAGATATCGGTCAAAGTTCTGCTAAATTTGCAGAGAAATAAAGGTTAGGTCTACTTTTTTTTTTCAGAGGATATATTTTTAATTGTAGCGATTAATTTTGTTCTTATTTTTATGTGTTATTTTACTAAAGACGTAGAAAAATTAAGTCTGTTTTAATGAAATTTATTGATCACGTTTTATTTCAATTCTGGTGGGAGTATTATTGCGTAGGCCTACTTTTCTCTTCAAAGGATATGTTTTTAATTATAGCTGTTAATTTTGTTGTTATTTTTATTTGTTGCTTTACTAGAGACGTAGAAAAAGTCCGTTACAATAAAATTTATTGATCACGTTTTATTTCCAATTTTGGTGTGATTATTATTGCTTAACCTCAACTACGTAAGCCTACACTACAAGTACCGGTACACGTAAGTTACTCCAGTAATTCATATTTCCATTATTATTGTTGTAAAGGGAAATGCAAATTAATATTTATTGGTTTCATAGTTAATTATCGCTATAATACTGAATGAGTGAACCTATTATAGTAAATTTCAGTTCGTTTTGCACAAACAAAAATTATATTAACTTATTTCTTGCAGGTATCTTCGAGTTTATGGTGGAATTTAATATACTTCATTAAAATAATAAATTAACTTTATGCATTTAATATTTCAGTAATGGAAGGAAGGTGTTAATTTTTCCAAAACAACACGACAACGAAAGTGTAACATATTTTGTCGTCTGCTAGGAAAGAGATCTGCGATGATGAGGCGATAGAAGCGATCCTAGTGGTGGGCAACTACCCATGTTTGCATTTTTACTACATATTGAGCTTTGCGACAGTATATAGTAGACTGTGATAATACTGTGACTGTGAGGTCCCCGGGGTAGGAAGTTATTCCTAGCCTGTCCACTTTCATTTTTGTACGTAGTCAAGGTACCTATTTTCTCCAAATCCTCTGGTGGTACCTGATAATTCTTGCAACACATGTTCACATGATCCAGACCTGCCAGTATTGTCAGAATTTCATCCATTAATTCTGTCCCCATCCGTTTTCGTAGACTTCAAGACATTCATCATACTAAAAAAATATTCTCTTCACTTGAGTATTAGACCAAGAAAACAATAAGATCAAACAATTCTTGAGAAGGATTTATATTAGATGCGTCCCTGTAAATGGCTACTTCGCTCCAGAATTCAATTGTGTTTCTCTTTGTGTTACACTTCACGTAGCCACTCTTTACGAAACCGTTGCTGATCTTGAGGCCCCACATCTCAATTATTTACGGATAAATAGCACAGAGAAAGGTTTAACGATATTGTACCGAAACGAGTAATAGTTAACACTGTCATGGTACACGTCTTACACAAATCATATTCTCTAAGCAATTGAATTTAGTCTGTATCTAATTTCGCTGTGATTCGCTGATTCATTTCTTAAGGCTCGATAAATACTTAATATAATCGCCCGCCATTTTGGCTCTTTCGTTGGAGTTCGCAGAAAGCACACGAAGACGTTATTTGCCGCTCAATTATTTGCTGAATTACAGAGCGTTTGATTTATCATCATAGGAGCTACGACATGATAATGTTTAACGGTGTGGCAATTAGATTCCTCGTATGGTAGCTCGGCAACGAAAGAACAAAAATGGCGAACGATACTAGTAGACTTTATAGAGCCTTTACTTTCTAAGACGTAAGCAAAGGGGCGGAGTCACGCCGGAAATAACAGCGTCGGGACTATAGTGCACGACGACAGCACATGTTCGATGTTTAACGTTTAATTAGAATGCCACAACAATTACAATTTTTTACTGTCCGATTGTTGGAATCGACCGGTATTAAACTTGCAAAAACAACAATAACGCTAATATGAATATTTTCATTTCAGAAACTTCAAAGATTAAAAGCCACTAGTATTCCCGCTAAGCGGGATAATATAATTTTACCCGCGAGACTGTTATCCAAAAAAGCTAGATTTAGCGGGAAAACCGCTGAATTGGCAACACTGGTCCTTCCTTATGTCGCCAACTACATAAGTAACGTCGAGCTCGATGGCTAACCTAAAGACACGACCTACATCGGTATATTCGGCGAAGTTCATAGCAAGAAATACAAAAAGGAGAAGCTGATAGACTACAAGTTCTATTGTACAAATAGACCCCCCATCGCTAAACCGTCAACAACTGCTGTAATTGTGATCCACAGACGAATAATTCAGGCAGTTCGCCTCCCTCTATCTGTTGATGGCATTCCTATGCATGTAGAAGCTGTAACAACATGATTCATGGGGTTATCTCAGCAGTACAAGATGCGCTGGGAATTAGTTTGTATCCCCGCGATATTGGCTAAACCAGTGACGTGTCACACCAAGTATCGATTCATTGTAAGATACCCGACCTTTCATGTTCCGGCCATCACTTCCAACAGAAGTCGTTACTTCAAAGGTGGAGCCTAGAAAAACAAGCGACTGTAGAGTAGAGCATATTTAAAGATAACTTGTCAGTTAAGAGAGAACTGGTGTACACAATTTCCGCTGACGAAAAAAAAAAAAAAAAAAAAAAAAAAAAAAAAAAAAAACATCAGAAAACAGGTTTTTCCAAGATCGAATTTACTCTTGTCTTCAAAGGAGAATAATAACAATATTATAACGTGAAATAAATATGAGGAGAATTAAGCTGAGATAAACAAAAGGGCAAAAAAGAAAAGAATGGAACAATTGATAATGTGTTAAATTGGAAAAATCACATTAAAGAAATCACCCCCAAACTAAATTCAGCTTGTTTTGCTATTAGATCTATGCAAAAGATAGTAAATATCAATACCTTAAAAACAATATACTTTGCATACTTCCACTCGGCAATGAGTTTTGGAATAATATTCTGGGAAATTCCACAGATAGTAACAGTATATTCCTATTACAAAAAGAGTAATTAGAATAATAGTAGGTGCCAAATCTAGGGAATCGTGTAGGACTATTTTAAAAAAACTACAAATAATGCCCATGGCTTGTCAGTATATCTTTTCATTAATAATCTTCCTCGTACGTAATCGTGAAAACTTTGTAACTAATTCAACAGTTCATAGCATAAATACACGTCAAAAAATGACTTTCACACTCCATCGGCAAGTCTATCGTGCTATCTAAAAGGAGTGCGTTATATGGCAGTACAAATTTTTAATAGCCTCCCTATCGATATAAAAAATGAAACTCAAAACATAAGATTATTTAGGGCCAAATTAAAGAAGTACCTAATTTCTCACGCCTTCTATTCTGTAGGTGAATTCATGACATTCAATAACGCTTCATGAAATTGATACTAAAACTTTGTGTTGTACTAGTAGACTGTATTGTAAATCTCTTCTAAGTTATATGTATTTCATCTAGACTGTGACTATAAATTAAGACTTTATAATAGTATTAAGTTTTTTGACTTGTTCCATATTCTAGCTGTAAGCAATGTATGAATACCATGGAATGTTAATAAATACAATACAATACAATACGTAGCACAGGACGAGAAGTAGAAGGGATGTGGAAAAACAAAATATGCAGTAAAGATAGCAAGAAGAAGGAAGAGAGATCAGCGCTCTGAGTGTACAGGGCCAGCCAATTGAAGCTGACGATGCAAATGGCAGGATTTCACTTTTGTTTCTCCTTTAGTTGATAACGAGAATTCACCAAACCTTCGGAGAACCTTGTTTTGTCACGGCATTTTTACAATCAATTCCAATATCAAAAATATATTAATGTAACAGTTCCCGAGCATGTACGAAATTTATAAAGTTACCAAACAAAACCTCAATTTTTCAACGTAGAACTCGAGAACAATAATTAACGAGGGTCACAACATTGCCCCTTACGGGAATCGCGTCGATATGACCCTCAAGGCATTAATTAGTTAAGAACTTCATTTGTTCATCCATGGCCCAGGTTATGTTTCTGATAAAACATTGATCAAATGGAATGCGCAACCTATACTTATTATTGTTAACGGATCCATCTTTGTTTTTATACTTTAAGGTGTTATGTGCATCACAATATTTCCTGAAAGAAACCACCCAGCCATTCTGGATGTCGTCTGTTTGTGTAGACAATTCCAACAATAACGATAGCGTGTTTCTTAATAAATTAATAATGTATTTTCATGCTTCTGTTTTCAGTGTTTTATACAGGGATATCATATTATTTTTACTTCAATTTTTATTGTACCTGAGTTTTTGAACGTACTTCACTCCCACCCCTTCTACTAAGGAAGTTCCAACTCCACACAGAACCAAGACCGCAGATAGTAAGCAGTACTGAGTTACTGAGTATAGTACGTTCCAGAAATATGTTCACGTTTTCCAGTGACGAAAGAGCTTTCAATATTGAATCATATTTTTATTTTACTTACAGGTACTGTCGTCCGTTTGCATACGTCGCATCCCGATTTCCCCCACCTGCTTCTGCTCGCCCCTCTGTAAAAGCTGGGCTGTCTTAGCTCTTTTCTGAAAACATTAATTTCTCTTAGGAATTGGACGTTTACGTAATATTATACAGCTGTTTAATTTAACTTTAAATAAAAGGGCCTCGTTAAGTAATTAACTGTCACGTGATTTCCTCCTTTCTACAATCCTGCGGCATAACCACTTGGACGGACAGTAGATAGCATGTCTGAAGTAATTTTATGTTTTCGGGTCGGGCAGAAGTGAAGATTAAATTTACAGTACGTAGAGTAGGTACAGAATTATTTCAACATGAGTTACTAGTACGAAGGACGAAACTGGCAATTGAATTAGATGCAATAGTCTATAGTGCGATAATATGCACAAAAGAACTGAAGCCTGTATCGAAATGAAGGCCACCATTTTCAAAATTGTGTTTAAATATTCATATTATGATTATTTTTCAATTTAACTTCTTTCTCTATATTGTACGCTAATGTGCTGTAGACAGTATAATATACACTGCATAATGAATACGTTCGCATGGATAACTCACTTCGTGAGTAAAAACATTTATTCTTAATACAGTACTGTACTTTGATTAAAGAAATACCTAATGAAAATTATCAAACTCAAAATCGTTCGATATTTCCTAGTTTACGTAAATGGATGAACTACTTTTCTTCCTTCCTATACCTAGTAGAGTCATTTGTGTTTTACGCCAGTACAGTATCATCGAACTCCAGTCTTGGAGGGGGAGCAAGAAGTGTTTCAAGTTCTCTAAAGGTATAGACAGATTAATATTAAAAATGTTAGTAAAAATAAAATGATGTCCCTGTATATTTAAATAAGGGGTTGTGTTTAAAACAGTTACTGTAGATCTGTGCTAAAGATCGCTTACTTGGAGCCCTCGTATTGGGAAGCGAATCATGGCCATCACAATAATTGAAATAGCATAGCAACGACTGGACTTGTGAAGTGAAGGAACATCGTGTATCAATCCTTGCATTTACAATCCGTCAGGCTTTATTTATGCCACTTTGTCAAATGAGCTTGCTGTATAAAGTTGGGTGTGCACCGCAGGCAATTTAGCGCAGAAATTATACTGATTATTCATTTTATAACGCGGAACTTTTGTTATGCAATTAAGTGGCTTCGTGAAGCTGAAATATGTTCAAACCAGAGTCGACGTATAGTTTTATTCGTTACAGAGTTTTAATATTCAGCAGGTGATTATCATTTTTAACTGATGTAATTTATAATCTGTGAAAAATACTCTTCACTGTAATGTTACTACAGATTTGCGTGATATAATTGGATATGTACCCTATTACAAAAGATTTCAACATTTGCATCAAATTTTGGATTAGAATTTGCGTGTCACGTAGTCAAATGTAAGTAAATATTAATTTCCAACTCACATTTATGGATCGTTCGGCAAATCACTGAACAACAAGAATTTTGCTCCGACTTAAAACAATGTGTCCCTTATGGTTTGATATGCGCTGAATCCGAAAAAGCATCTCTTTTCTTCGTATCTCGTAAGGTTTTTAAGATATACTATGATTTCTCTTTTCGACAAGGTGTCTCTCAGGAAACATCTGGCACGGGTTGGGGGTTGTAAACCAAAACAAAAGCTAATGTATTTTGAGTTTATGACCTATTTCCGGTTCCTTATATATTTTTTGGCATGTTCTTTTGTACTTCTAATAAATAAACAGATATTGGTCCCTTCTATTCAGAAAATTGCATAACAGTTTTGAGTGAGATCTACGCACTGAACAGACAAGTTTGTGGTTTTCAGTATTTAAAATAAAAGTTTACCAGTTTGAGTGAAGGCACATTGAAAGGGCGCATTTTCATCAGTCTACAAATTCACAAAGTTATGGCTGACTCTTTATTTGAGGAAAAACGTTCCGTTACAGAAAAAATGACATGGCGCCTCTTTCTAAGATATTTGCTCAAATTTCTTGTGAATTCTAGGGCAGACAACTATATCGAACTCGTGGAAACCATGGTAAGTGCATATGAGAAAGAGGGATATATGTCTCTCGAAATACACTTTTACATTCTCATTTGGATTTCTTGTCCTAACCTTGGAGCGGTAAGCGACGAACATGGGGATAGATTTCAGCAAGAAATATTTGAAATTGAAAGGCCATATAAAGGAAGATCATCATCCAGCATGCTTGCAGACTATTGTAGGTTCTTTTTAAAGACAGTCCCGGGTACAGTTATAAACAGAAGTCATCCAGAAACTCCTTTTAAATCGTTAGTTGAAATTCCGAGATTTTTCTCATTATACACACGAAATATTTTGGTTGTATTTTTGTGTTTTAAACTATGTAACATTATACGATGTAAGAGTAATGGAACGGAGAAAAATTCCCTCCGGCGCCGGGATTTGAACCCGGGTTTTCAGCTCTACGTGCTGATGCTTTATCCACTAAGCCACACCGGATACCACTCCGGCGTCGGACAGAATCGTCATACTTACCTATGAACGTAGAACCGAAGTAGAATCACATGTGCTGAGAGTGCACTCGATATAAGTGACTAGTTGGCTTGGATCCGACGGAATAAAAGCGCCGTCTTAAATCACGAAGTGATTTAAGAAAACATATCATATATATTATTTTAATAAAATTTGACTATTTATTAATCGAATTTTAAAGTTTTATAATATTTCCATGCAGATATTCTGCGTCATCATACGATGTTTTTTTAAAATAATGGAACGGAAAAATTCTCTCCGGCGCCGGGATTTGAACCCGGTTTTCAGCTCTACGTGCTGATGACTGGAACTGACGTGACCGTTATTACAGCTTTATCCACTAAGCCATCACCTTAAAAACGGATACCACCCCGGCGTCGGACAGAATCGTCTCAGATTAAGCTCCAAATCTTGGTTCCCTCTAGTCTGCTTATTCCGTCGGATCCCGGCCAACTAGTCACTCATAACAAGTGCACCTCAGCACATGTGTGTACTTCAGTCCTACGTTCAAATAGACATCTATGACGTGGTGCAGAGGGCGGCCACTAGATGGGAACCCAAGAGTTGGAACTTAATCTGAGATCATTCTGTCCGACGCCGGGTGGTATCGGTGTGGCTTAGTGATAAAGCATCAGCTAAAACTTTGTGTTGTAGAGTAGTGTAAATCTCATCTGTTATAATCCCGGCGCCGGAAGACTTTATAATTTTCCGTTCCAGTTGTTCCTTACATCTGTAAGCATGATGACGCAGAATATCTGCAATGGAAATATCATATGTACTTCGGTATTTTAAAATAATATATATTTAACATTATTTTTGTGTCCAAAACACATTTTTCAAGTATTATGAGGCATTTTGAAACCCTAGTCTGTTGTAATTTTATCAGTAGCAGTGAAAAATAAATAACAGAAGTTTTTCCATAAAAAAAATTAATTCACTTTCCCCAGAAAATGGTACGTGATGGGGCAATTTGGATTTTAAATTCAGACTTAGGGCACACATATTAGTAATATTCACATATTTTTAATTCGGAGCAAGACAAAAAGTAAAAATTTGTTGTTCAGTGATAGGAATGCAGGGAACTATGACCGTACCGAAGCATTTTCTATAATATCGAGCAAGGTGAAAACTATAGCAACGGTAATAAGAATCCGGGGCTGCGTCCCAGAACTTCACGCGCTCCCTCCAATCTGCTTCGTTCCGCGGCATTGCATGCTGCTCCCGAGTCCGAGGCTACGTAGTTGGAAAAGAAATATTAGACCATTGAATATTCAAAGCTCCCCGGTATGACACACAGCGCGGGGTCGGAGTCCCAGACGACAAATACACAAGAAATAACGTGTGAGATGTTATTTAAATTCACTGTATTTGGTTTATTGATAGAGCTCGTTTCGAACCTCAGAAACTGCAAGAAACGTTCGTTCGTTCAGTCTGTTTATTTATATGTATTTATTAATTCATTCGTTCATTCATTCACTCTATTTCTATGTTTTCATTAATTCATTCGTTCATTCACTATTTATTTATATTTATTCATTGTTCATTCATTCAATTTCTATGTTTTCATTATTCATTCGTTCATTCACTATTTATTTATTTATATTAATTTCATTTCTATGTTTTCATTCATTCGTTTATTCATTCTATTTATTTGTATGTTTTCATTTATTCACTATTTATTCATTCGTTCATTCATGTTTTCTCATTTATATTTATTTACATTTATTCATTCGTTCATTCATTCACTCTATTTCTATGTTTTCATTAATATGTTATTTATTATTCATTCATTCGTTCATTCATTCAGTCTATTTCTATGTTTTCATTATTCGTTTATTCATTCATTTATTTGTATGTTTTCATTCATTCATTCATTACTATTTATTTATATTTATTCATTCGTTCATTCATTCACTCTATTTCTATGTTTTCATTAATTCATTCGTTCATTCACTATTTATATTTATTCATTCGTTCATTCATTCACTCTATTTCTATGTTTTCATTAATTCATTCGTTCATTCACTATTTATTTATATTCATTCATTCGTTCATTCATTCAGTCTATTTCTATGTTTTCATTCATTCGTTTATTCATTCACTCTATTTATTTTTTATTTATTTATTTATTTATTTATATTTATTCGTTCATTCAGTTTATTTATTTTCATGTGTTCATTTATTTATTTTATGTATTTATTTATTTATCGTTCATTCACTTTATTTATTTTATTATTTATTTATTTATTCATTCGTTCGTTCATTCACTTTATTTATTTATGTGTATTTATTTATTCACTCGTTCATTCATTCACTCTTTATTTCTATGTATTTATTTATTCGTTCGATCAATCATTCATTCATTCATTTATTCGTTCGTTCGTTCGTTCGTTCATTGTAGATAACACTGGTATGTATTTTAAAACGTCCTTTTCTTCTTCATGATCAAACATAACTATTTGCATTTAGTCGAAGTGCCCTGAATCCCAATCTGTATTTATATTTTCTGCATCACGTCTGATTTTTCTGTATTTTTTAAAATAGAAACGAAACAATGTCAAAATTGACAAAGTTCTTATCATATATTAAAGCGACAATCTAACTTACGTCACTCTTTCTAGTTAATTGAAGGGTCCTGGATTCGATTCTGTGTTTAGATGTTCTGTACCACTTTAGGTTTTTTAAATATTTTTAAAATAAAAACGAGAAAAAACATCAAAATTGACGAAGTTCGTATTTTTTTATGATTTTAACGTCATAATGTAACTTAGACCTGTATGACTGCTGTTGGTGAATTGAAGTGTCCTGAGTCCGATCCTGTATTCAGATTTTTGTATCAAGTTAGGTCTCTCTGTGATTTTTAAATAAAAATGAAAAACTTGGAAATTCTCCGCCTCCAAAAAAGTACAAGCTGTTCAGTCATGGCGTCCGTATTCTGGGTTGTAAGGAGGTAATGTAGCTGTCTGCCTAGCAAAGGGGGGGGGGGATAACCCCAGAATATTAGTCAAATCTCTTGCAGCAACTGAAAGGAAAATTCGCGAGAAGAGGCCGAATATGGCCAAGAAGAAAGTGGTATTTCATCACGACAATGCACCTGACTTCTTTCTTTTCCCGAAACTCAAAATTCATTTGGCTGGAGAGGAATTTTCGTCAAATGAAGAATATCGCAGCAGCAGAAGATTTTCTTTCTCACCTCGAGAAATGTTTCTACAAGGATGAAGAGAGATGGAACGGAGAAAAATTCTTCCGGCGCCGGGATTTGAACCCGGGTTTTCAGCTCTACGTGCTGATGCTTTATCCACTAAGCCACGCCGGATACAATCCCGACGCCGTTCAGAATCGTCTCAGATTAAGCTCCATCTCTTGGGTTCCCTCTAGTGGCCGCCCTCTGCACTACGTCATAGATGTCTATGAACGCAGGACCGAAGTCCATACATGTGTTGAGGTGCACAATGAGTGACTGTTTGGCCGGGATCCGACGGTATGGGCGCCGTCTTTAAATCACAAAGTGATTTATTACGCGTATCATATATATTTTGATGTACCGAAGTACATATGATATTTCCACGCAGATATTCTGCGTCATCACATGATGAAAGAGATGGAACGGAGAAAAATTTTCCGGCGCCGGGATTTGAACCCGGGTTTTCAGCTCTACGTTTGATGCTTTATTAGGCCACGCCGGATACAATCCCGACGCCGTTCAGAATCGTCTCAGATTAAGCTCCATCTCTTGGGTTCCCTCTAGTGGCCGCCCTCTGCACTACGTCATAGATGTCTATGAACGCAGGACCGAATATATATTCCAAGGAGGTACAGAAGCATTGCAGCAAGTGTGAATCTCAGGGGGGATTAAGTTGAGAAATAAAGATTGTTTCAGAACAATCCTAGTTTAATTTATGTCAAGCTATGAACTTTTCAAACAATCCTTGTACAAACACAAACATAATCACAATCGGAGCATGTATGCTATCTGTGTTTTTAGGGAAAAGCTTCATAAAAATCTGTTACATACGAAAGAAGTTGTCACTTTTGTTCAAATGTTGTCCTGCTAGATTTGCGTTTTGGCCGCTGTACATCGTGACAGTATTCTGAAAGCTCTGCCATCTTGCCTTACTCTAACAGCACATGAGGCCCACTGTAGCCAACTTGACTTCATATTCGGCATGAGTAATGATTACGGAAAGTTTTCATTAAATTATATTCTAATGAGCAATTTCCGCATTATACGTAACAACTGGTCACCTGTGTACTAGTGAACACTGTACATGTGTTCTATTACGTGTTATATGTTGACAACATATGTAATGTATTGTATGCATGTAGCAGTATATGTAACGTACAACAACATCAAACACCCATTAGGCCTACAGTATTTAGAACTCCTGCATATATCATGTTTATGCCACATATTTAGAAGACAAATTAAGAGTACACATTATGCTATATAGCAGTGATGTCAAAGCAAGCGCATTTTTCTGACCTTGACGTCGTACGCAGGCATCAAGCGCTAAGTATGGAAAGAGGAAGGGTTATGTATATCAATAAGCAGCCTGTTGGATTAAGAAAACAGTGGTACACAAACTTCAAACGGAACGTGAAATTTTAAGTCGTTATTTTTATATGGCTTCTTTCTGTTTGATATTATGTAGGCTATATTATCTGAAAAAAGTACTAACACCAATTTCTTAATATTGCAGTTGTGTTTTAAACGTTAATAACATAATAAAGAGTTAAGAAGGAATATTTACATACATTCCATAATAGTACAGCTATACTGTACTAAGTGGATGAAACACATTCATAAAGAAAGTGATATCCCAAAAAAGGGATTGAGTATGAATAAGCTGGAATTTATATTGATGATATCTTTAGCCTTATAAAAGTAATCAATGAACTAATCAAAACAATGCTATAGTACAAAGCAAAGTTACCTAGGTACTGTATCTGTTTTAACTGTAACTAATATTACGTAACAAAACTCTTATCGCATTATGCTTTTAAGGCGATATTTGTGAGCAACTTCCCATCATCAGAATATTAAATTATTTTCTCGAAATGTGCTGAACCTATAGAGCTGACATTTTTACAACACATGGGCACGTATCTTTTGTTTATGATGTAACAGTAGTTGCTTTGTTTTATTCATTTTCTTACAAACATTTTCCATGGGAATATTTTCAAAATTTTCAAAACACTATCTTCAGTAATACGTATTTTCGATACTTATATTAGATTTACGAAAACATCGCTTCAGTACCTGTAAGGCTACTAAATAAACTTATCTGAAAATTTCACTTTTGTATAAAAAAAAGTTGAGAAAATATTTCTTTTCAATAAAAAACGAACTTGTGAAAAATGAGCATTAAAATTAAAACTTACATTCTTATAATGCACTTTTACTTCTCAGGCAAATCTAAAAATTACCATGGATACAGTTTTAATAAGTTCTCTTCCCTTTATCTATTGAATCAGTGCTGGCCATCCCTGAATATAGTCGACCAAACGGTGTATAATACATGTTTCGTCTGTCTTTCCTTTCCGCTGTAAAGCGCTCAGGCTCTCCTGGGCTCGAAACCGCGCACTTGCGCCTATGGGCATCAATTGACATGACTGCTATATAGCATATAGACCTATATACTATACAGGGTGTTTCCGAATTCGTGTTACAAACTTTCAGGGATGATGGCGAAGGGCACATGTATCAATTTGAGATAAGGAACCCTGGTCCGGAAATGACTGAGTCGAAACTTATAAGCAAAAATAGTTGTGTGGAAATGGAATTGTAATTTGGGACCACATGCCCTCCTTCCCTTAATTTTTGGAACAGTCGTGGAAAAATGGTATGGGCCGGATGTCTCCTACGTGGGTACTTGCCCGATACAATCTGTGAGCTTGTCTACTGTTCCCATTGGCTCATCCGTATTCGAAAATCAGGTCTGCTTATTCCGCTCTCGTGTAGGCCTACTCCTCCATTTCGCTATACTAAAAGCCAGGTTATGAACCGACTAAACCGGAAGCAACGCTCTGTTGCTCTCTTTCTGAGCTCTGTTGCCACATAGTGGCGCGAGATTCGAAAAGCGTGTTCAGCGTTTGTCACCGATATGTTTAAAATAACAACTGTATATAGTTCTCGATAACACTATCCACAATATTAGTAATTAAAATTACTGTTTTAAAAAAAGAAAGCACGAGCTAATGACGCTG
Source organism: Periplaneta americana (assembly GCA_025594305.2). Taxonomy (NCBI): domain Eukaryota; kingdom Metazoa; phylum Arthropoda; class Insecta; order Blattodea; family Blattidae; genus Periplaneta; species Periplaneta americana. The sequence continues at coordinate 744,030 of JAJSOF020000039.1, read as the reverse complement.
GTACGAATGCGACTCGTAATGCACGTGGTATTGCAAATGAACTGGGAAGTTTGGCTACACTGTCTCCGTGATTCCGTTGCCAGATTTTCGTTAGCAGACGACATTTTCACGCGAGGTCCAATGAAAAGCTCCGTTCTCCTTTCCCCCTCCAAACCCCCACACTCAACGTGTCATCGCTGCACAGGCTACCCCTCTAACCCGCACTTTCCTCTCGCCCTGCCAACTACTTCCTGTTTAGTCGGTTCATAACCTGGCTTTAGTATAGGACTGATCGACTGTACAAGTTGTAGGCCCAATTGTATAAAACTCCCTGACTAAAGATCAACTTTGATCGAAGATCGAAAAGTGAACCGAGTTCAGACACTTCTTCTATTGTATAAAACTTTCCTGCGATCAAATTACCTTGCTTCAAATGCAATCTAAGTTCACGTGAAAAGGATTTGGCAACATCGCATAAACAGGTGAAATACGTGATGCGCGGACCATGTTACACAGGTTTGTTCAGTGTTGCCAATCTAGTAACTTTAACTCTTTTTCAACAACAATTTCTTTTAACTTTTATATTGCTTAGATAGGGATTTAGTGACCTTTTTAGCATCCCGTAGTGACAAAATTTGATCTTTCTTTGTTGATAATGAGAAATCTAGCGACTTTACAACTACTTTTTGGCGACTTTCCGTATTACATTGTTGGAGACACTGGTTTTTTGTGCTATGTAAATAATGGCGGACAATAAGAAGAAGGTTGACTGTTCTCCAAGTTGTTATCATGTTATGGTGTTTGATACTGCTAAACATAATAAAGCTTTATAAAACGACAATTTTCCTTTAGTAATACGGTTATTGAACATTTATGAATGTACCTATCATATCCATTAATAATTTATGGTTGTTATAAACATAATATAATTATAGGTTATGTTATTTGATACTGCTGAACACGATAGAGCCTTATAAAATATAAGAATGTTTTTGTATTAAGGCAAGAAATTAAAGAAAATATATATAAATGTACCTATCATATCTATTAAAATTAATAATAATAGGATATTTTATTTGCACAATCTGTCACTCGTATATTTCAAACAGAAAAGAAATAACTGAACTTGGATCATCTAACTTAATCGGAGAAATTTCTCCAGTCAAAGTTGACTTTAGTTTGAGACAAATTAATCTCAGATGAGACTTTATACAACACAAAATTCCAAGTTCAGCTGAAACAAGGATCAATTTAACCTCTGACCTAAGATTAAATGGTTTATACAATCGGGCCGTAGTGTCCTAACCTTGTGTCGTAATATACTATTATTTGTTGGCTAGCTATTGCATAATTAAAATAATATAAGCCAAATGAGTGTTTATTACATAAATATAAAGATGATATGCAGCTAAATAAATAATTATTTACTCTCAGAAATGAGGGTTTATTTATTACAATATTACATGAAATCGCCTTGAACGAAATAATACGATAGACCATACGATGAAAGAGTAATGGAACGGAGAAAAATTCTCTCCGGCTCCGGGATTTGAACCCGCGTTTTCAGCTCTACGTGCTAACGCTTTATCCACTAAGCCACACCGGATTCCACCCCGGCGTCGGACAGAATCGTCTCAGTTTTAAGTTCCACCTCTTGGGTTCCCTCTAGTGGCCGCCCTCTGCACTACGTCATAGATATCTATGAACCTAGGACCGAAGTCCACACATGTTCTGAGGTGCATTCGTTATGAGAGACTAGTTGGCTGGGATCCGACGGAATCAGCGCCGTCTTAAATCACGAAGTGATTTACGCATATCATATATATTATTTTAATGTACCGAAGTACATATGATATTTCCATGCAGATATTTTGCGATGAAAGAGTAATGGAACGGAGAAAAATTCTCTCCAGCTCCGGGATTTGAACCCGCGTTTTCAGCTCTACATGCTGACGCTTTATCCACTAACCCACACCGGATTCCACCCCGGCGTCGGATAGAATCGTCTCAGTTTTAAGTTCCACCTCTTGGGTTCCCTCTAGTGGCCGTCCTCTGCACTACCTCATAGATATCTATGAACCTATGACCGAAGTCCACACTTGTTCTGAGGTGCACTCGTAATGAGTGACTAGTTGGCCGGGATCCGACGGAATAAGCGCCGTCTTAAATCACGAAGTGATTTACGCATATCATATATATTATTTTAATGTACCGAAGTACATATGATATTTCCATGCAGATATTCTGCGTCATCATACGATGAAAGAGTAATGGAACGGAGAAAAATTCTCTCCGGCGCCGGGATTTGAACCCGCGTTTTCAGCTCTACGTGCTGACGCTTTATCCACTAAGCCACACCGGATTCCACCCCGGCGTCGGACAGAATCGTCTCAGTTTTAAGTTCCACCTCTTGGGTTCCCTCTAGTGGCCGCCCTCTGCACTACGTCATAGACATCTATGAACCTAGGACCGGAGAGAATTTTTCTCCGTTCCATTACTCTTTCATCGTATGATGACGCAGAATATCTGCATGGAAATATCGTATATACTTCGGTACATTAAAATAATATATACGACAGACTATGCTAAGTTCTGTGAAACCTTAGTTTACAAACTGTTGCTATAGCGAAGCAAATTGAGGGAATTGTCGGGAGTGGTTGTTAATTTGTGTCTAAAGTTGACAGGCGACGTAGCCCTATATATTGTTCTTAGCGCAAAATAAACTTCTGTTGGGATGTCGTGCTAATGAGGGCGTATTGGCCAGCCTTCATTTATCGTTTGTTTTTAGTCAGACAGCCACAGAAATGAAGGTTCTCAGCAACCGTAACTAGGGACAACCGATTATCGCAAATAATTTTTTCACGAATTTCTGCCGATCGAATCAAGAGAGTTAAAATTGCTATAGCTTCTCGTTCTGTAACAGAGCGAGACCCGTTCATCCTATAACAATAAATTTCAACTTCCTTGACTCAATTAGCAGAAATTCGTGAAAAATCGGGTGGCCCTTGTCACCAATTATTGGGGGCAGCAAAACAATAACACTTTTAAAAATATATATATTATTTTAATATACCGAAGTACATATGATATTTCCATGTAGATATTCTGCGTCATCATACGATGAAACAGTAATGGAACGGAGAAAAATTCTCTCCGGCGCCGGGATTTGAACCCGGGTTTCAGCTCTACGTGCTGATGCTTTATCCACTAAGCCACACCGGATTCCACCCCGGCGCCGGACAGAATCGTCTCAGATTAAGCTCCAACTCTTGGGTTCCCTCTTTCATCGTATGATGACGCAGAATGTCTGCATGGAAATAATGTACTTCGGTATATTAAAATAATATATATATATATATATATATATATATATATATATATATATATATATATATATATAAGTTAATATGCGTAAATCACTTCGTGATTTAAGACGGCGCTTATTCCGTCGGATCCCGGCCAACTAGTCACTCATAACGAGTGCACCTCAGCACATGTGTGGACTTCGGTCCTACGTTCATAGACATCTATGACGTAGTGCAGAGGGCGGCCACTAGAGGGAACCCAAGAGTTGGAGCTTAATCTGAGGCGATTCTGTCCGGCGCCGGGGTGGTATCCGGTGTGGCTTAGTGGATAAAGCATCAGCACGTAGAGCTGAAAACCCGGGTTCAAATCCCGGCGCCGGAGAGAATTTTTCTCCGTTCCATTACTCTTTCATCGTACTTTTAAAAACAGCTTAAAGGATAACATTCTTAGCAATTCACTATAATTATACTGACTTAACTGTCACTGACTATATGGTAACTTCTTTCTTTAGACATGCATCCTGATAGCACTGTATTTTCACAATTAACTTATTGTCTCATAATAATCTCTTCCTATCATCTAACATTATTTAAAATATGTTAACGTTTTAGTTTATTTTAGTTTATTTCTTCTTACTTACTGGCTTTTAAAGAACCCGGAGGTTTATTGCCGCCCTCACATAAGCCCGCCATTGGTCTCTATCCTGAACAAGACGAGTCCCTAGCATCATATCCCACCTCCCTCAAATCCATTTTAATATTATCTTCCCATCTACGTCTCGGCCTCCCCAAAGGTCTTTTTCCCTCCGGCCTTCCAACTAACACTCTATATGCATTTCTGGATTCGCCCATACGTGCTACATGCCCTGTCCATCTCAAACGTCTGGATTTAATGCTCCTAATTATGTCAGGTGAAGAATACAATGCGTGCAGCTCTGCGTTGTGTAACTTTCTCCATTCTCCTGTAACTTCATCCCTCTTAGCCCCAAATATTTTCCTAAGCACCTTATTCTCAAACACCCTTAACCTATGTTCCTCTCTCAAAGTGAGAGTCCAAGTTTCACAACCATACAGAACAACCGGTAATATAACTGTTTTATAAATTCTAACTTTCAGATTTTTTGATAACAGACTGGATGATAAAAGCTTCTCAATCGAATAATAACAGGCATTTCCCATATTTATTCTGTGTTTAATTTCCTCCCGAATATCATTTATATTTGCTTATTTGAAGGTTTCATAACAAGCTGTTTTTTACGGTGATGGGTTGTTAGCCCTTCGCCCAACCCCAAGCTGGAGGACCACCCGTCATCGATTTAATTCATAAGTAACTCCTATATGCACGTAACGTTTATCGAAATAAAATTGTTGTATTCTTTGTAGCTTGTAAATTTAGGCTATACATACAGTAATTATGTATGTATATTTTTGCTGGTTGAGTGGAAGAGGTCTTACGACCTTAACTCTGCCAGGTTAAAAAAAAATAGTATTGTTATTATTATTATTATTATTATTATTATATATAATTTCAAAATTTAAAAACAGAAACAATGTTAGACGTGATGGATGAATTCTTTAAATAGAACAAGTTCTCTGTTGTGAACCTAATCATACAATACAAGCTGAATTAGGAACTGAAGGGTCTCTTTACCGTTTAAGAAACAGTAATAATAATAATAATAATAATAATAATAATAATAATAATAATGACTAATGATGATGGTGATAATGATGGTGAAAACAGTGATGTCATTGATGATGATAATGTTGGTGTACTTCGGGTTTCCATTCCTAGGTTATTTATCTGTAGTAATGTCACGAGAGGTCTGAGATTTGTCTGGGAAATCTCAGACCTCGAGTGACATTTATTCGGACTATTTCGAGAATAAAATAAAAATGTAAATAATACAGAGGTGTGAAAATTATTAGAATAATCTTAATTTTAAAGGTTTTTAATAGTTCCTTCACAAATATTCATTGAATTGATGAATATTGGTATATATTACTATACTGATGTAGGATATATTTACTACTAACAATGCCGGAAAGCATTGTTGTACATTGGTATTTTTCTTATTTTACAATTGTTATGGGAATTCAGAAATTATTATATTATGTTGGCGGAATTGGAAACATAAAAATTATATGCACAAAACAGATGTATACGTTCATTTGAACCTTCACAACAATGTACACGCAAAGAACAATTTGTTTAAAGCATTTCTTAATTAATTTTTTATGTTTCCAATTCCGCCAACATAATATTATAATTTCTGAATTCCCATAACAATTGTAAAAATAAAAAATACCAATGTACAACAATGCTTTCCAGCATTGTTAGTAGTAAATATATCCTACATCAGCATAGTAATATTATATACCAATATTCATCAATTCAATGAATATTTGTGAAGGAACTATTAAAAATCTTTAAAATTAAGATTATTCTAATAATTTTCACACCTCTGTATATCCCTAAAATTCAATCACAAAATGTTAATAGATGTATATTAACGAATACTTAACCTATTCAGACATTGTGAAGCTGAAAAACTCGTAGATGAATATCGATTACTGCAATAAAGAAATTCGATGTTATTATTCAGTAATACCAATTGCGAAAAGCGAAATACAGGTTTAACAATGTTAATTACATGTACTACACTTTTCTCTTATTATTATAACATAAATACATTTTCATTATCTGCTGAAATCATCATTTAATTTAACAGTAACAGAGGGGACAGCTATATACCAATGCTTATGTATTCACAGCGAGACATGTTGCTACACAGTGAAGCCATCTCTGTATAGAGAGACCTAATTAAAACACGAATTTTATTAAGCCATACGGAAGGCAGTTTGATGAAAGACCTTTTTATTACTATGCAAGTTCTTCGGGTTTGATATGCGATGATGTTACATAAATTTGAACATCTGACTTTGTATTAATTGTTTACTTTCATTCACAAAATACAAATTTTGTATTTTATAGGTTAAGTTACCTGTGGTAGCAGGACCAATGTCAGCTGTGCCTTATTTCGACCGTTACAACCAGTGCTACACGAAAGCATTTTTTATAGCTCGACAAACGCATTCTCGCTGTAGTGTGTAACGGAACTAAAGCTGCATCTACACAGTTCAATATTCCAATCGCGTATGCGTGCAATCTGGGAAGAATATTGAAAGAATCAAGTTTAAAAGGTACGTTCAATTAAGATACATGAAGATGTTCTGTCTACGTGGTGCGCCGTTTTGAACGTCGTCTTCACTGCGTAAATATATTAATTAATATTAAATATCAATCTTTCATTCATTGCATTAAAGTTGAAAGAAAAAGTTTAACCGTGTAGTTGCATCTTAATGTATTCATGATCATCAGTTTACGGGGAAACAGTTGGCGACAACGACTAAACAAAAGAACGACCATGCGATAAATTGATAGCGATAAATCTAGCTGCAAAAATTATTGCAAAGTGTGACTGTGATTGGTTGGAATTCAAAATTTCTTTACACTTTATTGGTCGAAAATGGAATGACGTCATATCAACGAAATAGTCGACATAACACGTCACAGTCCTCAAATAAGTTTCATACTCAAAGAGCATCGGTAGGTCTACATAATAAAATGGCAAGTGCGTTGTATACTGAAGTAAGCCTGCTATTTCATATGAATGCTCTACAAGTCTCAAAAGCATTTAACAAGGCGGTCACCTCGGTCCATGCGACACGTGATCATGCGGGGATAAACAGGAACAGCACGCTCTCTTAATCTGGGGAAAGTCATTAGATTATCACTTCCCAGCTATTAATCTAATCATTCACTCTGATTACGAGGAATTTTCGGAAAGGACGAAGTTTGGCACATGCATTGGTTGTCAGTCCTCCAGGCTTATGTGAGATGTATACGAATACAATTAAATTACGTAATTAGCCACCAGTCTTCGTCATGGCAGCTCGTAACCAACAGAGCTACAGTTTTAATGACTGTGCTGTGATGTGTGTCCGAATACAAGAGTGATACATTACCAGGGGAAAACTGGAACTCTTATATATTTGCTGTATGTATGTATGTATGTATGTATGTACTGTATGTATGTATGTATGTATGTATGTATGTATGTATGTGTGTATGTATGTATGTGCGTATGTATGTATGTACAGTATGTATGTATGTATGTACAGTATGTATGTATTTATGTGTGTATGTGAGTATGTATGTACAGTATGTATGTATGTATGTACGTATGTGTGTGCGTATGTATGTATGTGCGTATGTATATATGTACAGTATGTATGTATGTATGTATGTATGTACAGTATGTATGTATGTATGTATGTATGTATGTATGTATGTATGTATGTATGTATGTATGTATGTATGTAAGTATGTACGTATGTACAATATGTATGTATTTATGTGTGTATGTGTGTACAGTATGTATGTATGTGTGTATGTATGTATGTATGTATGCACAGTATGCATGTATGTATGTATATATGTATATATGTATGTGTGTATGTGCGTATGTATGTATGTATGTATGTGCGTATGTATGTATGTATGTATGTATGTGTGTGTATGTATGTATGTATGAATGTATGTATGTGTATGTGCGTATGTATGTATATATGTATGTGTGTATGTGCGTATGTATGTATGTAAGTATGTACGTATGTACAATATGTATGTATTTATGTGTGTATGTGTGTACAGTATGTATGTATGTATGTGTGTATGTATGTATGTACAGTATGTATGTATGTATGTACAGTATGTATGTATGTATTTATGTGTGTATGTATGTACAGTATGTATGTATGTATGTATGTATTTATGTGTGCATGTATGTATGTATGTACAGTATGTATGTATTTATGTGTGTATGTATGTACAGTATGTATGTATGTATTTATGTGTGTATGTGTGTACAGTATATATGTATGTGTGTATGTATGTATGGATATATGTATTTTATGGATAAACAGATGAATGTATGCATGTCTCTCATTATGTTTGTTATGTTTAAGCGATGAGTCATGCTCAGAGCATGACAACTTATGCATGTGTAGTGACTTGATCGTCAAAACGGCATATAAATCCTTGAAGTCTACAGAGTGTCGCAAAGAAATGCATACACTTTTTAATAGCTCGTAACTAACTCACTTTTTAATATTTTTTCATCTGTAACCGCTTAAAAATGGCTAAAGTCAGACTAAACACTGAGGAAAGAAAATTCATTCTAAAGTGCTACTGAAAGTTGGAGAACATAAGTGAAGTCCAAAGACGGTATAGAATGGAGTTTCAACGAGATACACCAATCCGATTCACAATTGCTCGTTTGCGAGATAAGTTTGAAGATGAAGGAACTGTTCAGAATATCCATAAGAACAATTCCGGAAGACCACGTACATCCACCAGCCCCACAGAGAAAGAGAAGTCATCGAAAGGTTTCAGCAATCTCCTAGAAAATCAGTTCGGCCAGCGGCTCCAGAGACAGGACTTTCAAAATCGGGTGTCCATCGCGTTTTGATGCGTGCTCAATGGAAAAGTTTTATTCCTAGATTAGTCCAATGAAGATGATCACGACCGGAGAATTTTGTGAGTGGTACCAAGCAAAATGTCGAAGATGCCAATTACGAGTAATGTAATTACTAGACTTCGTGGAATTGCCACCAGAATCGTAAGGTTTACTACGCACGCGGTATAGACTGTATGAGAAGGGGACGTGCAACGGATGGAGTATGCCTCCGATGTAAACACTGAGCAGTATACTGTGGTTACAATAAAACCTGTATCCTGCATTCAAGAAATATAATGAATGATCATTGAAGTAGGAAATGTCTAAACACGTAAGTACACAATTATTTTGTAGTGAGATATATTAACTCTTAAAATTTAATGTAAGATACTCACATCATCCTTGAATATGTGCATTGCAGTGAAGAGTTACGTACATTTTGAGCGACTGCAAAGTAAATCTCCTCCGATGGTCACTTAAACAGTTTTTATATTGGGAAAATGTACGTTCAACATCACACGATGTAATAGGTGCATATTTGAAGAACGGAAATCACCACTTTTAGTACACCAACTTCAGACGTCTTGTCGTGACGTGATAGTACATCATTTATAGTACGAAGTTGTGAATAGGAGAATTTTTAGCAATAATGTTTCTCAACTTACATTTCACTTTTTCTGAAATTAGTGAATTGTTATTTTGGATAACTGTTTGTGATACGTTATACAATATATTAAGGGCTTCTGAGAGTTGTAGTTTAGACGATTCTAATAGGATGATGCTTTTGGACACGATTTTAAAATTAGAATCAATGAACAGAATATCTTCCAATAGCTGTTCAGAAGGCAATGATTTTACAGTTGCAACAGCGGAACTGTCTGTGCTATCCAATGCACCAATTACCTCCATTATTTTGCCGTAATATTCTGCATAATAATTAACAGCATCCAACCACGTTCCCCAACGGGTCAAGACTGGCTGCGGGGGTAAGGGTATTCCAGGGGCAATTGTTTGGAACAGCAACACTCTCATTGTAGTATGTTTGATTGAATTCTTGTCTGCACTGAACAAATGTTAAGCTTTGACTATTCCAACCACAGTAATGCAAAAACAAGTGCTTACATAGGTATACATCAGCTGTAGCTGCTCTATCTATTTGGACAGGTCACAACTCTTAACATGAACTGCTTATACTACGAGACCGTGAGGTCGCTCGCCTCTTCTATACTACCGTACATCGGCAACCTGATTGCATGCTGCGTGTGGCAATTCAACGAAGTCTAATAATTACACACGAAATGTAGAGAAATTGCGATGGTTAAAAAAATCTTAAATCATTCAGTTTGAAGTTTCTGAGGCAAAAAGTACAGGGACATTATTTTATTTTTACTTGCATTTTATTGTACCTGCATTTGTGAATGTACTTCACTCCCACCCCCTCACTAATGTCCTTGCTCCCGTCAGACACACAAACTTACGGCCGCTGTTGCATTCCAAGTCTTCAAGCAGTGAAGTAAACACTGCAGTGTATAGTGTGTTTCATAAATATGGTTGCGTTTTCTATAGAAGAAAGAACCTACATTAATAATATCGTACTAAAAAATTATATTCAAGAAACGATAAATTCAATTTCAGAGAATATGCTTCAAAATGTTTTTAATAATATGCATAAAAGAATTGAAGCCTGCATTGTAATGAACGGCAACCATTTTCAGCAACTTGTTTAAAATTTCAGATTAGCTTATTTTGAATTGATGTGGCTAAAAGCAAAGGAATGCTAGTGACATTTGTAATAACATGAGTTAAGTGCATCCAGTGTAAGCAAAAGTATCTAAAATTTTAGTGGCAAAGGGATATTTTAATCGCATCACACATTAAAATTTAAATAAAAATTTCACCGATTTTACGAAAGCTTAAATATTTAAACCCCATTTTCTCAAAAGTAACTTAAGTGCACTTACAGCCCTTTACTTACGACTCCCTCAATTTAAATGCATCTCTGTATTGTATGTTAACACCAATAATTAATAATTAATATGCTAAATAAAGTAGACATTACATAACGAACATAGCCGCCTGAAAAGTTGAGTTTTGAAAAAAAAATGTTAGTACTCTACTGTATTTTGATAAATTCCGTAAAAGTGAAGATCAAACTGAAAATCGTAATATCGTATTTCCTACAACATAAATGGATACACTACTTTTCTCTCCTCCTATACCTAGTAAAATGATTTGTTTACATATTGCACTAGTAACATCAAACTCCTGTATTGGAAGGGGGCAACAGTGTTTCCGAGTATAGCCAGGTTAATGTTAAAAATGTTGGTAAAAATAAAGTGATGTCCCTGTATAAGATAAGGCATAAATTTCTTTATGCAGAAATAAATTACAAAAATATGTCTGCAGCTTAAATCCTTATTCTCCGGCGTGAAACCCTCTACCATTAAGCCTCAATTATCTCCAGTATTTTATCAAATTGCACTTCAATACAATTTTATTATTTATTTTCCGTCATTAGATCCGGTGGGCTCCTTAGTGCTTGTAGCGGGTTCCTCTTCTGTTGTTTTTCTTATAGTTCTCCAACTGATACAGAAACTTCTTCCAATGTTGTTTTCGAATTCTCCTACTGGAATTGATTCGACTTTCCTATTGGTTTTCCGCAGTAGTATTATACACCCTGGAGTATTTCTCTGGCATTTCGTTTCCGCGTATTGCTGTGAATTCTGCTTCCTGACGGTGCTAATGTTATGCTTCCACAAGCTTCTGTTCTGACGTGTTTCAATAGTTCCTGGAACATAACGTAATTTCAGGCTAACACAGCGACTGGATTACGATGACTATTTCGTTTCTATGACGTCATTTCATTTTCGACCAATGAAGTGTAATGAAATTTTGAATTCCAACCAATCACAGTCACACTTTGCGATAATTTTTGCAGCTAGATTTATCGCTATCAATTTATCGCATGGTCGTTCTTTTGTTTAGTCGTTGTCGCCAACTGTTTCCCCGTAAATTGATGATCATGAATACATTAAGATGCAACTACACGGTTAAACGTTTCTTTCAACTTTAAAGCAATGAATGCAAGATTGATATTTAATATTAATTAATATATTTACGCAGTGAAGACGACGTTCAAAACGGCGCACCATTTAGACACAAAATCTTCATGCATCTTCATTGAATGTACCTTTTAAACTTGATTCTTTCAATATTCTTCCCAGATTGCACGCATAGGCGATTGGAAATTTGAACTGTGTAGATGCAGCTTTAGTTCCGTTACACACTACAGCGAGAATGCGTTTGTCGAGCTATAAAATATGCTTTCGTGTAGCACTGATTGTAACGGGAGAAATAAGGCACAGCTGACATTGGTCCTGCTCCCACAGGTAACTTAACCTATAATTGTAGCCTATAAAATTTGTATTTTGTGAATGAAATGAAACAATTAATAGAAAGTCAGACGTTCAAATTTATGCAACATCATAGTATATCAAACCCAAAGACCTTGCATAGTAATAATGTGTTTGATCAAACTGCCTTTCGTATGGCGTAATAAAATTCGTGTTTTAATTAGGCCTATCTATACAGAGATGGCTTCACTGTGTAGCAACATGTCTCGCTGTGAATACATAAACATTCCTATATAGCTGTCCCCACACAGTTCTTAGTTCTCGGTGTAGGGTGTAATGTAATGATGAAGTACTAAATAAAGTGTGAAATTCTACCTCCACATCTACATCTTCATCTTCTAATTCCATGTCCATTGTAGGCTATCTGAAAAAAATTACATTCCTTCATTCAGATTTGATAACTGCGTTCTTACAATTCTTCATTTAATTAATGTATTAATGAGGTTACTATAATTATATTATAAGATTTTAAATTATATTATGCTTTCAGCAGATAATGAAAATGTATTTATGCTATAATAATAAGAGAAAAGTCCAGTACATGTAATTAACATTGTTAAACCTGTATTTCGCTTTTCGCAATTGGCATTACTGAATAATGACATGTAATTTCATTATTGCAGTAATCGATATTCATCTATTTCAACTTCACAATGTCTGAATAGGTTAAGTATTCGTTAATATACAATTATTAACATTTTCTGATCGAATTTTAGGGATATATTATTTACATTTTTATTTTATTCATGAAATAGTCTTAATAAATGTCACGAGAGGTCTGAGATTTATCTGGGAAATCTCAGACCTCTCGTGACATTACTACAGACAATTTTGTATTTCGCAGCCATGTATTGAAATTATATTCAATTTTGACCTGAATATTTCTTTCTTTGAAGTAGGTTAGTTTGTAGCTTACGTACTTAAGTTGACTTACATCTAGTGAAAATTCTTAGCTGTATCTGAGAAGCATGTCAGTTTATTTTGTACACTAATACGTATGACATTCAACATCAGGATGAGGCGAATGGTATCTGCTGGCCCCAAGCCATTTTTTTCTTGGCAGTTCATTTTTTTCTTTCCAACACAAATGCGCTGTAGTAGTTCCAGAGATGTTTTTTTATTGCTTGCATCCTGGTGATGTAGTTAAAGCACTTTATCTCTACAAAGGTCCACATCTGTGGAGTAACGGTCAGCCGCGAAACCAGATGGCCCGGGTTCGAATCCCGGTTGGGGCAAGTTACCTGGTTGAGGTTTTTTCCGGGGTTTTCCCTCAACCCAATACGAGCAAATGCTGGGTAACTTTCGGTGCTGGGCCCCGGAATCATTTCACCGGCGCTATCACCTTCATTTCATTCAGACGCTAAATAACCTAGATGTTGATACAGCGTCGTAAAATAACCCTAACTCTCTACAAATCCTGTTTATTATTGCTTTATGTTTGAGCTGCTTTGTTTACCTATAGTCACTTGTTTCTGATAAAACATTTCGTTTACACATTTTCTATCCTCTCTTTCATCTTAGCATTTATTGTACAAGCATCGCTTTCATAGAGCAACGAAGACCTGGCTGTGTGGAATATCACTAAAAGGTATGTCAAAACTTTGGGCAAACATTCCACACATGTAATTTGTTATATGGACATAAGTCAAAAACGCCTTATTGTCTTATCAGGACTCTTTTTTCCACGACTGTTTTTGTGTTTGTGTGGAATGCCATCATAACTATCGCACATTACAACCCATACCAGAGTACACATTTTTCCCGCCGTTCTGCAAGTTTGAAAATCCCCTTGCTGTAGAAGTCCGTTTCATCTCCCCGAAGACACCGACGCACTGCTTACCGGATGTCCTCCAGCGTCTCGTAGCGTTGGCCTCGAAGCTGCTCCTTTACAGAATCGAAAAGATGATAGTCGGAGGGTGCCAAGTCGGAACTGTATGGAGATTGCGGAAGAGTTTCCCACCCAAATGTTTTGATTTTCTCCACGGTGACACTATCTCTATGAGGCCACGCGTTATCGTGTTTCAGGATGATCTTCTTTCCTGGGCGTTTCTCGAGAAATGCACGACGGAGCTTCAAAACTGTCTGAATATAGCGGACAGCATTTATGATCTGTCCAGGTTCAAGAAATTCAACCAAAATGCATCCCAGAACTCATCAACTCTTTCCTTGTTACGTTCCGTGGAGGCAGTTCGAGGGCGACCGCTAGAGGCTCATCTTGATGATCGTGTTCCCATCTTCGAAATGTTTCACCATCTCCTAACACTGCTGGCGCCCATGCACACATCTCCGTATGCACGCTGAAGTCTGAGGTGAATTTCAGCAGCAGATTTTTCTTCTTTAACAAGGAATTCAATGACAGCACGCTGTCGAAACGAACCATCGTTGTCCACCATTTTGCAAATATTGCCTGTGGTCACATGATAGAAATTAATGACGTCACAATATGTCAATACATATAGTCCTGTCGCTCTAATTTCCGGCAGCCAATCGCGTTGCAGGTCGGCTACATTTAAACGTGTGCGTCTTGTGATTCCCTGATGAAGACGATATTCATTTCTAAAGGCTCGATAAATACTTAATATAATCGCCCGCCATTTTGGCTCTTTCGTTGGCGGTCGCAGAAAGCACACGAGGACGTTATTTGCCGCTCAATCATTTGCTGAATTACATTGCGTTTGATTTATTATCATAGGAGCTACGACATGATAATGTTTAACGGTGTGGCAAATAGATCCCTCGCATGGTAGCTCGGCAACGAAAGAACAAAAATGGCGAACAATACTATCTACCTAGACTTTATAGAGCCTTCACTTCCTAAGACGTAAGCAAAGAGGAGGAGTCACGCCGGAATAACAGCGTCGCGACTATAGTATAAAATCTGTAGATTATGATCATATAATCGTTCTTGTCACATTGTTGAAATTGAAATTATAGCAATGTGTTGCTCATGACTTTCAGTACGATTCTCTGTATCCGCAATGGGCCATTTTATAATAGAGCAAGAACCTTTTCTTCAAGAGCACTTTGTGAAATTGTAGAAAAACAGCTCCAAAAAGGAAATAAAACGTTCCCGAACATATATTCGTGCAACATATTTTCACCCTCTAAATGGGAAGAATGTTTGCCTAAACGTTTTACGTACCTTTCATTTACACCCTGTATAAGGGAAGTTAATTTTGTACGTCACTCGATTTGAAAATATCATCTTTTTATTCTTCTCAAGGATATCACCGAAATAGATGTCACACTTGATACACGATACAAATCCCTGGTCAGAAATGTTGACACTTGAGAGTTGTCTGTCTTATTTATTTTAAATTAACATTATTTTGTAAAATTCAGCAACGCTCAACAGTCTCGTTTCAGACTTCACGGCCGCAGTGATCAGATTGGTAATTTTACTGCAACTTAATTATCTGTGCAAGGTAAGGAGCGGCCAGGGTCCAGTCATTGCTAGCAGTTAATCTCACGGGTGCAGAACTCGCACTCAGTTTCCAGAATTAAGGCCCATTCACAATGAAAATTAAACATAAACATAACGTAAGCATAAAACCTTGTGTCCATGTTATTTAATGAAAAACAATGAATTATAATAAACTTAATCTTTTAATCATAAGATTAAAGAAACCCAACCTGCAAAATATTCATCTTATGTTTATGGAAAACAAGTACACAAAAAGTTTTCATTTTTGTTTAACATCTCAATGACCACAGGCAATATTTTGATCATTGGCCGTGATGATATCTCGCAACATGGAATCATATGACGAAAAGTTGATTATTTTACATCTCCGTTTCTTTTAATTTCAAGTATTGAAAGCCATATACTGATGCCATTGTAGTTATTAGAAACATAAATTGAATAGCTACATCGTCAGTCATTGTGTCCATTTTTATGTAATAGATTCTGTAGTTTTGTTGACGGTATGTTTGCCACACGTGTTATGTTTACGTTATGTTTAATTTTCACTGTGAACGGGCCTTGGCCTTAAGTTTGTGGCATATGTTTATGTGCTTATGTTAATGTTTGGTTTAATTTTCATTGTGAATGAGTCTGAGAATACATTTCGCTGGCAAAACATGGAACGTCATGACATCCATTCCTGAAGAAGGGGCCGAAGAAAGAATAATTTTCAGACGCTACAAGCCTATTATTAAATTCTGGACATGTTAGGCTGACATAATCTTCAACATCCATTCCTGGGGACAATTAAATAATAATTAGGGCTAGGATTTTGATCACCCATAAATCATGAAAAAATGTCCTAAAAACAATGCATTTATGACCTAAAAATCTTAAAAAAAATGCTCTTAAAAATGCCCTAAAAAGTGATCTTATATAATTGGCTTAGTAGGAAAAGAGGTTTTGTACTACTTAATACTTAGACTAGAATTAAATTAAATTTTACATAATTTTTTCTAAGTAGTACACTTTAATTATTTTATCTGATGCACTTTCCATGTATGATCGTTCACCTCTGCGTCGGCATGTGGAAGTGAGGTCAGCAGTCGGCTGGACGGTCTTGGCCCTTCATGGGCTGTAGCGCCATGGATTTTCTATACTTTTAGTTTCCATGTAGTCTACCGCAAGGCCACTCTTATCTGGAATTAGCAGGTATAGAGGAGTCTATATTGAAGGGGTGGTTGGACTGATCCATTACATGGGGTGTACTACGTTAAAATGGCAATATTTGTGTAGAAAAACAATTAAAATATTATACAAAATAATGGGTATTAATGAACAAAATATGTAAAGAAAATATAAAAGGAAATAGACATTATTTTACATTAATAATGGGGATTTATGGCCAAAATTAAGTGAAAATGACTAAAAAATGACCGAATAAAACAAAAGATGCTCTTATGAGTTGAAACAGCCAAAAAATGCAAAAAAAAAATGACCTAACAAATATGTCTTAAAACACTCAGTTTATCACATTACATATAAATACTAAAGCAGCTATGTTTCTGGCTTACTAGAAAAAGATGCAATTTCATCAAAATCCTAGCCCTAGTAATAATTATGGTAGCAATGTAAATACATTCGTTGTCAGTATTAAGTGCTAATCAGCATCAAATTGCCAATAGTAAGTTAGCAAAATAATAAGAATTAATCAATTACATTAATCAAATTTTAATTTACAAAACTTACTACAAGAATGACTTGCCTAAAATGCCAAACTATATCTAACAAAATGCAAAAACATTAAACAATAAAAGAGGAACATGAATCATTCAGATTATGACGTGCTATTGTAATGTAAATCAAACTTGAATCTGAATAGATGATTAAAGGGCCATAAGGGCAATTTTTTTACAGATTGTTCTCGGTATTTTCTGTATTAGAAATGCACTGCATTTTGGCTATTATATCTGCAAACGTGAACATTTATTTTGTGCCGTACTGTGGTACAATGTTTACATGTTGAGGCAACAACGCCATCTCCCATTCCCTCAGTCACATAATAAGCAGTCGTGTGTTCGTGTTCCGGTACCGAGGGCCGCGGCGTTCCACTAACTTAGGGTTACTGTTATTATTATTATTATTATTATTATTATTATTATTATTATCATCGTCATTATTATCATTACAATTATTATTGTCATTACTATTATTATCGCCATTATTATTATTCTTTATTATAATTACAATTATTATTATCTATCATTATTATTACAATTATTATCTATTATCATCGTCACTGTTATCTTTATTATTATTATCGCCATCATTATTATTCATTACTAGCCGTACCCGTGCGCTATAGTCATTATTAGAATTAAATATAAAGTAATTACATAATTAAAATAGGACATTTGTCATTATTGATCCAGGGAACATTCTATTGTTTGATAGAAGGATAAATCAATTTTATTATGTTATTATAATTTAAATTGTATTTAAAATATTAAAATGCGATCATTTTGATCCAGAGACACTCCTTTGGTCATAAAAATTATTTTAGGAAATACAGGAAATAATATACAGAATATTGTCAAGTTTTTATGCATAAGAAGCTATTTTAATCTTACCTATTCCTCGATTCATTATTATTACAATATTATTATTATCATTATGTATCTTTATTAGATTATTACTTTCCATTTGAATTAATAATTAATTATACCTTTTCTTTTTTATCTTCTGGAAAACTATCTCCCATACAAATTTAAACATTATTTCAGTAAGGCTATCTTTCATAGAAAGATTTTTAGAGATTCTTGGTGTCCACTTGATTCAAAATTATATTTCCAAGATCATGTTTATTTTTAATTCATTACACGGCCTTAGATGGCAGTTATTTTAAGTTTAAAAATTATTTATCTCATTAAATATCAGTCTTATAGATTTTTACCAAATTCCGATTATAACTATCAACTCCTATGTGTCTATTGTTCACAGTTAGAATAAAACTTATCGGAAATTATTTTAAAGAAACTTTTGTTATTGTAAGAATTTTCAAAAAAATTATTTAATAAGCGAGATATTAGATTTATTTAATTCAGGTAACTATATATTAAATTTAAATAATGTATTTTGAATGCCATATAGACGTCTAAAATCTTGATTACAATTTTTTGAACATTAATTTATATTCCAATTTTCATATAAATCCGTTCAGCCATTATCGCTAAAGGTTTAACAACCATTACAGACAGACAGACATACGAACAAAAATTTCTGCAGATGCAAAAAGCGATTTTCGGTTTCAGGGTTATTAATATATATGTTAGGACCAATTATTTTTGGAAAATCGACTGAAATTTACAGAAAAATTTTGTCCAGATTTATTTTATTCTTAGATTTTAATTCAATTTACTAATTATCTATCATTATTATTACAATTATTATCTATTATCATCGTCACTGTTATCTTTATTATTATTATTATTATTATTATTATTATTATTAGCACCATTGTCACCATTATTATTATTATTGCCATTATTACTATTATTATTATTATCATTATTATTATTATTAAAATTATCATTATTATCATTACTATTATAGTCATTAGGCCTATTATTCTTAATATCAGTATTATTGCTTTTATTGTTATTATTATGATTATATTATCATTAATGTTTCACTCTAGGGCCCCAATGTTTTCGTCGACGGCCCATACTATTTGATTCGTCCCGGATCACAGGGTATATTTTTCTTCTCATCTACCGGGAACCACCACGGACGTCTCATAGAAGACTTGAACATTTAACATTTTGATATTCAGGGGGTCCTTGGAAGGTGAGAGTTTATTATTACAATTAAAACGTGCGGCAATACAAAATATCAGTTGGAAGGAAGACTGTCGTCGGCTGAGCGGCACAGCTGCTTTCAGCGCTCTCTTCGCCAGAAGGGGGGGGGGGGGGAACGTCCCTGCCAGCCCTGTCCCGTGTCGCGGACATCACTCCACGATGTTTGTTTTCGGTTATTACACAGTAGGCAGTTCTCGTGTGTCACGTGGTAACGCACCTCGTATTTTTGTTATGTGTCTAATTGGTCCGAAGAAACAAAAACACGCTGTGCGAAATCCCTGCCTTAGTAAATGATTCACTGATTAACCACCCGACGTGTGGTATTATAGTCTTCCTACGTCGTGGTTCGAATGATAGCGTTTCCATTTACAGTTTGATTTCCATTTAGGTAAACAATTTATTTTCTTGGTACTTGTACTGCATCGTCCAAAGCTGTGGCGGCCTTAAGAGCGGAACAGTTCGCTACTTGTGAGTATGCAGTGCGCGCACCTCATTACAAGAACATTAATGATAGAAATTACAATAAAAATACAAAGAAATATTAAAATAATGACAATCTGAAATATAATTGAAAATGAAAGATGGAATCTTATAAATGAATATAATACAAATGATAAAAAAGATAACGAGAATAATAATACAATACATATCTAAACAAAAGACATAAATTAATTAATAACAACTGACCTAAAACTCCAAAAAGTATATATTACACATTAAATGGATCCAAATTCAATCCATGTAAATTGGCATATTTTACATCCGCAGGCCAGAGGGAGAGATTTAGAATTTCTATTAAAAAAAAAAATTATGAAATCTTAAACCCTTAGCAGAAATACAAAGACTGATATCGCTTAAGGCAAATTCACTCGGAGATAGTTTACAGCAGTAATGGTTATCACGTCTGGCCATGAAACGAATGGGCCCAGGTTCAAATCCTGGTTGAGACAAGTTACTTGGCTGGGGTTTTTCCTCAACCAATTGAAGTATAATTGCTGGGTAATTTTCGGTGTTGGACCTCGGACTCATTTCGCCATCATTAATTCACATATCATCATCTACACAATAGCCTGGATTAAGTTCACGGTGCGTCGTGCTGTACTTGTACAATAGCGCGGCCGTTCGGCTACCCAGTCATTCACAGAATAGGAGTGGTAAGCTTATGCCTCAGGCTACAGTGTAAGCCTTCGAGTCTCTCCTCTGTACAAGAGAAAAAGAAAGTAAAATTGTTTGTATACTTGTGTTTTGTTACGATGTTACTTTATTTTACAATACCTTTATTAAATGATCATTTTCCGAAATACTGTACCAAGGTCAAGCTATAACGGGTGAAGGAGATAAATGATGTCCCCCATAATCTAGTTACATCGGGATTCTATAGTTTTGCTTTGCCCCCCTCCCCAAGGAAACAATTTTCTCTCCGCCTATGATTTATTATTATTATTATTATTATTATTATTATTATTACTACTTACTTACTGGCTTTTAAGGAACCCGGAGGTTCATTGCCGCCCTCACATAAGCCCTCCATTGGTCCCTATCCTGACCAAGATTAATCCAGTCTCTACCATCATATCCTACCTCCTCAAATCCATTTTAATATTATCTTCCCATCTACGTCTCGGCCTCCCCTAAAGGTCTTTTGCCCTCCGGCCTCCCAACTAACGCTCTATATGCATTTCTGAATTCGCCCATACGTGCTACATGTCCTGCCCATCTCAAACGTCTGGATTTAATGTTCCTAATTATGTCAGGTGAAGTATAGAATGCGTGCAGTTCTGTGTTGTGTAACTTTCTCCATTCTCCTGTAACTTCATCCCTCTTAGCCCCAAACATTTTCCTAAGAACCTTATTCTCAAACACCCTTAATCTCTGTTCCTCTCTCAAAGTGAGAGTCCAAGTTTCACAAAATTATTATTATTATTATTATTATTATTATTATTATTATTATTATTATATCTTACTGAAACGTGGTTATCGCAGTCCATTATAAATACAAATTTATTTCCTAATAATTATACTGTGTTTCGTGCAGACAATGTTTGAGGACACTAACAAAAAAAAAAAGAGGTGGAGGTGTCCTAACACCGATTAGCAATCAGTTACCTTTAACTTGTCGGCGTTTTGACTTAGAAATTATTAGTGAAATGCGTTTGGGTTGAAATTAGAATGGCTGATGGTTTTAATTTGTTAATTGGTAACCATCATTTCTCTCCTGATACAGATCACAATCACTTAACATTTTATCTTTTTTTTTTTTTTTTAATCTTCATACTTATAATTTTAGAATAGTAATGCTTGGTGATTTCAATGATCCTGATTTGGATTGGTCAATTAGTTTTAAAGTTAATGATATTCATTATTACTCTAAAATTAAGTCTAAGGATTTATATTCCTCGACTTGCCTTCTTGGATTAAATCTAATCAACTTTACCGTTACTAGTAAAAATCTTCATGATTTGGTTTTTACTAATGTCAATAATACTACAGTTAAACTTGCCGATCACTTTCTAGTTTTAGAGGATATTTATCATCCATCTATCTCTATTGATATTGAAGTGAATATATCGTTACCGGAACACTGTCATACTAGTTCATATTTAAATTATTCTCAAGGTGATTATCTGAATCTTTATCCTATTCTATACAATTATGATTGGAACTGTATATATCAGACTACAGATGTAAACATTGCTGCAAATTCCTTGTCTCAAATTATAAACAAATTACGTCAACTTAAGAAAAAAAATAAAGCCCATACAAATTTTAAAAAAATATAAAACTGATCGTCATTATCAATTTTTTTCTAATTTTAGAAAACAAGTCTAAGCTATGATTAAATTGGACAAATTTAATTGGTTACAATCGATTGATGATAATTTAAAGAATGAACCAAATACAGTAGCGTGCAAATTAATCCGAACAACGTAATTACTTATGCAAAAACACTCAAACGGGATAAAAAAAAAGGATCTAAGACATACCTCAGCAATCTATGTGGCCTCCCTTGTTCCTAGTAACAGCTCTGAGACGATTTGGCATGGATTCCACTAATTTCCACAAATATTCTTCATTTCTTCATCGCGAAACCATACACCAATGAGGGCAGAAATCATCTTCTCCTTTGTAGAACAATCCATTTTTTGCATTCTTCTTTTGCAAATTGACCACAAGTTCTCAATGGGTTGATGTCGGGTGAGTTCCCTGGCCAGGAGTACCTGAATATTCTTCTTGTTGAAGAATTCTGTAGTTTTTCGAGACGTATGGCATGGTGCCAGGTCTTGTTGGAACACACCTCTGCCATCCGGAAATGATTTTTGCAGCTGGGGTACGATTCTGGTTTCCAATAAGTGAATATATTTGTCAGAATTCATCATTCCCTTGATAGGTATTAATGCTCCAGGCCCTTCATGTGTAAAACAACCACAAAACATTACTTTAGGGGGGGGAGTATTTGGGTGCTTGTTGGAGATGAGCTGCTGTTACTTTTTCGGATCCTTTCCGTACGTAAGAAACACGGTGGCCGTGGACCTCAAAATGAGACTCATCGGAAAAAAAGTACATTCTTCCAGTCATTCATTGTCCAGTGTTGATGTAATTTTGCCCACATTAAGCGTTTTTTGCACATAACAGGGGTTAGCAGTTGCTTCTTAATAGGCTTACGAGCCCTTCATCCAGCTTCCAAAAGCCTACGCCGCACTGTTGTGACATGAATATTCGCCCCAGTGGTAGCCATTAACTCGCGGGTTAAGTCGACAGCAGTTAGTCTAGGATTTAATTTACTTTTCCTGACAATTAAACGATCATCTGCAGGTGAAGTCTTCCTTTTCCGGCCACAGTTTCCTTTTTCTGGGGTGTGATGGATCCAGTCTCGCTGTATCGTTTTATGATCGAATTAACAGTAGCCAAACCGATGTGACATTCTGCAGCAATTTGCCTCTGTGTCATAGAAGAATGCTCTGCTAATGTTATAATTTTAGACCGTTTTCGTGGAGTTGTATCCATTTGTGAAGACGACAGAATGTACACAGGATTGCAGTATTAAGTCTTCAACACAACTGAAATGCTTATAAGTACAAAACGACAGGCAAAATGTCACATATTATAAAAAAAATAATAACGAAAGACCTTCAACAATGGAATTACACGTACTACAGATGTCAATTAAAGCGGTATGAGCAGCTGTGAGGCCAACAATGACAGAAAATGTAAAAATATGTCGTGTTCGGATTAATTTGCACACTACTGTACGTTGCGTCTTTTCGTAAAAACCAGTCATTATCCCACTGAATTGTTATTAAATGGGATTCATATCACGGATCAAAATGAAGTTGTTAATGCATTTGCTAGTCAATTTAAATCTGTTCAACAAAATTATAACTCCAATATTTCATTACTTACGATTCTAATATTACTGACTGTTTACCTCTACCTAAAATTGCAATCGATGATGTAACTAAAGCCGTTAACAAGCTGAAACCTAGTAAATGTAAAGGTACTGATAGCATTCCTAATTTTATAATTAAGGGATGTTCTGATATGCTCATACCTGTTTTAACTTTTTTATTCAATTTCAGTTCAAAATGTATCCTTCACTTTGGAAGGAAGCATCTATTATTCCTGTTTTTAAAAGTGGTAATAATAAAAACAGTTTTACTAATTACAGACTCTTTTCTATCCGTAACAATTTTTCTAAATTTCTTAAAAAAATTATTCACAAACACATTATATTTTATGTCAAAAATAAGATCAATTCAACCCAACAGGGTTTTACTAAAAGTAAATCTACTACTGCTACTAATCTGGTTTCCTATCTCAGTCTCATTATGCCTGTTGTTGAAACTCAAAGTCAAATTAACTCAATTTATTTTGATGTTAACAATGCATTTGATGTTGTTCCTCACAAAATGTTATTAGACAAATTAAGTAATTTTGGTCTCTGCACTAACTACGTGAATTGGTTTGAAAATTATTTAACATACAATCTTGTGTCCGATTAGCTAATTCTCTCTCGGTTCCATTTAATAGTTTATGTGGAGTACCTCAAGGATCTACATTGGGGCCTCTATTATTTTTATCATTTTAGTTGGTTATTTAACGACGCTGTATCAACTACTAGCGATCCCTGCTTGGGCCGATTACCTGGTTGGGTTTTTCCGAGGTTTTCCCGAACCGTAATGTGAATGCAAGGTAATCTATGGCGAATCCTCGGCCTCATCTCGCCAAATATCATCTCGCTATCACCAATCTCATCGACGCTAAATAACTTAGTAGTTGATACAGCGTCGTTAAATAACCAACTAAAATAAAATAAAAAAATCAACTACTAGGTTATTTAGCGTCAATAAGATTGGTGATAGCGAGATGGTATTTGGCGAGATGCGGCCGAGGATTCGCCATAGATTATCTGGCATTCACCTTACGGTTGGGGAAAACCTCGGGAAAAAAACCGGATCAGGTAATCAGCTCAAGCGATGATCGAACCCGCGCCCCAACGCAACTTCAGACCGGCAGCCAAGCGCCTTAACCGTCTGAGCCACGCCAGTGGCTTACTTTTGTTTAAGTGAACGTAATATAGATAACAACGAATAACAGCTAAGATGTAGCTTTGGTTCTTCGTAGTAACCAGTAGTGGGTCCGAAGAATTCCAAGTTTGAAATGCATGTCGGTCCAGCCTCATTGTGTTTTGTCTATAGTGACGTCCATCTAATGAATGTGTTGCAACTATGAAAATCAGGCCAAAAACAGACATCAGAAACTGCAAGAATATATCAGCTAGAGTTGCCAAAGTTCTATCGTATGTTACCCACATTTTGTCCAGTCTCCGGTCTCAGTAGCCCTAATTCATAGGCTAAGAAATGTTTTTTCCTGTATTTCATAAAGTCCTACTTATACAGGGACATCATTTTATTTTTACTTCAATTTTTATTGTACCTGAGTTTTTGAATGTGCTTCACTCCCACCCCTTCTACTAATGAAGTTCAGCCGTCCTCCACACAGATCCAAGACCGCATATACAGTCATAGTAGCCTTACGCTCATAGTAAACAGTACGTTCCAAAAATATGTTCGCGTTTTCCAGTGGGCTTTCAATATTGCATCATTTTCGCACAGGTACTGTCGTCCATTTGCCTACGTCGCATCCCGGTTTCCCCACCTGCTTCTATTCGCCTATCTGTAAAGGCTAGTGGCTGGGCTGTCTTAGCTCTTTTCTGAGAACATTAATTTCTGTTAGGAATTGGACGTTTACGTAATATTACCCCCATACAACTGTTCAAAATAACTTAAATAAAAGGGCCTCGTTAAGTAATTAACTGCCACGTGTTTCCCCCCCCCCCTTTCTACGATCCTGCGACATAACCACTTGGACGGACAGTAGATAGCATGTCTGAGTAATTTTATCTTATCGGATCGAGCGGAAGTGAAGATTGAATTTACAGTACGTAAGGTACTCTTTTACAGAGTAGGTACAGAATTATTTCAACATGAGTTACTAGTACGAAAGACGAAACTGGTAATTGGAATTACACACATTAGAATTGAAGCCTGTACCGAAATGAACGTCCACCATTTTCAAAAATGTGTTTAAATATCCATATTATGATTATTTTTCAATTTAACTTCATTCTCTATATTGTACGCTAATGTGCTGTAGACAGTATAATATACACTGCATAATGAATACGTCCGCATGGACAGCTCAGTTCGTGAGTAAAAACACTCATTGTTAATACTGTACTGTATTTTGATTAAACAAAAACCTAATGAAAATTATCAAACTCAAAATCGCGATATTTCCTAGTTTGTGTAAATGGATGAACTACTTTTCTTCACTCCTATAAGTAGTAAAGTGATTTGTTTGTATATTACGCCAGTATCATCGAACGACAGTCGTGGAAGGGGGTAGCAACCCTTGATCCAAAGGTATAACCAGGTTAATATTAGAAATGTTAGTAAAAATAAAATGACGTCCCTGTATATTTTATATATATTGTTTATTTATTCATTAATTAAATTTTACCGTAAAGTTTCCATATCATTGAAAGCCTATCGTTCCCCAATTGCTGCCAATATTTTCCATTCCTATTCTCCGAATTTTTTTTATATGTTTTATGTTGGCAACCTCGAAACTTCCGTTTCCGAATAGACGGGCTGAAAGCCGAACCGTTTGCCAGAGGAGGGTGGCTGTTCGTTGTGGTGTAGGAGCAAAGGAATTCATGTACAGATTGGAAAAAAGTGTTACGTGTTGTGATGAACATTCCGATTCCCATGTTTTCAATTAGTAACAAGTAGACGTGCCTCAATTATTCGCGCTGGATTAATAATTACTATAAATTTCAACTTGCCTCGAAGACAGTTTTTCAAACGTGTAACAAAATGAATTAAAATATTTGAATGACTGCAAATCAAATAGTAAATATTAATAGTGTTACGAGGCCATGAAGGTTGGCTAATTAAATATTTTAAGCACAATCATTGTCCAAATCTAGTCTTTCAGGTGAAGCTCCCTGTAAAGCAGATTTGAATAATTTCAAGGGAAAAATTGTTCCGGGGCCGGGTATCGAGAGAGATTGTGTGCACTCGTTGTGGGTATCTGGCGTTTCGTCAGCCCACGCGAGTTGTGTGGATATAAAGGGAAAAGTTGAGACGGTGTCGGGTGGAGTTCCCGGGTAGCTCAATGGCAGAGCGCTGGTACGTTCAACCAGAGGTCCCGGGATCGATACCCGGCCCCGGAACAATTTTTCCCTTGAAATTATACAATCATTGTCATTAATTTTGAATCTGTTTTGTAAAAGAGTTTTCAATATGTAAATTTTCCTAAATTAATACAAAGCAAGTGGTATTAACATTGCTAGTTACTTTTGTTTTCAATACAAGCCACTCGTTATCTCGTGAAACCAACTTGCGCTTGAGGGAAAGAAGAAAGTGGGCTGGGAAACTTCCCTCTTTCGCTATGCTTCAACTTGCAGCTGTCTAGCAAACAAATTCCACCACAAGGTTCTTACTTTATGCTACGGCATTGCGCGCGCATGCATTTGATTTTATGAGATAACGATATATATAGGCCTAACATACAGGGCCATAACTACAGAGTGGCTGGACTAGAAAATGTCCAGAGACCTTCAGGATGAAGGAAACCCATCCGCTACAGCTGCTTTCGTAATAATAATAATAATAATAATAATAATAATAATAATAATAATAACAACAACAGAGGCTTTTAAGGAACCCGGAGGTTCATTACCGCCCTCACATAATCCCGCCATCGGTCCCTATCCTGAACAAGATTAATCCAGTCTCTACCATCATATCCCACCTCACTCAAAGCCATTTTATATTACCCTCTCATCTACGTCTCGGCCTCCCCAAAGGTCTTTTTCCCTCCGGCCTCCCAACTAACACTCTATATGCATTTCTGGATTCACTCATACATCAGTGGCGGCTGATTGACTGAGGCAAGTGAGGCCGGGCCTCTGTCACTTGGCTTAACTGAAACCAAATTTTGTGTTTTTATATAATGGATTAGTTATTTGAATGAAGCATATATCGCAGTAGAAGTATTTGAAAATTGTGTGATGTAGATAGACCTGTTTTGCAGTAAAATTTGTTCCTGAGGCCAGGATCGCTCGTGCCGGGTCTGGTGTCTGCATTTCGTGTCTCTTCGGGGGCTTTTGAGGTTGCGCTAAAAAAACGTTGTAGCTGAGGCACAATTCGTCTGGCCTGGTCAGGTTTCACTCCTCCCATCCATGGGCCGGCCTCAAGGGTAGAGTGGGGTGGGAATAGCAATGTTTTCCTAACTAGGCCATAAATAACAAAATTCCAGCTCTTTGGCAGGCAGAGACCCACACTATTCTCTTCCCTTATGTCTTAGTTTATGACTTAAGCGAGGGTGTTGTACTATTGTACTTCGTAGTACAGTAGTGAATCTGGGCCAATGTTGTTATGTATTTCGGGAAAATATAAACAGAAACAAATGCGAGAAATAATGCTGGTGCAGTTAATTCATTGTTAGAGTGTTCTTTTTCGAGAAGAAATAATGCTGAAAGAAAGGAAGTTTTAAATAAAGAGAGAGCCTACCGAGATGCTTACAACATCGCTGACAATTTTTCTGACAGATAATCTTAAAACGCGAGTTTCTATTGCATCCTGGTAGGGCAACATAAATGGTTAAGTGGTAATGTGGTGCAAAATAAACTTCTCTTGGCCTTGTTTGTTGCTGTCAAAGGAAAAAAATAAAAAGAAAAGAAAGAAAGGGGAATTTCAACACATAATATGGGTTGGTTCATCACACTGAAACGGTCGACCTGGTTGGCGAGTTGGTATAGCGCTGGCCTTCTATGCCCAAGATTGCGGGTTCGATCCTGGACCAGGTCGATGGCATTTAAGTGTGCTTAAATGCGACAGGCTCATGTCAGTAGATTTACTGGCATGTAAAAGAACCTGCGGGACAAAATTCCGGCACATCCGGCAACGCTGATATAACCTCTGCAGTTGCGAGCGTCGTTAAATAAAACATAACATTTTAACATCACTGAAACTCACAGCATAACAGCTTATTTGGTGAATGAAATTATTATTTGTCATTAATAGTAATAATAATAATACAGTAATAATGATATTATTAATAAAAACAATAATAATATCATAAATAAAACAATCGGAGGCACTTAAACTAGTTGCATCTAATGAGGATTTCGATCATACTGCCATACATGCTACATGCCTTGCCCATTCAAACGTCTGGATTTAATATTTTAATAATAATAATAATAATAATAATAATAATAAAAGTTAATATACTACTACTAATAATGATAATAATATACTACTACTAATAATAATAAAAATAATAATAATAATATACTGCCCTGCCCATACAATAATCTAATTAATAATAATAATGATAATAATAATGATAATATACTAATACTAATAATAGTAATAATAATAATAATAATATATTACTAATAATAATAAAAATAATAATAATAATATACTACTACTACTACTACTAATAATAGTAATAATAATAATAATAATAATAATAATAATAATAATAATAATAATAATGATAATAATAATAGAGTGTTACTACTACTAATAATAGTAATAATAATAATAATAATAATAATAAAATGATAATAATAATGGGGACTACTACTAATAAAAGTAATGGGAATAATAATAATAATAATAATAAAATAATAATAATAATAACAATAATAATGATAATAATAATAACTGGATTAATCTTACTCAATAATAATACCAATAATAATTAATAATAATGATAATAATAATGATAATATACTCCGGGTTAATAATAAAAGCCAATAATAAGTAATAATATCACTACTAATAATAATAAAAATAATAATAATAATATAATTACTACTAATAATGAATAATAATAAAAGAAATAATAATATTTACTAAATAATAGCACTGGAATAATAATGGTAACGGGGGATAGTTCAATAAGAAGAAAATAATCAATGATAACAACTAATAATTAATAATAATAATAATAATAATGATAATAATAATATAACGGAATAATAAAGATAATAAGAATGCTGGGTTTAATGATAATAATTATACTAAAACTAATGGAATAGTAATGAATAATAATAATAATAATAATAATAATAATAATAATAATGAATAATAATAAATAATAACTGAGTGAATGAGTAATAATAATAATAATAATAATAATAACAATAATAATGATAATAATAATAATATAACTACTACTACTGACTACTACTACTACTACTAATAATAATAATAATAGTAATAAAAAAGGGGTATGATGCCATGAAGGCACTTGGGGGCATGAGAGGTAGAGCCCCATGCTTGAATGAAGAATGAGGTGGTGTGGTCAGCACCACGCTCACACTGCTTTTACCCCGGGAAAGACCTGGAATATAGGAGGCTGAGTGAACCTGAGGGAGTGAGTTCTGAAAGTTTGCAACGAGAAAATCCTGTTACCATGGGATCGAACCCCGTGACCTTCCAGTCCGTGAATGAGCTGGTACCAACAACAATAATAATGAATAATAATAATAATAATAATAATAATAATATACTAATAATAATGATAATACTAATAATAATAATAGTAATAATAATAATAATATACTAATAATAATAATAATAGTAATAATAATAATATACTAATAATAATAATAATAATAATAAATATACTACTACTACTAATAATAATGATAATAATAATAATAATAATAATAATATACTACTAATAATAATAATAGTAAATAATAATAATAATAATAATAATAATAATAATAATAATAATAATAATAATAATGAATACTAATAATAGTAATAATGAATGAGTGAATGAATGAATCACAAATTAAATACGAGGTCTGTCCATAAAGTAACGTGAATCATATTGCACCTATAGGTGAACCATGTTTGTATGTTGACGAACCCGAACATGTCACAGCAGCTGTGTGACAATGGTTGATAACGTTCCATTGTTTAGTGATGAATAGTAATCACCGCTCTCAAAGTCTCGGGCCATGTCCTTATATGGAATCTTTTATTTCTGAATGAAAAGACTAAAAAAGGCGGTGAAGGAGTGATTTCCTTTGGGGAATAATTAAGCAGCATGTCTCGAAACATCGATACTAGACAATTGAAGATTTGAAGCAAGCTGTTAGGGCCATACTGATGTTCTGGATCACTAAACATTCTGGAACGTGAAGTATCAACCATTGTCACACATCTGCCATGTCCTGTTCAAAATAGATGCACATCAGCATACAAACAAGGGGAAGTGACAAGACTTTCGGACCTTACTATAGCATGAGAAGTAGTGGGCGGATGAACAGGTCGTGCTGTATTCTTTGAAGTAAACTTTGTTTTCATTAGGCTGTAGATTTTCACCTTTAATCATACATTCAGGATATTTGTCCTCACAGGCCAATAACTTACATTTTTTCCTATACCGAATCCACTTTATTTCACATTAACAACATGGCAGCTAGAATATGCACCTGTCGCTTGTAATTTTATTGTTACAACTCGACAAAGTTAGAAAGTATTTATCGAACACTAATATCACTCTTATTATTCGGTTGAGAAGCTTTTATCATCCACTCTGCTGTCAAAAAATCTGAAAGTTAGAATTTATAAAACAGTTATATTACCGGTTGTTCTTTATGGTTGTGAAACTTGGACTCTCACTTTGAGAGAGGAACATAGGTTAAGGGTGTTTGAGAATAAGGTGCTTAGGAAAATATGTGGGGCTAAGAGGGATGAAGTTACAGGAGAATGAAGAAAGTTACACAACACAGAACTGCACGTATTGTATTCTTCACCTGACATAATTAGGAACATTAAATCTAGACGTTTGAGATGGGCAGGACATGTAGCACGTATGGGCGAATCCAGAAATGCACACAGAGTGTTATTTGGGAGGCCGGAGGGAGAAAGACCTTTAGGGAGGCCGAGACGTAAATGGGAAGATAATATTAAAATGGATTTGAGGGAGGTGGGATATGATGAAAGAGACTGGATTAATCTTGCTCAGGATAGGGACCGATGGCGGGCTTATGTGAGGGCGGCAATGAACCTGCGGGTTCCTTAAAAGCCAGTAAGTGTTTGTGTTGAGATGTCAAGTAAGGAGTTTTAATATCACTGTATCAAGTGTTTGAAAGAAATGTTTGAGTCACTGGTTAAAAAGAAACTGTTTACAAAAGGATGCACTGGAAGGAATGGTGAACAGGGGAAAAGTTCAAGAGCAGAAGAAGATATCAGATGATAGAGGACATTAAGACACGGATCTATGCGGGGAAGAGGAGAAAAGCGGAATAGGGAGAAGATTGGAGAATGCTGGGTTTGCAGCGAACCCTTCGGCAGAAAACAATGACTAAATGAATGAAATAAAATTGTGAATTAATTAATTTATTGTAGTGGAATGGCTCAGTGGAAGGCGCTACCTGCCGGAGTGAATGAGTGAATGAATGTGGGCTGAATTAAGTGGAATGGTTTTTTCCGAGGTCCCAGTAATGTGAATGAAGGAATGAATAATCGGCCTCATCTCGCCAAATGAATAATCCCACTGAATGGGTAATCTGAATGACGTGAATAACTCAGTAGTTGATAAGTGAGTCGTTAAATTAACAAAAATTTTTTTATTTTAAAAA
Organism: Periplaneta americana; assembly: GCA_025594305.2. NCBI lineage: Eukaryota > Metazoa > Arthropoda > Insecta > Blattodea > Blattidae > Periplaneta > Periplaneta americana. The sequence continues at coordinate 711,371 of JAJSOF020000039.1, read as the reverse complement.
GAAATAAACGTAAAATAATGAATTGATTGACGCTTTATGAACATCTAATCCGTTGATTGAGGATGTTTGAATGCAAGAATGAAGTGATAAATGGTGAATGAGTAAATGAATGAGTGAATGAGTGAGTGATTGTCCAGCAAAGAAAATGTATGAATGAATGATTTGAATGAATCAGTGAATAACTATTGTGAATGAATTGAAAAACACATTTATTTAAAATAATGATTTCCTCAACCAGGTAACTTGCATGCATGTTTATTGGAAATCCGCCTTTATTCCGGGCTCGGGCTGTCTGGCATAACATTGATCAGGAATAGTAATCACCGCTCTGCAAAGTTGGGCACTGGGAACTTCACAAGGTCTTATATGTATATTTTTATTTCTGAATGAAAAAGACTAAAATGTACAGTATCTTAAATTATATACAATGAAGGAGAATATAACAAAGCCACAAGTGACTGAGGATTATTTCAATAACTTTTATCCATGTTGAATCTTGCGTACACTACTTTAACACTTGAATATAAATAATTGATTAAATGGCGATCTTAGAAAGTTAATTATGTAAGCATGTGCTGCTTACAGCTGTTTCTGGTGCTATTCTTCACCATCCTCAGAGCCTACTAGATCTCGGCGCTATCTCAACATCGCTGCCTGTTGTGTGGGTGCGTTCGTGTGATGAAGAGTTGTGTCAATGTAGTGTGTGTTCTGAAATTGATCTGTGTGTTGAGTATTTGATTAGGGTGTGTTTTAGTGTGTCTGTAAATATTTCATATTGTTCTAGTGTGTTGAGTTTTTGGTTTTAGGGTTGTATGTGTAGGATTTCCATGTCTGTATTCATGTTATTGTATGTGTGGTTAGCATTAGTTATGTGTTCGGCATATGTAGATGTATTGTGTCCTCTGGTTATTGCTTTAATGTGTTCTTTGTATCGAGTTTGGAATGATCTGCCTGTCTGTCCAATGTAGAAACTGTCGCAACTATTGCATGTGAGTTTGTATACGCCTATGTGGTCGTATTTATTTGTTTGTGTTGTTTGTGTTGAGATGTCTTTGTAGTGTGTTTTCTGTATTTTTTGTGTTCTTGTGTTTGTGTTATGTTTTGTGTGTTTTTGTGTTTGTTGCGTTTTTGTTTTGTCTTCCTTATGACGTTGTCTATTATGTTTGGGTTGTAACCGCTTTCTTGTGCTATGTATTTGATTGTGTTCACTTCTTCATTGTAGTGTTGTTGGCTCATGGGTATTTTGAGTGTTCTGTGTACCATTGTCCTGAATTCAGCATTTTTGTGTTGTGGGACATCTAATCACCCCACACAATTAACATATAACACATAGTTAACATGTGTAAAATCGCCATTTAATCAATTTTTTTTATTTTAGTACGTTATTTTACGACGCTTTATCAACATCTAAATTTATTTAGCGTCTGAATGAGATGAAGGTGATAATGCCGGTGAAATGAGTCCGGGGTCCAGCACCGAAAGTTACCCAGCATTTGCTCATATATTGGGTTGAGGGAAAACCCCGGAAAAAACCTCAACCAGGTAACTTGCCCCGACCGGGAATCGAACCCGGGCCACCTGGTTTCGCGGCCAGACGCGCTAACCGTTGCTCCACAGGTGTGGACTATCAATTATTAATAACTTTTATTTTAGAGGCAGAGTATTAAAATTATTTAGAAATTAATATAAACTAGATAATTGCAGGAAAGGAGTTGTTAGTATTAAACGATGAAGTGAAAATGGATGGAATGAAGTGCCGCATCTAAGAAAGAAAGACGAGCAGGAATAGGCCTATCGCCATGCGACGCAACTGAGGGACATGGGAGCAGTCCAGTCCAAGTGAAGCAAGTCATGTCAATCCACACTGTCTGTCTTGTCCACGTTCATTTACATTTCCGGTTTCCGCGGATAAAGAAAATGTATAATTTACTCAGGTTTCCTACAGTTTACCACACCGGCAATCTTACATTATCATTTTCAGAGTAGATCCACATATTTTTCTTGCATAGGCCTACATTGTAAATACATAAATAATTCTACATTGGCGTAGCCGATTTTAACAAAAAAAAAAAACAAACAGCATGAAAACTTGAACAGTTACAGCAGTGAGATTCGTGGTGGAGGTTAGTTTGTTAGCGGTATGCAATATCAACTGAATAGGTCAATTCTCCACTTTTCCAATTCAGATTCCTTTCAGTTATAAGCCCTTTTCTCTGCTATAGTTTTGTAAAAATATGGGCTATATATTTCTTTCCTTCCTTTCCCTTTTGTTCTCTTTATCAGCCGATGAATTTATTGTCATAGCTTTTTTATAGTGAATTTTATTTAATATTCGTATTACTTTTCTTTTTTATTATTATTTTATTACATTCCATTTTGTTATATTCTTCCTTACGTTTTTCCATATTAACCATTTGTACTAAATGAGTTGCTTTCACTATATTCCAAATGTATTTTACTTTTTTTTCTATTATTGTATTATTTTCATGTTGTTTAGTGTCGATTTTATTATGCTATTATTATTATTATTATTATTATTATTATAGTAGTAGTAGTAGTAGTAGTAGTAGTAGTAGTAGTAGTAGTAGTAGTAGTAGTAGTAGTAGTGAGTAGTAGGCCCTATGGCCTTTTTGTAATATGTTAGTATTCTGTTAGTTTTTAACTTTTGTTAAATTTTGTAACTGTATTCTTGTATACTGATTGTATACTTGTGACCTGGTAGAGTGTAAGAGAAGGCCCTATGGCCTTAACTCTGCCAGTATAAATAAAAAAATTATTATTATTATTATTATTATTATTATTATTATTATTATTATTATTATTATTATTATAAAAAGTCCAGGCAATTAGACAGTCTGTTAAAATTTAACAGTAAGTACAAAGCTACAAAAATTCTACAATAAAGCAAACACGTTGGATCTGTACAAAGAATACACAATTAATACAAATCATACACACACTCATATAGACTATATTATGGTCTTAACTCCAGCACAGTATGTTTTTCTTGGTACAGGACATATAGTAGGTATTTAACATTGCCATAAGGAACTGATGTATAAAAATAATGAAGAAATAATTTGAATAATTTCGAGGGAAAAATTGTTCCGGAGCCGGGTATCGAACCCGGGACCTTTGGTTTAACGTACCAACGCTCTACCACTGAGCTACTCGGGAACTCTAACCGACACCGATCCAATTTTTCCCTCTATATCCACAGACCTCAAAGTGGGCTGACAACAGTCAAGCAACCAACTTCGAGTGCACACTAACTCCGTGTGACTTAAATTGTGGTTTTCTGTTAACGTTAAACCAAAGGTCCCGGGTTCGATACCCGGCTCCGGAACAATTTTTCCCTCGAAATTATTCAAATCAGCTTTACAGGGAGTTATACCTGAAAATCTTGATTTGCATAATACACGTCACTGTTCGTTAACAGAAAACCACAATTTAAGTCACACGGAGTTAGTGTGCACTCGAAGTTGGTTGCTTGACGGTTGTCAGCCCACTTTGAGGTCTGTGGATATAGAGGGAAAAATTGGATCGGTGTCGGTTAGAGTTCCCGAGTAGCTCAGTGGTAGAGCGTTGGTACGTTAAACCAAAGGTCCCGGATTCGATACCCGGCTCCGGAACAATTTTTCCCTCGAAATTATTCAAATCAGCTTTACAGGGAGTTATACCTGAAAATCTTGATTTGAAGAAATAATTTAATCAGTTCGCCATGTTTTGAAATTATCAGGCATTGACAATTTGTAAAACTAGAGAACACTGTTTATGATTAGTGAGTCTAATCCTGACCTTTTGAGGGTGTTAACGGTGTTTGAGAATAAGGTTCTTAGGAAAATATTTGGGGCTAAGAGGGATGAAGTTACAGGAGAATGGAGAAAGTTACACAACACAGAACTGCACGCATTGTATTCTTCACCTGACATAATTAGGAACATTAAATCCAGACGTTTGAGATGGGCAGGGCATGTAGCACGTATGGGCGAATCCAGAAATGCATATAGAGTGTTACTTGGAAGGCCGGAGGGAAAAAGACCTTTAGGGAGGCCGAGACGTAGATGGGAAGATAATATTAAAATGGATTTGAGGGAGGTGGGATATGATGATAGAGAATGGGTTAATTTTGCTCAGGATAGGGACCAATGGCGGGCTTATGTGAGGGCGGCAATGAACCTCCGGGTTCCTTAAAAGCCAGTAAGTAAGTATAGTTATCCAAGGAGTCAATATTTTGAAAAATAGTCTCCTCTTTTGTTAGTAGTTATACTAGTAATTTATATTCATTTTGTTAGAAGGGGCTTAGCCTTACATGTATCTTTTATTTCGTGTTATTGCTAGATTAAGACACAAAACAATGTCGTGCAACAGTTCTGCAGAAAAAAATGCACATCATAGGATCCGTTTAATTGTAACATTGAATTTACATGAACTGTTCCAGGTAAGACAGTGTGAATCCACACTGATATTAATCTTTAGTTGCCAAGGTTACTCATTACAACGATTTCAGCACGTCTTATGGCCAAGTTCAGGTTTCTAGATTACCAAGAATGTTCTTACCTTTGTCCAGATGTACTGCGAATTCCTCAGTCACGTGTGTCCGTCCTAGCGCCAAGGACAACTTATGACTAAGGCGTTTTCTTTTCGAGTTGTCATTAAATTAGTTTGAACACAAGGTAAAGTACATTGAAGGGTTAACAATTTTCACAGTATTGAATATGAATCCCTGTACAATATGAAAGCAATTAACACAACGTACAACATGCAAATACTGTTAATTTTAATTCCAAACTGGAAGAGGGTAGTACAGGTGCACGGTTCAAGAAAAACATCAAATAATGCTGAATGAATGATCTGAAACGAGAAATCGGATGCTTTAGCAAAGAAGGGCAGCACTGCTACTTACAGACCTGTTACTAAATCTACGTATTACTCTGTGAAAAGATTTATTAAATCTACATACTTAGACTTCAACAAACAAAATTTGATAATACAATCTCAAGGAAAAAAATGGGACTCTCTTCATCATAATCCACAGTTAATTTCCGATTTACCACGAAAATCGTCTGTAGCTGCATTTAGATTGGCAACAGGCCATGATTGTTTGGCCAAACACCTGCATAGAATTGGAATATATCAGTCCCCTAACTGCCCATTGTGCAACTCAAACCAAGAAATGGATTCGGAACACCTCAAATCTGTGCTTCAGTGGCTGGCCATGATAATATCTTTGAAAAATATTGGAGTGCAAGAGGTCAAATGACTTTATTGTCAAACGCCTGGCATTAGAAAACAACAACAACATAAGCGATCTGAAAAGTGTACTAAATTATTAAGCTGTTACGAACTTTTTTACAGAAAATCTACGCGAAAAGAAAAAAAAAACACAGACACGGTTCCACTTTGATATCAAATTAACGTCTTAATTAATTCATGCTCCCTTTCATCCAATTTGTAAAAATTATTGAGAATTGTACATTTTTACTGCAGTAACGGATAAAAATTTCGATATGATTGTAAGTTATTCACGAATTCAAAATTTAATATTTCAGTAAATTAGAATCTAGTCTTAGTCTTCTGTACGTTACAAGATGCAAGGAAATGACGGCATACACTATTTATTTTTTTAAATAACATATCGAACAGCAACCGTCCACACCTGTGGAGTAACGGTCAGCGCGTCTGGCCGCGAAACAAGGTGGCCCGGGTTCGAATCCCGGTCGGGGCAAGTTACCTGGTTGAGGTTTCTTCCGGGGTTTTTCTCAATCCAATACGAGCAAATGCTGGGTAACTTTCGGTGCTGGACCCCGGACTCATTTCACCGGCATTATCACCTTCATTTCATTCAGACGCTAAATAACCTAGATGTTGATACAGCGTCGTAAAATAACCCAATAAAATAAAAACAGCAACCTCGTATGTCAAAAAAATAAACAAAATGAGCCTTCACATTACCCCTATCAAAATAGTGTTCCAAACTTCTAACACATTTTCTGTTAAGGCATGGACACAAACTTTACAAGAAGATAATGGAATACCTATTACGTCAGATATTTGTTCGTTAGCAAGATATTCAAATGTTTCTTTCGCTCTTCCGTAAAATTGAGTATCTTGACATAAGAGGATGCTGTTCAACATCATCGATACAATAATTTTCAGTCATGAAAGTTACAGAAATACGGCATCGCTAAATGTTGAAAATACCACCTTTCAATTTTCAATTACATAACTCCGATAAAAGTTAGACTTCGTAGATCTAATTCGCCTTTGATGACACAGGCCTATGTTACACTTCATGTTTCACAGGATACTATATGAAAGAATGATACTTTTCCAATAGACGCTTGAATCTTTCAAATCCAAGTTAGAAAATTATCTTATGACGAGTTACCAAACTAACTTACTATTATGACAAGTGTTGTATTGCATGTTTCCACGTATTCACATTTTTTTATGTTCTAGTGATATTTAACTTATTTTATATTTTTGTTTTCATATTTTCCGATAATGGTATATCTATAATGTGATAAGTTGAGCTATATATAATCATAATTTTCCTTACTGTGTGTACTTAAAAATATTGTATTCATTGTATGCTTTGTACTGCACTATTTATTATTATTATTATTGTTATTACTATTATTATTATTATTATTATTATCAATAATTGTCTTATTTTTTTATACTTTGTATGTCTCATTTATTTTGACCTGCTGTTCACATTTTATTATGCTTTTTCTTTCTTTCTGTATGTTATATATTATGTCTGATTTCTACTTACTTGTTGTTTACATTTTTTATTATTATTATTATCTTATTCAGTTTTTGTGTAAAATTGTAGTGTACTTTGTAAATTTGTAGTGTTTTTATAACGCAATTTTACTCCTGGTTGAGTGTTAGAGAAAGCCGTATGGCCTTAACTCTGCCAGGTTAAATAAATTATTATTATTATTATTATTATTATTATTATTATTATTATTATTATTATTATTATTATTATTATTATTATTACTATATGACTACTGAGTTGCTACATAAAAATTATCTGTAAGTTAAAGACTTGTTGGCTTAATATGGGTCATCACAAATGTTAGAACATAATACTTACCACTGATAATTTCGTAATGAAATTAGGACCTAAGATTTTGCGTATTTAATTCTTATTTCAGTTGGAGTCTTTCCAGGAAATAATACGCTAAATAATTCTGGCATGTCGCTATGTCAGCGTAAGTTAATCGTCAAAGAATATGAAGTGTTATTTCTTTATGGCCCTAGTATTTGAACACGTTATAGTGTAACGTGTAAAATGAAAGCACACGAAGATTATATCTGCAGGAATTGAGGCAAATAAAGCCAATTCCCTTCAATTTTAAGCTACGTTTATTCTTTAAAAATTGGAATGAGTAAAGAAAATGCTTTAAAAACGCGACTTCAAGGAACACTGTCTTGAAACAAGTGACGGAGCTGCGACGTGTGCCGTCAACCCCTCGTTGCCATCTGCAATATCTTAGCAACCACGAAATTCATTTAAGGCCATGTGCTACCCACGATCCACTCGTCACGGCAGGCAAGATCTCCGGCCAATACATTTAATATGCTAGCCTACAGCATAAAATAATAATTGATGCATATTCATGCTACAGTTTGCGCGCATTCATGCACATGGGACTGGAAGGGTGCGTATTGTTTCACACTGGCGCTTAGCATGTGACTGTAAAACACTGTAATGACTCTATTCCGACTTCCTTTCAGTAGGCCTATTTGCTGTTAGTTTGGAAACAAATATAACAACACCGAGATTCGATTCTCAGCAGACTGGCAAGATTTCTGCTGTATAACACAGCCGCGTCTAATTTCTCCATGTTTCATCGCTCCATTTCTCTTGTCATTACAGACTCCAAGTAGTCTTTGTCGCTTAAGAAGCGTTATTAAAACAAAATATAACTTTATTTTTCAGCAAATGTACCACAATTCATGTTTCCATAATTCTAAAATCTTTTAAGGGGAGGCAGAGGTGAAATTTTCGAACAAAACTGAAGAAAAAATGAAAATTTGGTTTTTTCCAATTTTATTATCTTTATTTTGATATTCCGATGTTAGTTTTTGATTTTGTGCCCTTAAAAGTATGAAATTAAAACCAAGATAACTGTATTACTATATTATTCCCATAATAAACTAATACTTATCATTATTTATATACCTTCTCTGAACATATAAATAAAAAGAAATATTGAAAATTTCTTACAATATGGTGCATGGAGCATTTTATATCAAACGATATAAAGTTTTATAAAATTATTAATATTTACAGAACTATTGTACTTGGAAAGTTGAAACTTGGTATGTCCATTACTAATAACATACTTAGTATCCATGATCAATTTCAAACAAATCGGATAAATTTTGTGGATTTTGAAATATTCACCTCTGCCTCCCCTTAAGTAATAGACAACGGATGTCATATTTATCGGAAAATATGGATTTCTATCTACGCCAATACATTAATATTTCGTTTACGAAAAATATATGGATTAAACAGATGCTTTTATTAAGACATAGGCCTATATATTGATCTGAGATTAATTTCCAGACAAGAAAATTAATACATACATCTTGATTACACAACTTTTAACACTGTATCACTTCGGAATATGTACTCAACATACCAATGAACCAACAGGATTACAACGAAGAACTAAACACAATCAAATACATAGCACAAGAAAACGGATACAACCCCAACATAATAGACAACATAATACGTAAGACAAAACAAAACCACAAAAAAAAACAGAAGAATACAACACAAACACAAGAACACAAAAAATACATCACACTAACATACGAAAACAAAAACACACATAAAATTGAAACCTCATTCAAGAAATTAAATTACAACATCGCATACAGAACAAATAACACTCTTAAAAAACATCTGAACACACAAACAACACAAACAAACAAATACAACCACACAGGCGTATACAAACTCAAATGTAACACCTGCAACAACTTCTACATAGGACAGACAGGCAGATCATTTCAAACACGTTACAAAGAACACATCACAGCCATAACAAAATTACAAAACACCTCCACATATGCAGAATACATAAAAAATGCCACCCACAGAGACATCAACACAGACATGGAAATACTGCACATCCAACCAAAAAGCCAGAAACTCAACACACTAGAACAATATGAAATATACAGACACACAAAAATACACCCCAACGATATTCTCAACACACAACTCAGTTTCAAAACACATACACTCTTTGACTCTACACTACGAACGTACCCCCGCCAAGACCAACAACGACCAGTTCTGAAGATAACCCAAAATAGGTCGAAACCATGTTAACAAGGTCCGTTAAAATTTAACACAAGAAAGTTCTTATCATATATATTCCGAATAAAATTAAACTAAAGAAAATTTTGGCTTTATATCAGTGTCATTACATAAGCAGATGGAATTGAGGATTAAAATATGAAAAACAAAAGAAGATGTATACAGTTTCTAATGAAATGTTTTATAAAGACATCAATACTTGGAAGTCTGTAAATTGTGGCGGAGTCATGTATCAAAGGGGTAAACGCAAGTTCAAAGGTAAGAATATATGAAAACGTCAGAAAGTATTTTGCAAAGAAGTCGCGAATTTGTGTATTCTTGTTTGTCACGTTATAATGAAAGAACATGCTTATTTCTGAAGTGAATATTTTAATAGAAAGACAAATATAAACGAAAAATGCATATATTTTTCGTTTATATTTATCTTTCTGTTTCATAGCTCCAAAAATGTATTTAAAAATAAGCTTAAGGACTTTACTAATAGACGGTAGTATATTATACATACTACTTAAAGGGTTTAATTGATATCTTGTTATTTGAAGTGTTCTATCAGTGAGGAAGTGTGAAGTCTATTGTGTAAGTGAAGTGTGTTGGTGTCAGTGAAGTGGCTGTGCAAAGTATTTGAACAGTGAAATGGTTAGAAGTGTTAGTGAAATCAGGTAGAATCAGTGCAGTGAGTGAGTTGACAGCGAAATAAGTGTAGTGCCGAAAGGTACTTGTGCAGGTATGAACCTGTCACACTCGTGGGTCTTAGTTCGAACTTAGGGTTAAGATACAAATTAGATTTACTTTAAATGTTATTTTAAGTGACCATGCTTCATTTAATTTAGGATGCTCCTTGTTATTATTATTATTATTATTATTATTATTATTAATTATTGTTTTTTATTAGTTGTGTTTATTATTTTCATTATTGAGTGTAATTAGTTACCACTGCCACCGGGTATACACCCATTTGCAGTGTGAATAAATACATACATACATTAACATGAAATTTACTTTCTGTAACTGACCACTAAAGATATTTGAAACGAGAAGGAAGGATTTCGACTCGATCTTGTCAAAACACTGATTACCTAATATTAAGTTAATTTACGTGGAGCTACAGAAGTCAAGCGCAAAATATATTTTACAATTACTGCGTGACGCACAAACTAGGCATTCTAAATAGCCATAGCTTGTGATTCCACGTTAAAGTTTTTACCAGAAATAATGTTTATCCAGAACAGACAGCACCTCGCCAACGTCCGGATGTTAAACGACGATTGTGCAGCCTCTGAATAAAACGAATTAAGTGATATTAAGCAAGGAGGGTAATTAAAATGGGGATGAGTACATTTGAATTTCCCACACTCACCCGACGTGGTGGCAACCAGGTTCCGTCCCCGCGGAGCAAGATTTATCTTCTCCGTCTTCGGCCCTCTCTGTCTTGCCGAGTGTGTGCTGCTCTCCTCCCCTCGCTCTCTCCCACGTAGAAAAGTTAATTAGATGAACTAAATACGAGGGAAAAAAACTATCCAGTCGCAGAGACAATAAAACTTTTCCAATATCGAGCAACACACCAAGCACGCCTGCTTGCTTGTTTTATGTGAATTAACACATAACCTTAGAAGTTCAGAAGTCTCTGTGTGAATGTTTCAGAACAGTTACTTCGCTGTATCATGAAGAAGGGTTTCTTCGTCTTCAGTTCAGAATACACACTGTTTTTATAGTTAATATCAACAACGTTCCAACTTCAATCTGAGCTTTAAAGATATAATATCACGCGGCACTGTTCACAAAGTATTTTATGTCTATACAAACTCCCTACATAAACTTGGCAACAGTTCAAGTTTTCCCATATTTTAGAGACAATACACAGTTTTTATCTTTTTAAGTCACACGTATAAATTATCTTATTAACTTAAAACTGAATATCTAACATTGATACTGTTCAGAGTCTGAAACTTTAACCTACAATTGCTTCTACAAGTGAACACAACATAATACACAACGTGTTCCGTGTTCAAGAAAACCTTACACTTGATTACAATTCATGTTGTCACGTGAAATGTCACACGTTTTGAGACAGAACTCGACGACTTACTGCCATTAGAGTTACCACGTTCACGTGCACAGAAACAATCTAGCTTAAAAACCAAGTCAGTAGGTCCCCTGAAGCTGTCACTGTCTGCAGGAAGTGTTGCACAACCGGGAGAAGTGAGAGTCTGCCGTCTTGAAGATCAGGACGAGTTCCTTCCCTTACTATCTCATTTTGTGACTGATATCCACGATCCTGAAGTGCCGTACACTAGCGTCAACGCTCTGCTCGTGGGGTGAAGCAGATGTAAACACTAACGCACGCGGCAGCACGTCCCCTGCCGAGCGCTACCTGAACCACACTGAGCCGCAAGTCCTGCCCCACGCGTTTCTCCTGTAATACAAACTGCAGGAGGAGGACTCATCGTGTCTCACCAGAGCCATCTACGAGATCAACGTTGAACTGTTTATTCCCCTCCTTCTCCCCCGCCCCGTGCCGGCATTCTCCTCCTCCCTTTCTCGCCCCTCTTCGCTTGCTCCATCTATCTCATCCCATTTTCCCAACACAGCAGCATTTCGCCTTTATTACTTTGATGAATCCCTTACACTACCCCTTCCCCACTACGCCCCGTACCCCTTTTCTACCCCCTTTCCTCTTGACAACTTTCGCCTCCCGCCCCTCTTTCAGAGCCCACCCTCACTAACACATAAAGCGTCACGTTTGCGCATGACCAGGAATTATAATTAGATTCGTAATGTCCAGTTATTATTCTTTATTCTAGTAACATTTCTGAAAACATTAGCGTGCCACTGGCAATGTTTTTCAGCTTTCCAAGTTCGTTAACTCAAATATTTCACTTTTGGTCAATGAATTGAAACAGAAATAAAAGTACTGCAGCGTATGCCGGGTTTCAGAACCTTGAAGTACTCGGTTCGAGCGTAAAGATATCTAGAATGAAAATTCCGGAAAAACGTGGGACGACCACGCGTTTAACAGCTGTGCGATTGCAGAAGTGAGTTACAGGGAAAGTGGTCGACACACAGATTACATAGCAAGTAATAATGTACTAATGGATTACACACTATATTTAAATTTTGCAAATAGTTGCGCAAATTTCAGAATAAATTCCGTGGAAATAATTTGAGCTATAATCGTTGCTAACCGACCTCAAGTTACTGATGGAGGCTAATTATTTTAATCAAGTGTCTGAAGACAAAAGATCAGCAGCGCATCCATTGCTACTGCAATTACAAGGTATACCCTTCCATAACTGGATAATGCAGGCGTTCAATTTTAAAGCGAAGTTGTTCCAAGAATTTCTTCCCGATTATGTCTGCAGCTTCATTCATGTCAGGTAAGAAATTTAGTTTTGTTTCACCGTCCTTTTATATAAAGGCGAAAGGCATATGCACCCCCTTTGCACATCATGAAGTCGCTTAGGGGGCGTGGAGGTAGAGCTCTTAGCTTCCATGACCGCGGCACTGGAATGCAGTTAGTGGTCGATACCAGCTTGTTACGTTTTATACGTCTGAGGTGTAATGATTAAACTTCCACACTTTTGATATTATAAGGGTCAGAGCAATGGTTTGTGATGTTTTATTTTTAAAACAGGTGTGAATTTTCATTTTAACAAATGATATAATATGCTTTCAAAGCACGTACTTTCTTTGTATATTGCACAATACTTAGTATGGTGGAATATTTTCAGGAGTAATTGAATCGGTTTTGTAGAAATCCCTTAAGTTACGAAATGCTAAGTTTTGGGGAACACAAAAAACTGTTTAGAAGAAATGCATGAGTTAGGAATAGAAATGTTTGAAATGAGAAATGTCGGTAAAACATATCGAATATTTCTGTATGCAAAAGAATATTTTTAAATAGAATATGATTCCATATTCATTTCGGAACATAAAGTGTGTATATATGCTTTCAAAAACACAAAAAAACTGTTTAGAAGAAATGCATGAGTTAGGAATTGAAATGTTTGAAATGAGAAGTTCGGTAAAAACATATCGAATATTTCTGTATGCAGAAGAATATGTTTAAATAGAATATGACTCCATATTCATTTCGGAATATAAACTGTGTAAATATGCTTTCAAAAACACAAAAAACTGTTTAGAAGAAATGCATGAGTTAGGAATTGAAATGTTTGAAATGAGAAATGTCGGTAAAAACATAACGAATATTTATGTATGCAAAAGAATATTTTTTTAAAATAGAATATGACTCAATATTCATTTCGGAACATAAAGTGTGTATATATGCTTTCAAAAACACACAAAACTGTTTAGAAGAAATGCATGAGTTAGGAAATGAAATGTTTGAAATGAGAAATGTCGGCAAAAACGTAACGAATATTTCTGTATGCAAAATAATATTTTTAAATAGAATATGACTCAATATTCATTTCGGAACATAAAGTGTGTATATATGCTTTCAAAAACACAAAAAAACTGTTTAGAAGAAATGCATGAGTTAGGAATTGAAATGTTTGAAATGAGAAATGTCGGTAAAAACATAACGAATATTTCTGTATGCAAAACAATATTTTTAAATAGAATATGACTCAATATTCATTTCTTTAAATAGGAAACATAAAGTGTGTATATTTGCTTTCAAAAACACAAAAACTGTTTAGAAGAAATGCATGAGTTAGGAATTGAAATGTTTCAAATGAGAAATGTCGGTAAAAACGTAACGAATATTTCTTTATACAAAAGAATATTTTTAAATAGAATATGACTCAATATTCACTTCATAACATAAAGTGTGTATATATGCTTTCAAAAACACAAAAACTGTTTAGAAGAAATGCATGAGTTAGGAATTGAAATTTTTGAAATCACAAATGTTGGTAAAAACGTAACGAATATTTCTGTATGCAAAAGAAGATTTTTTTAAAAATAGAATATGACTCAATATTCACTTCGGAACATAAAGTGTGTATATATGCTTTCAAAAACACAAAAACCTGATTAGAAGAAATGCATGAGTTAGGAATTGAAATGTTTGAAATGAGAAATGTTGGTAAAAACATAATGAATATTTCTTATGCAAAAATATTGTTTAAATAGAATATGACTCAAATTCAAACATAAAGTGTGTATATATGCTTTCAAAAACACAAAAAACTGTTTAGAAGAAATGCATGAGTTAGGAATTGAAATGTTTGAAATGAGAAATGTCGGTAAAAACATAACGAATATTTCTGTATGTAAAAGAATATTGTTTAAATAGAATATGACTCAATATTCATTTCGGAACATAAAGTGTGTATATATGCTTTCAAAAACACAAAAAACTGTTTAGAAGAAATGCATGAGTTAGGAATTGAAATGTTTGAAATGAGAAGTGTCGGTAAAAACATAACGAATATTTCTGTATGCAAAAGAATATTTTTTAAATAGAATATGACTCAATATTCATTTCGGAATATAAAGTGTGTATATATGCTTTCAAAAATACAAAAAACTGTTTAGAAGAAATGCATGAGTTAGGAATTGAAATGTTTGAAATAAGAAATGTCGGTAAAAACGTAACGAATATTTCTGTATGCAAAAGAATATTTTTTAAATAGAATATGACTCAATATTCATTTCGGAATATAAAGTGTGTGTTAATTAACTAGGTTACCTTGTTGACTAGTTTCAGCCTGTGGGCTTCATCAGAACTAAATATGTGAATATTTATGTTTGAAAATGTTTTACATATTTCTTATTTATTTTATTTATTTAACCTGGTAGAGATAAGGCCATCAGGCCTTCTCTTTCCCTCTACTAGGGGATTACAACTACAATATTAAGAATACAATTACAATTATAATTACAATTAATATTAAATTTACAGATACAATAAAAATCAAAGTACTAAAAGATTAACTGACTAATAAAAGCTAGACAGTTTATTGTAAAAGTTAAGAAGAGAGAAGCATTTCTTTTATTGATTAAGTAAAATTAAACCTGCTCAACGCAGTAAGAAAATGCTTAATAAGCTTGCTTTTGAACGCTACTAAATTCCGACAGTCTCTGATGTCACTGGGTAGGGTATTCCACAAGCGCGAGAGCGAGATTGTGTATGATGATGAATACGATGATGTCTTATGTGTTGGTATGGCTAGTATGCGGCTATTTTGCGTGCGTGTGAAGAGATTATGATATGATGACAGGTAACTGAAACGGGAGGCAAGGTAGGTAGGTGTAGAGGTGTGAAGGACTTGGAAAAGGAGAACAAGAGAATGAAAATTTCTACGTTCGTTAAGCCGTAGCCAGTTTAGAGTTTGGAAGGATGGGGTAATGTGGTCAGCGCGACGGACATCGCAGACGAAGCGAACACAAGAATTATGAACACGTTGTAATCTTTGCGAATGGTTGACATTGAGGTCAGTCAGTAGAGAATCACAATAATCGAAGTGGGGCATTACTAGTGTTTCCACTAGCATTTTCTTTGGGGTTTTGCATATGGGGTTTCTCAAAATCTGGGAAAGATTTAACAAAACATTCTCTTAATTTCATGACATAATTGAAAATTTGGATAAAAATAATACGAATTTGATTCTCAAAACGAGTATTTAGAAACTGACTTGAATAATTTTTGTTTCATGTGAACAAATTTTACTCTAACCTGTATGAAGGGGGGTTGTTGGACAATTGCTTCATTTAGGTCAAAATTACATAAATTCTTACTTAACAGATGAATTGCTGATTAATATTTGTTACTTATAATGAAACTAACATCTGTCCATTCTTATTATTATTATCTTTAATTTCTCTAAATAGATTTACAAAACCTCTAATGGCAATTACATTAATATTCTCATTATAGAAATAGAAATATATATATTCTCCCTGTAACATAGTCCTAGTAAGCTTATATTAAATTAATTTTCATCATTTTACTAGCTATCTCAAATATTAAATTAATTATAATTCATTGAATTAAATTACCTCATAAATTAAGTTACTACTTTACCTTATAGATTTATATAAATTTAAATAAATGTGTAGTGAAGATTATTGCTGGAGAACCTTTTAAGTGTAGTGAAAATATTTGTAATTTAAATTTATGTATTGTATTGATTAAGGCTGGTTGAGTGGAAGAGAAGGCCTTATGGCCTTAACTCTGCCAGCGAAAATAAAACATTATTATTATTATTATTATTATTATTATTATTATTATTATTATTATGAAATATCACTAAAGACATAAATAATAAAGTTCTACATGAAATAATCTAATAAAATAATATATTACACAAGACAACAACATTATTCTAACAAATAACAAATTCAGACACAAAATAATTAATTTACCAAACACAACAGCTTAGGCTATAGTTCTGTATATTCTGTGTCAGCCTTGTCACTGACCTATTGTCCTTCTCCACGAAACTTAATTTTCAAGCGCACATGTTACAGCAGAAATACCGTTTGACTTGTGGCATTTTTCTACAAAATGGTAATATGTCCCTATAGAACAGGAATTAGCATTAAACTCAGTTTTGTTAAAATTTTCTAAGAAAAAGAAACAGATTCAATTTTGTGCGAAGTCGTCACTGATAGGTGGCTACTTGTTCCTACAGGCCATCATTCTGTTCTCGCAATCTCTTCGTTTTTATCCCTGGTTTGCTTCCCGTTAGCGAAGAGAAATGCTTTGGAAGTGACGTTAACTCACTGCCTCACTTACATTACTAACCGTATTGTTATTTATACAGATTTTCAGAAAGCATTTGATAAGGTTGACCATGACATTCTTTTCTTAAAATTGAAACAATCTGGATTTTCTTTCTCATTGCTATCGTTAATTAAATCTTACTTGAAAGGAAGAGTACAAGTGTGAACTTTCATGGACATACTTCTAAGCCTTTTACGGTAAATCCTGGTGTGCCTTAAGGTTCCAATGTTGGTCCATCATTGTTTTTATTGTTTGTTAACGATATTGTGAATTGTGTACAACATTCTAAAACTTTATTATTTGCGGATGATGTTAAATTGTATAAAGATATCAAAACTATCAGATTGTAATCTACTTCAAACAGATATTACTAACTTACATATTTCGAGTATTAATAATAAATTGTTATTTAATATAAATAAGTGTATACATATGACCTTTTCTAGATTGAAAAATACAATTAAATTTTCATATAAAATAGAGGCAAAAGTTTTACCAGCAAAAAATGAACATAAAGATTTAGATATATTATTTAGGAGTAATTTTACATTTCATAGTCATATTAATAATATTATAAATTTGTCCTATAAAAGTTAAGATTTTGTTATGAGAAATTCTTGTAAATTTAAAGTCAAAACTATAATAATTTTGTATAATTCTATTGTTCGATCTAAATTAGAGTATGCTGCTGTTATCTGGAACCCAGTTACTAACAAATATATTCTGTTACTAGAAAAAATTCAAAATAAATTTCTAGAATGGTTATATTACAGACTTTATAATGATTATCCTACCTATGAGAGTTATGCTACAATGCTTCAACATTTCCGTTTTACTAGTTTGCAAATTAGACGAAAATGTCAATCTTTGAACTTTCTTTATAAAATTATTAACAATAAGTTGGACTGTGTTGGTTTATTTTATTATATAACATTATCTGCACCTAAGCTTAAAACGAAATTTCGAAATTTATTTTACATACCAAGGACAAATACTGAATCCCATAAAAATTCCCCAGTTTTCCAAATGTTACAGTTATACAATAAATTACATCCTCATCCGAATGTTGATATTTTCAATATGAATTTCTCTAGATTCAGAATTATTTGTTATATTTTACAGAATATTGTTAGTTAATTTGAAGCTACTTTCACACCTTATTTCAATTTCTCTTTTTTTCTTTCTCTTATTTCTATTTTGTTTCAGTTTTTAATAAGTGTAGGTTTCCTTTTCCTTGTTTATGTTTTATAAATTAATTTGTTAGTCGTGAACATTGTAGTTGGGCTTTGCTTGCTATGTTCAACAACAAATGAATAAATAAATAAAATAAATAAATGAGCTACGTTTTTAAATATGGCAAATCCTAAGGCACTTCTGGCGTTATTGTATAACAGCTACTTCAATATTATGTATTTAATTCCTTAATGATTTTCTTTATGTCGAATTGTTGAATGGAATATGTATAATTTTACACACGCGAAGCTGTTGTACTAAACTAAACACCTACTTCAAATCCATGTGGTGTTATTATTGTGTAGTCAACTGTCTGAAGACAGGTTTGAATCTCGTGACACCAATAAGCAGGCATTTCAGTTGTCACGGATGTTACATGTTTACTATTATCAAACTCTACATATTGAAAATTAAATTACTTTTGTCAACGTTTATTAATAGAATCAATTTAGAAAATCAGCATTATTTCACAGAAAAAAGTTGTTGAATAAAATTTATGATTAATTCATAAAATAAAGAAAAGGCTCCATCACGTCACACCTTATTAATAAAAAGTGTAAAACTCAGATCTCTGCCTCAAGCAAAAAGAGATTCATTTTCATAGTGTCCATGTGAAAGCTATGCAAATCTCATGGCTTCCAATTAGTTCACAAAAACATAATCCGTAAATATTTTATAGCTATTTCTTCCATCTCACAGAAGTTCCACACATTTTGACGCGGATGTTACAGATGAGTTAATGTCCTTCATTTTTCCAGTTTCAAAACAACTGTGACATTTCTAAGTCAAAATATTCACTTGAACTGTAAGATTAATTGTTATTAACCCAAAGTACTGAAAATCAATGGCAGAAAGAATATAGTAATACAGAGTAAAAACTTTGTT